>CM050163.1:321322986-321707986 GCA_027410445.1 Discoglossus pictus
CTACACTTCAATGTGCAGAGCCTCAGTGGTTCAATTTGCGACTGACGCAGATGAGGGGCACAAACGATATAAAATCAGTCCAATCACTTAAGCCATAGGCTGTGAACCTGCATATGTGGGGCTGGCTTTTCTTTGTACCATATTTGGGCCCAAAATGAGTGCAAAACCATACAAAGGTGGCAGAGTGGTCCAGGGGAAATGGTGTTCCAGAGTGAAGCAGGTCAAGGTTGAGCTAGAGAGGTAAAACGGGTGCAAAGGCACATTGACTCAGGTAGATGGCAGAAGCAGATATGGCAAGCAGAAGCATATCAGACAGGCTTGGCTCGGGACAAACAAGGGACCTGGGAGTGTGACCGAAAAAGAAGAAACAATAACTTGCACAGGACAGGTGTATATTGGCGTGTGTGTGCTCCCTTGGAGTAGTAAAGAGTAAGTGAATGAAGGATGGATCAGAGGAATTTGATAAATTGGAAAGAGGAGGACTTGACTTGTGCAGTGTCAACTTGGTAACTATTAACCATTTCAAAATATGTAAACGTAGACCTCCCCTTCCCAAAACTCCAACCATCATTAAATCCACCTAGGTGTGTTTTTGCACTCCTTATCACTTTTATTTATAAAAAAATAAATAAAAACAGAAACCACCTTTTTTGCGTAAAAAAAAAAAAAACAGGCCTTAGCATTACTGATTCATTAACAAGTTCTTTGTAAAATTATCTGTTGCCCCCCACAAGGATTCTTTCTATCTACTCAAGAACTGTCTATCTTTTACCACCGTTGGAACCCCTTGCCTCAGAAGAGATGTTCCTGGATGAGAAGCTAAATTTCTGTATACCTGGAACTTGTGTGTGGATGAAAACCAAATACATTTGTGAAAACTGAGCCCTGACATCATTAATGTGTAAGGCCTATCCTATTCCCTCAGCTAGTGCAAAATTAAATAATTCCATAAACCCACCAAACCTGACCTAAAAATTGATCAAATCTGGCTAAATATAAGTTAAAGAATGTTGATTCCCATATCCCTATTCTTTTTCCTATCTCCTCCCCCAACCCAGTCTTGCTGCTTTAGTCGCTGCCTCAATTCTAAAAGAAAGCGTTCCAAAATCAACATAGATAATGGTCAACAACCCTCATGAAGAAAAAAAGCAAACCTTTAAACCTGGCATATAAGGAAATCGTTTTCCAATGGATGGACTTGACATGACAAAAAATTACAGATAAATAATTTAGTTCCACCACTAAATCCCTCTAATTCAATTAATTGAATCCAAACATTAAAAACGTGTTTCATGTCATTTTACAGTATCCTCATCTCTGCAGCTGCCTGAAGACATAGAGTGAGCTCTGCAGGATTTGATCTGCAATAAGATCAACTTTACAGGTATATGATTTAATGATTAATTAACTAATGTATATTAATGTATTTATTAATTAATCATTAAAAAAAAATAGGAATACATATATGCTTAGTCATTTACGTCTTAATGCCAATAAAACCTCATAACTTGATTGATTTATTAATTCTTTTAATCAAAACATTACAAATCCTTTTCGGGCCAATCTATAGTTTGCTCATAGCTCTTTGTGTTTGCCCTTCTTTAGTAAAACATGATTACCTCTATGTTTTGCATTGATGACAGTTATTGATTAATTAATGTATATTCATGTATTAATTACTTATAAAATAATTATTTAAAAAAAAATCCCTGTAACTTATTTATCAATATATAGATGCTTAGCTCTTTAAGGTTTTCATGTATGCCAAATAACACATTGATTTGATTGATTAATTTAATGAAATTACTAATGCATTTCAAGTCATTTTACTATTTCATTACTGCTCTTTAGGTTTTGCATTGATGACAGCTAAAAAACAATATGTACAGTAAAAAAAACACATGATATCTTACACCTGTATTTACAATTACAGATTACAATGGCGGATAACACAGACGACAAGAATGAACTTCAAAGAAGAATGGCAATGGAATGGAAGCAAAGATGGAGAGATGCACAGTCCCCTGAGACTTTGCAATGATTAAGAGAAGAAGACCAATAGAGACTTCTAAATAAAAGAAAAATTAGTAAAAAAGGACAATCTGAGTCTGATGGAGCTTCAAAGAAAAGAAAAAGTAAACAAAAACATGTCTGTGAAACATTGCCTAATGACCCAATATTGCCGCATAACACCAATGTTCATACACATGTTTATATACACAGTGGTAGTGATAGCTATGTCCAGGAAGCCCAGGATAGTTCTTTATTTACATCACTAAAAGTAACTGTGGATTAATGAATGTGGTTTGTCAGTTTTGTGGGGCCTATCATTTTCAGAAGAAAAGACCAACTGATGGAAAGTTTATTAGTTGCTGTCAGAAAGGAAAGGTAAGACTTCCAGAAAGACACACATTTCCAGAATATTTACAAAGTATAATGAGTTAACCAACTTTTCCAAATTATAGCAATTAAAAAAAAACCCATTAGGTCTTATAACAGTGCAATTTCATTTGCTTCAATGGGTGCAACATTAGCTGAAAATGTCTAAGGGCATGGTCCTTACTGTTTTAAACTACAAGGACAAATTTACCACCGTACTTCACATTTACCCCCACAAGAAGGAGAGCAAAGGAAATTTGCACAGTTTCAAATGCAATTTTATTTTGGAATGATCTATATATATTTGTATATTCCTATATCTGTAATTTTTTGGATTATATCGTGCTAGGAGAATGGGCAATTATTTTGTATGATGTATGATACTTACTATTACACCTTATTAATTAATATTTAGTATTTACATTTCATTTTTGGTTTTATTAGAGTAGTTTATATTTATTATTTCTCCGTTTTTAAGGGGATAGTTGGTGGATCGCCAGTACCACCACTAGACACAGGGACAGTAGCACTGTTAGTAGGATTTAGATTAGCTCTTTAAGGAGTAAGTGGTGGGCTCCATCACCAACAATTAGACTAGGCTGCCCTATTTTTTCTTTCAGCACTTTTTTCATCAGCACCTTACATATTTATTGTGTTTTTTGTAAATATACCATTTAGAGTGATGTGTAGGAGTAAGTGTAGCGGAGTCATTGTTTAAATGAACATAGAGCAACAACACTTACTGCTTGGTTTCAATTAAATTGTGAGGACACTGAGGCCAGACAATTTTTGTACATTGAGATTGCATATCACTATGTATTTGGAAATGGCCAATGGCGATAACGAAAAAATGATACTAATAAAATTATCCCAAGAATTTATACCGTCAGTCCAAGAGACATTGAACGTTTCAGTTTAAGATTACTTCTTTTACATGTTCCTGGTGCACAAAGTTATGAACATTTACGCACAGTGAATGACATAGTTTATGATACTTTCCAATTAGTGTCAAGACATCAAAACTTCATAGCAGATGATACAGAATGGGAGAGGTGTCTGGAAGAAGCAGCACTATGTCAAATGCCAAAGCAAATGAGAGAACAGTTTGCATTCATTTGAATCTATTGCAATGTACCTGATGCATTAGCTTTGTGGGAAACATTTAAATTAAATATATGTGAAGACTTTTTGAAACGTTACAATGAGACCATTGCGATATTAAGAGCATTAAAGGAAATTCAAGAAATATTTCTTGCTCATGGATTAAATTGTGCAAGTTTTAATTTGTCTGATCCAGGACTTATAGATGAAATAAACGTTGATGACTATGACACTGAGCTTCAAAACCAAAAATCACAAGAAAAACTTGCAGCTTTAAATACATTACAATTGCAAGCATTTAGCGGCATCACAAATGCAACAGTTTATGATATGGTCAAAGACTGTTATTTCTATCCAGATGGCCCTGGTGGATCTGGTAAAACTTATCTGTGTAAATGCTTGATTAGTTACTTTCCAACACAGGGTCAAATTGCAATGCCATTTGCAACAACTGGAATTGCTGCACTTTTGTTAGAAGGTGGCAGAACTGTGCATAGTGGATTTAAACTGCCAGTTCCCATTTTAGAAACATCAGTGTAAAATATTCAAATTAATTCATTACAAGCCAAATAATTCAATAAAAGTAAATTAATTATAATAGATGAGACAATGATGTCATCTCATGCCCTGCAATGTATTGATCAATTTTTAAAAGAAGTTATGGATAATGATTTGCCATTTGGTGGAAAGGTGATGTTGTTAGGAGGAGATTTTAGGCAAACATTACCTGTTGTGCCACATGGAAATAGGACTGACATCGTCAAAACATGTATAAAGACAAGTAAACAGTGGAAAATATTTACACACCTTAAATTAGAACTAAATATGAGATCTGAAGGCCAAAATCCATTCAATAATTGGCTAACTCAAATTGGAGAAGGAAAACATCCAAAAATAACTAATCTACCTGATGATACCATTGAAATTCCATCACAAATGATTTGCAAAGACTAATATTGGCAATCTTTCTCAATACGATCAATAACGACGATTATTCAGACATTGCAAACAAAGTGATATTAACATAAAAAAATTAATTCAAAATAACGAAATTTTAAAATTCATCAATGCACCCACAAAATATTATTATAGTGCAGATTCGGTTCTGGCTGATGACAAAGACAATGAATCGAACTTTGCTATCGAATTTATCAATTCTTTAACTCCCTCTGGAATGCCAACACATGTTTTGCAACTTAAAAAAGGGGCAATTGTCATGCTACTGAGAAATATGAATCCCAGAAAAGGACTTTGTAATGGGTCCAGATTAATTGTGCAGGGTTTTAAAAGATAATTTCATACATGCAGAAAATATGACTGGACCCATAAAGGTGAACGAGTTTTTATACCAAGAATTGATTTGGCTCCAAGTGAGAGTGGTTTACCTTTTGTCTTTCAAAGGAGACAATTTCCCATTATCATGCCATTTGCCATGACCATTAATAAATCACAAGGACAAACTTTGACAGGAACCTGTATTTGCCCATGGACAACTGTATGTTGCTTTTTCAAAATGCAACAATCCAGAAGAAATGAAAGTTCATATTGAAGAAAACCAAAGTCAGGGTGATTTATTAGATGATAGCCAATTTTTTTACAAACAACTATGAGGTTCTGTAAACATAGTAATTTTATTTTGAGGAAGAAAGTTGATGTCACTTGGACTCTTTTTAGAGGACCACTATTTCAATAAGAAACTCTATGAAATGTCAAAAATCATAGAGAACATTGGTTATACCTCGGGGACGAATTTTTATGTCTGTCGGTCTCTTTTTAGAGGACCACTATTTCACATAGAAAACTCTATGTGCCATTTTCAAGAACATCAGGAATAAAAACAAAAAGTGAATAAAAAAACAAAAACAGTGGTTATATCGACAAACGTACAAGTCTAATGGGCTCTTTTTAAGGGAACCATTTTGAAATAGAAAAAAAAATTGGAATGTGTTGGAAGTGATTTTTGGCAGGATTGGCCCCACAACACATTTTTGATGCATTTTCTGAAAATTCCAGTTTCAATGTTAATACATTAAGTTACTGTTTGTAATGTTAAATTTGATTTTTACAAGGAGTGAAAAGTTGATTCATTGTATGTTATTAAGGTTTAATGTTAGGAGAAAGATCAACATTTCTTGGAAAATGTAAATGTATAGTTAAATACAGACTATTGATCCAGGGAGTAATCCGATCGCCAGTGAATGCGGTCAGGAAGAAATTATTCCGCCCCCCCTTTAACACAATTGGCCAATTGGCTAAGTTGCAATGTTTTTTCTTTTTTTGGTTTGCCTTCCTCTGGATTCAAGATCAATGCATTTTCATCAAAATCAACTTTAAATGTTATTACATTACGTTAATGTTTGCACTGTTAAAATTCTTTTTTGCAAGGTTTGAACACGTTTTATTTCATATAATTAAAGGTTCATGTCAGTAGGAATTCATTTTTTCCCCCTTCCACACAATTGGATAAGTCTCACTGGGGGGTTTTCTGTTTGCCTTCCTCTGGATTCAATACCTATGCGGTTTACCAGTAGTTGAACTACAAGTTGCAGGTTACAAAGCATTATGTAACGGTTTACTATACTCATTCATACCAAGTTGAACAGTTGTTATATTACTTGCTTAGTTAAGAATTTACAAATCTTAATATTGTTAAAAAAGTTTACCAGTCATTCAACTACACTGTGCATGTTAAAAAGCAATATGTAATGGTTTACAATACTGATTCATACAAACATGACCCATTGTTATATTATTCATGCATACCTGAATATTAAAAAAGTAAAAAAAGTTAATATTGTTACAAACGAATGGTTTACCAATTGTTCAATTACAATTTCCATGTTAAAAAAATGAACACTTTTAAAATAATTTTTGTTCTTTGTAGATAGATAAAAGGTTAAGAGTGTCTGAGACTCACTTGTGTGGCAAACAGCATTATCAGCCTTAACATTTTCTTGCCGTCAGTTTTTGACGAGCAAGGCACTAGTTTATCTAATAAATGTAAATGTTAAATTGTTATGTCTGACTGATTGAATGTGATTTTGCTACATTGGTCCACTCTGCTCAGGTGGGACTCATCCTAGGAAGCCAGGTCCTGACAACATCTGCAAGATTCTGGATTTTGATTAAGTATCTAAGAGTAATATCACCACCTGTCTACTTTTGCAGGACATTGAAATGACATTTAACTCCCTGGGATGAAACTACCTCTTTGAAACATTATAACATATGGGATTTCAGGGAGGAATACTTTAAGCACCAACGTCTCTATTTTATTATTATCATTTATTTGTAATGCGCCAACATATTCAGTAGCTCGCCATGCCACTCCCCGGGACTACACTAAAATCACAAAGTCAAATATATCCAGACTGGCACTAGACAGAAATGCCCATTCTCCCCAGCTCTGTTTGCATTAGCAATTAAATCTTTGGTTGCTAAAAGTAGGACAGATAAAGTATGAGATCAGGCTTTTTGCTGACAATGTGGAACTCCTATTATCCACACCCCTTACCACACTACCAAACCTTTATTTTCAGTGCTTGATATATTTGCTTTTCATATGTACAACTATATCACTTAATTCATTCAAAAATGTAGATAAGTAGATGTCTCCATAATCCTAATTGTACAAATGGCATTATCTGTTTGTACAGTCAAGGTAATGAACCTGATCAAACCTAATTTGGACATCTTAAGGTATTCTAGGAAAATTAACTAAACATAGCTACAGATGATAGTGGCTGGACTAAAAATCTAAAATGCATAGGTCACAGTTGCAGGAATTCTATTATTTTGGAAACCAATCTTAAGATGTTTCATAGACTATATTTAGTACCAGATACGCTTTATCAAATATTGCTATCATGCTCCAATAAATGCTTCAGAGGGTGTCAGGGAACATACAGTAGATGTTCAAAAGTATAACCAGCTCAAATTTATATCATCAGCAAGCTGTAAATGTGAAAATTTAAATTAGTTGTTAAGCACCAGGAAAATTACTATAGTGGTTTTCTATTGTTATACACTAATTTTAAAATAAAGAAACATAGTTGTTTCTAATTAATTTCTTCATCTAACTGGGACTCATGGGGAGAGGGGTAAAACCATATGTCAGTAATTTAAAAATACAAATGCATTATCAAAATTTAAATCCTTACACTTGTGGACCATTTACAATCAACAGAGCAGAAAACACATTTTTAAATATATAAAATGCATTTCTTCGATAATGTCTGGCAAAACTTTGCCTCTTTTGCTCAAAATGACTGGCAATTTCTTTATGTTGGTATAAAATATAAAAAGTTGTGTCTGACTCTCTGTAACCCTCATGAGCTCATGCCTAATGCTCAATGACCTCGTCTATCCATCTCCCCCTCTGTTGTCCCCTTCTTCGTGTGCCTTCAATCTTTCTGAATATCAGAGTCTTCTCTAGAGAATCCTGTCTTCTCATGATATTCTTTGAATGAAGTCTGCACAAGCACTAAATTAATCAAGTTAAATGATATGTGATATAAAAATTATTTAACCCTCTGTATTGCTAAGGTCTGGGATCACATATATAGTTGTGAGCGTACGCGTAGCGAGGGCTGCGGGCAAGGGCCTCAGTTGCCCCTAACCCAGTCATGCCTTTGTATTTTCCTGATGTCTGTGTATCCTTTTTGGGAGCTTGTGGCTGTTCCAGACAGTCTCTGTCTATTCTTACCTGTGACGCCTGGCCAGCTGCACTACCTCGTCACCTGTTTTTTTTTGTGTTACTTGTCCTCCAGTACATACTGGTTGCTATTGCTGCTGTGCTGCCTGTACCACCTAGCTACCTGTGACGCCTATCCTACTGCATTACCTTGGTACTAGTATTGCTGTGCTATCTGGTCACCTGGCTACATGTGCCACCTGTACTCAAGAAGCTCCAGGCTACCAATGCTGTTGTGCTGCTTATATTACTTGGCTTCCTGCGATACCTGTGTTGCCATACTGCCTAGCTACTATTATTGCTGTGCTACCAGATCATCTGACTACCCACATTTCCAATATCTTGTTTTCCCAGTGCTGTCTAAGGCTTCCATTCCATGACTCCCATAAAAACTATCGGAATGTGCAGCTACAGGAGTTTTGAAAAGCACATTTCCATAGCTATTCTATGGTTCCCACAAAAAAAAACGTACTAACTCTATAATTTGCGTAGATATTCTATGGTTCCCACAAAAAAAGAAACGTATTGACTCACACGCAGGGACAATTACCCAGAGCTCTTTAGCACGAACGTGTGCTCGCAACCTGCTCACAGAAGACTTCAAGTCTGAATCTCAGTAGTCTCCATAGCAATGCTACAGAATGGTACCTACTATCTTGAACATACTAGACCTGATATCTTCCCATATCCCTATCTATCTATGTAAACCCCTTCCTATGCAAAGGGTTTAAATAATAATTAAAGCTAATGCAGGGGGTTTGTGACCCCTGTGCCTATGACTAAAGCATAACTATGGTGGTCCTCATGGACCCCACAAAATGAACTCCTATATCATGATACCTAATATTGACCCCCATTATATACTAAGCTATAACCATAAGGGTCCTTGTCAATCTCCATAGGACCTCCATTAGCCCTTATAGAATGGGGTCACCAAGGACCCCCATGACACCTTTCCTACCACCACACAAGCCCATATTGGATTCCCCTAGAACCTAACCCCTGCATGGGGATGCATAAGGCCTCCAATTATCCCTAACACTAAATACATAAAGAACACTGCACTTCCATGGTGATTGAAGAATCAGTACTCTTCTTTCTTGACTGATGCCCTTGTTCCTTGTTCCTCATTTTTGGCCAGTGGAAATGGGCCTCCACCTAAAAGAACATTGCTCTATAAAAAATAAGTTTCACTTAACGGAGCTCCTCCTCAGTGGAACTCCTGCACAAACTTACTATTTTTTATTATTTTTTTAGCACTCCTTCACCATATATATATATATATATATATATATATACTGTATATAGTTTGCAGATTCCGACTGCCTGAAATAAGTGTCAATCATATTTGCCAATCAGAAATCGAGTATTTAACTTTCTCTTGCCCCATATCTGATACAACTCTAAGCAATAAGAATGCATTGGATTTACTTTTCCTTTAGAGGGGGGTTCTGAGTAAACTTCAGCCAGATCTGATATCTTTACCAGAGACATGTGATATCAATGTTTAAAATAGTTATGGGACCGGTACTCATGGCTTAGGATATTAGGGCCCTTTCAAGCACTCAAATGACCTTCCTCAGAGCTTAGATTTATAGCTCATAGTGAACTTCACTCTGTCATTTTCTTAAGGGAGCCATGGCATGGAGACTTAATTTGTCAAGAACCCTTGTTGCTGTTGTTCCAATGCATTGCTACTGCATCAGTATAATCAGTATAGGTTCCACTGCCTTTGTCTGAATTGAGACTACTACAAGACCTGCAGCAGCAGTGATCCCCTGTGTTAAAGTGCTGTCTTATTCTAAATGTTGGTCTGCAAGACCTTTCTATCTGAAACCTAACACATTTTTGTACTCTCCTGTCTGTATTTCCATTGCCTCCATTACCTGATGTGATTTTAGACTCATAAATCTAAACTATCCCATGTACAGGTTTTTGCCTGTGAGACAAAAACATAATAAATTATGTTTCTGTGGAATTGGAACCTGTATGGGAAGTCTTAAAAATATAGGGCCAGAATGTATATTAAATATGTATATTAAATTGTATTAAGACTATTAATATTTATACTCAGTAAGAAGAGTGTGTAAAGGTATAGAATTCTGCTCTTGGGCTGAGCTGAGAAAAAAAGACTAAGCAATGGGGGTCCTTTATTATTATTACTGCATGCACATGAGCAGGACACTTTTGCTATACAAGTTAAAGATGGAAAAAAAGGTTTAAATGAAAAGAATTAAAAATATATGGACCAGCACATTTACATATTTTAGTATTCATAATACTATAAACTCATAATACTATAAACTCAAACCCATTTTAATTTCAATGAACCCCCGAAAATAAATATAATTAACAAATATAGATAAGGTTAGTTGTCTCTTACCAGTTTTATTTACCAAACCAATTTAATAAAAATTGAAAGCTTGCTTAGAGACTTGGAATTCATAAATACCTCTAAGCATCATTCAACCCGTTTTATAATAGCATCCTTCATTTGGCATGTTCTGGAAGGACCAAAAACCACATGCACCGTGTAAACAACAATAGACTCTCAGTGATGCAATCAAAAACATCAGCTTATTCCTTTGGACATTCTAACCTGAAAAGGAAAAAATGAAATGTTGTGAAGACAGAAGGTAAGCATAGAATAGCCTATAAGCTCAATAAATCCTGTTTAGATGCTAAACAAACGTTTAAGTACTGTACATGCTAAAACAGCCACACTAAAAAACAAATATAATGGAACAAGCTTTAAATTAGAAAATGTCATACATGATTTTGATTGTTCTACATGATGTTGCAAAGAAGTTTTAATGACTTTAGTTTTAAAGATCAGGTAAGAACAAAATATCCTACACCTTAATCCAAAAGGAGATTTAGATGCTATCACTCAGGGACAGATTTACCAGTGATGCAGGTTGCATAGTGCACCAAGACCCTCATCTGGGGTAACTCAGTAGTGCTGGGTAATTTTATTTGGCATTTTTTTTAGTGTAGGGGCCTCCCCATCCAGCCCAACACTCCAGGCACACCCTAGGGTCCCCTGGGCCTCCCCTGTGCTCTCTCCGCTTGAAATTGGTGCGTGCCTGTTTTAAAAAGAGCATTTCTACTGAAGTGTATACTGAGAGGGATTGGACTGGGTGCTATGTAGGCATTGATGCTAAGAGGGCTGGGTGCTGTGTGGGGTGGATTTTGAGAAGGATTGGGTGCCATGTTGATATGATAGTTTGATGTTGATAGTATATGTATATATTTCCAGTATATGTATATATATTTTTATATATATATATTTTTATGTCCCACGATAGGCAGAAGAATAAGGATCGTGTGTAATAAGAAACTAAAGATGAGTATGATCGAATTAGCGTTAGGCTGTAGTACAGCATGTACTTGAGAATAATAACTAGTGTTCATAAAGAGAAGTGTTGGCTTAAAGCCATACATGCAATAATACCTAATGGGTTGGTGATGATAACGAGAAGGCAATATAGATAAGAAACATTTTTAATTTACTAAAAAACCCTTAATGGGTTGTGCGTAAGGGATTGTTTGTGATAAGGTGAGATAGACTTGAAACTGAATTTTATTAATGCCGTGATGCCCTCCATGGGCTATTATTATCGATTGTAGTTGAAAATGAGGTAAATACGGTTTAATGAGACTTGTGATGCCCCTGATTGGGCTGGGTATGCAACAGTTTCTAACAAAACCCTTCGATGGGCTATTAATAATAAAGTTACAGTAAGAAGCGAAAAATAAATAAAAAGTTGTGAATGAAGCCCTCGATGGGCAAAGAATGGTGAAGATACTTGACTAGCTAATATATTTGTGCCAAGCTAATCGTGAAAGCGTCAGGCAAATAAAATGTGAGGAGAGCGATGCCCTTGATGGGCTGAAGGGAAGATTTATTTGTGAAAGTTCATAAAGATTTGATTGTAAGAATCTGGGCCAAAGGTTTTTGGGATAAATTAAACTTTTTTTTTTTTTTTTTTTTTTTTAGCGAAGGGACGCAGTTCTGGCCGCAAATGCGGACCCTCTTGAAGCGAGGGGCCGCAAATGCGGACCCTCTCGAAGTGAGGGGCCACATTTGAGGAGGTTGAGGCTCAACTCCGCCTCACTCTGGGGACAAAGAATACAAGGTCACGAAAATACGAACTTAACGGCCGAAACGCATACTGCAAAAAACACAAAAATCAATGAAAATAATAAAAAAAAAATTACAAAAACATCACACACAGCACGAGGGGGCAGCCAGGACCTCTGGGAGGGAGGTTGGACGTGAATTAGAACGTAGAAAAAAAAAATACGAGCTCACAAAAATACGAGGTTAACGGGCGAAATGCGTACATTCAAAAACAACACAAACCAATACAAAATACAAAAAAAAATTAAAAAACACACACACCGAGCATAAGGGGACAGCCATGACATCTGCCAGTAAGGTTGAACGCTAATTAAAGTCCAATTTAATGAGTTTTAACAATTTAAAATCTAAGAGAGTAAAAAAATGTCGGCCGAAAACAATGAAAACGAGGCTACACAACCCCGAAATGTGCAAACCACCGCCAGACTCGTACGAATTTTGGCAGGGACGTACGAGGTACTAAAATACACACAGAAAATGCTTGCGACTTAGTGCAAGGATCACAATGAGCGGCGAAGGTCCTCAGAGTATAAAAAGCTTTACATTGTGTGTCAAACAGCATTGCCATGGTTTAATATTGAGCAGCTCGCTATGAGCGGCAAATGCACTCATTGCAAGCCACGCAATGAGCGCCAAAGGCGCTCAGCGCGAGGCTCGCAATGAACGCCGAAGGTCCTCAGAGTAGAAAAAGCTTTACATTTTGTGTCAAACAGCATTGCTATAGCTTAAAATGTTAATGCTCTGTCATTTTGTACGGGCAAGTCACTAGTATAGAATATGTTAAGCAGTAAATAGATTCTAAAGTTAACTCCATCAGGCATGGAAATTTAAATTGACAAATTAATATAAAAGGCCTTCTAAATGAAGGATGCATAAAAACATAAGCTAAATTGAGCTAAAATTAAGGTGCATATTAATACACAAGAGAAAATAAGTAAATAAGAGAACAGAATGAATGAACAATAAAATTATATTTGATTTGATATTATCACATATATAGTTGTGAGCATGCGAGTTGTTGCTAACCGCGGCCCTCGCGTAGCACATACATAAAAAGCTTACCTACAGCAACAGGGAGCATCCAGGACCTCAAAAATGCAACTTACACCTTCCTTTCACTCAAAATAAAAGAGTTTGGACAATAAAAAATTTGATAAGCGAGAGAAAAAATGGCCGCCGATCAAAACGAAAACGAGGCTACACACGCAAACACCATACGAGACACGTTACCAGACATTACGACCTTGCAAACATCGGACGCAACACGCCGACATACAAACATTTAAAACACAATAAATACAGGCAACACACACATAAAAAACTTACCTACAGCAAGAGGAACCATCCAGCACCTCAAAAAACCAAGTTACACCTTAATTTAGATAGAAATAAAACACTTTAGACACTAAAGAAATCGCTAAGCGAGAGAAAAAATGACAGACGAAAAAAACGAAAACGAGGCTACAGCACTCTCAACACGTAAAACACCACAACACACTCGCAAAACACCACACGAAACTCGAAAAACACCACAAAGCACCTACGTATAATCCGCAAAGACGCATACCACAGATAACCCGCCATTTTACAACAATGCGGAAGTACACCACTACGCTAACGGTTTGGTCTCGCGCATGCACACTATTACACTGCACACATTCATCACACTTACACAGCAGCTCCACACCACTAATGCTGCAGCAACATGAAAACAGATTGTCAGCTCTTCAACACAATGCTTCAAAATAGGTAAAGTATATTCATTTATTAATGTACCATATATTTTAGTATTACACACCAAACAGCATTAGCTAGCTTACAATTTCATTGCCGTCATTTTTTGACAGGCAATTCTCTAGTTGTTCTAATAACATACAATGTAACTTAAAAATGTGAAATGAAATAAAGACACCGGATTATGTCATTTGTAGTGAAATTTTCTTACTAAATGCTGGTCTTAAATCTAATGTATGATAACACCTGTATGAAAAGGTAAACCAATGATGGTGCCTCGTCCTAACTATATCAGTGTGATATCCCAGCCTTCAGTGCAGCTTAACAGCTGTGCTCTAGTGATCCCAACCCCCCAAAATGAATGTACCATAACGGACACTGCCTGCCACACAGGAGCAAAGGCGGATACTGGAAGATGTGCTTGCAAGTATGTCTGGCTTGCAGCAGGTACATATTAGAATAAGCATGACAGTATAAATGAAGAGAACTAGCAGATACGTAAAGGAGTAAGACTGCAGTGAAACAGTAATGACATATAATGAAGTCTGGTATAAACAAAATAATTTACAAATAACGGACACTGCCTGCCACACAGGAGAAAAAAGGCAAGCAGTGGAAGATTTGCCTGCAAATCTGGCTGCCTTGCAGCAGGTACATAAGAGAATAAGCATTTACAGTATTAGTGAATATAACTAGCAGATAAGTAAAGGAGTACAACTGCAGTGAAATGTAACAGTAATGACATATAATGAAGTCTGGTATAAACAAAAAACTTTTACAACAGAGCACTTAATAGTGTTTAAAACCAAGTACATACTGAGCTCAGGGTAATAAAACAGGCTGTATATCTTGTGTGAAAGCGAAACCTCGTAAAAACAATTAAATAAATTACTTTAAAATGTGATTGATATAAATGAATGATAAACTTGATAACTGAAAACGAATTGAGTGAGAGTGTGATATTTAAGCAGCAAAGAATAATGTTTTCAGCAAATAACTAATAGTGACTAAGCGAATATATTAGGTTTGTGAAATGACATGCTGTAGGTTTAATGAATTAAACCCATAATAGATATTCATGATAACTTGAATAACTTAACTGAAGTAGCAAGACGGTAATCCAGAACAACTCTGCATGATCAGTAATCAGTTATCAGGAGCAGCTACTGTCTGTGCAGGTAACACAAACACAGCATCATGGCAAGGGGGCAGCGCTTTAAGCATGTGTACCTGATTGAGAAGGAGAGTGTTTATATAAGGTAGGGGGAGAAAAAGACCCTCCCATAACCACCAGGTAATTAACCTGGCCATATATATACATATACTGCCAACTTTTGACAGCAACAGCGTAAAGCCAATGAAATATGGCACATATCTTGAGCTGGCTTGGTGGGTATATAAGGTGACATAGGCATTCTGCAAACATCAACCATCGCTGTCATGGGTAAAACGTGCAATTTATCTGATTATGAAAAGGGGATGATATTTGGCCAGAGAGATGAGTGTGCCCATTTTTGTACGGCAGAGCTGCAGTCAGAGAGGCCAGCAGAGAGTGAGAGACGAAGACAGACAGAGAAACTGCAGAAAAAAAGCAAACAGAGAGACAGTAGTGCTTAGAACGAGTGGAGACACCTAGAGAGAGAAGTGGTTTGATATTCTGCTGAAATGATACAGAGAGAATGTAGCATGGAGCTTATAAGCCAGCCGCAGAGGAAGATTGAGCGTCTGGACTCATAAAGAATACAGGCTAGTGACTGAAAAACAGTTGTTTGGGACAGTTTCTTTGCTCCTCCAAGGTTAGCTTAATGAGGGAACTGATTCTAGTAAATAGGCATCTAGGTCTGTTATTTTCATTGTTTTGTTTTGTTTTATTCTTTCTTTTGACACTGGCTGAAGATTCAGTAAAATCTGAGATATATTGAAACTTCCTGTGTAGTTGCCAGAAATATGGCACAAATAGAGAGGAGAATGGGAATTTGCAACCCCTTCACGGGAAGGCCCCCAACTTTTTTTTGCACTCTCTAGATCCACTACTGCTATCACTGTTGTATAGCAACACAACTAGTTCATAAAGACTGACTACCTGTCCCATAGCTATTTGAAACATTTAAAAAATTACTATCACATATATGATCCTGCTGAACAGGGAAGTAGAACTGAGGGGGGTGGGGGGATGTAACAACTGTATGGACATTGGAACTTTGTGTCTGTCATAAATTCATGATGGTGAATTGTGAGGGTTAATACTGTGTGTTTTGGTTTGTAGAAATGTAACTTCTACCAGTTGTGCATGTTGGGTTCACGAGATGATGACAGCAGGCAAAAGATTTGTAATGTTGGGGCTCCAGCGAGGTCCTGAGGGAATCAGAGCCTTGCAGGCCCATAACATTTTTTGTTAGAAGGTTGCTGGGGGGTGGGGGGGTGGCCGAGATCACTGCGTAGCAGACATGCCCATAAAATGTTGTTAGCACAGCTTTAAGGGCGACCACATAAGCTTTCTGATAATCTCAGTCTGCTGCTTCTTCCCAGCTTGAATGTTAAACTAGGCCCTGGCAGGGATCGAACCCACAACCGCTGCAAATAGTGGGACTATAGACTTCAATTAATTAAGATGTCAAGCGAATGAACAAGCCTATCAAACCTAGCGCTTGAAACATTTGTTTCAACAAACAAAGGTTAAGTAAGATCAAGTACTTGTAATTGATACTCCTTTGACCATTTGTTCCAGTTGTCACCCACTTAGATTGCTTAACTCTTTTCCTTTACAATAGTGTCCATTGAGTACCATTGCCTCTGATCTGTCTAAGCTATGTGGAATCCCTGGATGATCTCCAAGAGCGAGTAACCCGGATGAACTACCTGCACCCCTTCCGACTGTCTATAATTGGTATTCAAGCCATAGTCGGATACAAAAAAGTAACTTGTCCCTGCCTGGATCTAATGACCTATGGACTATCTCACTAGGACAGTTGCCTAAGAGGAACCCCAAGCCTGGTATTATTCCCCACCTATGTCCACTAGGTCTCCCGCATAAAGCTGAGCCCTGACCTGGTACATGAAACTCAGGAATCAGTAAACCCTAAGTCTTTTAAATAGTTTAAAGGGACATATGCCTGTCCAGACTTTTTATCTCTGCCACTGTTGTAACAAATTAACCCCTATAGAGATATCGTGATGAGAAGGGAGAATCAAAGGGATTAGCTGATAAGCAAGCCAGGCTCTTATCCTGGTGGAGGGTGTGATTAATAATTCTGACATCATCTGAGTGATGAGCCGCCACATGGAACAGATACTGTCATCTTGTGATTGGAATAGGCTATATTTACCTAAGTATGGGGGTTTACTGGATTGGCTACTGTAAGACATAAATATGCAGTAAGCCACCAAGAGAGTGTGCTCTGCTGGAATCAGCAACTGTATGTAATTCATTCTGGGAGAAGACTTTGATCTAGGTTGGGACTTTCCATTCTAAGCCCTGCCTTTGATGCTGGTTAGAATTGGTAAATTGTGCAGACCCTGGTAACTTGTCCTTGTTTTGGTAACACTGGAGGAACTTGTCCTAGCCTTGGTCTATATCCTGTTAGCAGGGATGCAACGTACCTCCAATCTGCTAGGTAGGATTCGTCTACTGACTCTTTCAAGCCCAACCAAGTAGCAGATTTGACCAAGTAGCCCCCCCCCCCCCCCAGATTTCATGAGAGGGAGAGAGGAGATACAATTATTTTTCCTTCATCCTCTGTGTGTCAGATGCTTTATACCACGCAGTCTGCCTCTCAGCACCTCACTTCGCCTTTCTTCCTGTAACTCTCCCTCTCTCCCAGTCTCCCCTCTTGGCCATTCTCTCCTCTCAGTGATGATATCATCACACTGAGCATGCGAAGAGTTGCTGCAGCTACGTGACTGGGGAAATATGTTCCTCACCTCCCTCACTTTATGTGTGTCCAACCTCCTCCCTCTTTCAGACCCCCCCTTCTGTCTCCCTCTCTATGAGCCACCCTCCTGTCTCTCTCTATACCTTTCAGACCTTCCTCCCATCTTTTCTTAGCCTCCCATCCCCTTTGTTTCTCCACACCTCTCCCTCCTCTGTCTATTCCACTAGATTCCACCAGATTTCACTCTCCTTCTTTCTTATCTGTCCATAACCCCGTCAGTCTACTCCCACCACCTCTCCCCCTATCCCCCTACCCTGCACTATCTCTCTTTAATCCTTTAATCCTTCTTTCCATTCCTTGTTTCTCTCTTCCCTCTTTCTCTTCTCCTCCCCTCCCTATGTGTCTATTTCTCACCATGTACAGTATCTCTCTCTTTCTCTCTCCTCTGCTGTCTGGCTGTCCTCTGCCCCACCCACTTACAAACACTTTTGATCTCTCCCCCTCTGACTCTCCCCCTGATAATCTCTGTCTTCCTCTCCCCTCCCCATCTGTCCATCTCAGTCTCTTTCTGACTTTCCAGGATACCCAGGCTCATAGAGGGCAGAGGGTCATTGGAGGAGGGATCTTAATTCACCTGCATATTTTTATTATTTAACCCCTTCCCTGCCATGGGAATTGATTTACTGTATATAGATATACAGGGATATGGAAGGATGTTGGGCTAGGGTAGTGTGTAGGTAACATTCTGTATGGTTGCCATGACTGCTGGGATCCAGACTCAGAGTCTCCTATGGGTATACTTTAGGCAGGCTGCGAGCACATGTTAGAGTTAGATAGCTTCAGATAGCTTGTTCAAGTTGACATTTTTATTGGATTCTTTTTGCAGGAGCCATGCAATAGCTGCACATCTTTGCTTCTGAAATCTCCCATAGCTACAAGTCAGCCTTACAGAAATTCTTCTGACCAATTCTATCCATGTGACCCAACTTATGGCTGAACTCAGTCAATCATGAAATCAACAACATTTTAGTTTAATGTATTTTAGATATCTAACAGGATCACTAAAATGAAGGACTTTTGGGATCATCTTGTTTAAAAATAACATTAATTACACAGGAATTATCACAATCTCATTTTATTAAACACAAGCAATTACAACACAATAGAACCCATGAGAGACAAATATGCCGATTTAGAGAATTAATTCAGATTCCACTTTTATAAAGTTAAAGTTACAGGCCCTCATTCAATTGCGATTTGGCCAATTAAATAGGGCTCTAAATAAGCACATAACATATTTTTTTAAAGAAGTTTTTAGTTAGTAAGCATCTATCCAAAAGCAAGGTTTTCTCTAACTAAAAACTTATTTTCAAATTGCAATTGAATAAGGCCCACAGTGACTAAATTGTGGAAATTTGCTGTAAATTAGTTTTTTCAAAAGTTTACTTATTTATCACTAAAATTAAACACATTTTGCTCTATATTAGAAGCCTTTTGTTCTTTTTTTCTTGTCTGTAGATACTTTAAGTGTGTGCTTCTGAAATAAGATGTTTTAAGAGACCCTTTAAAATTTATCTGTGTTTTTTATCAATTTCTGTTACTCTGTTTTATTTATGTTATTTAATGTTACTGAAACCTGAATTGTTTGTTGGAAAGGTCAAAACACTACATAGCATAAAAATAATATTGTAACATACAGATTTCCATGGTGAAATCTGGATAAGGGATCTGATTGATATTTTGTGGTGTGAGGAACCTGTTGCTTTTATACTGTTGGCAAAAAGAGAATTATAACAGAAGTAGACAAATGGTTTTAGGTTTCAGGATTTTCCAAATGTTGGTGATCTTCCACTCTAACACTGAGGATCACTACTGCTACTTGTATGTGTTTCTCCATTCTGTAAATGATAGGCCTATCCACTTATCATTTTTACATTTTTTAAACAACCCTACCATATTTTCCATTTTCTATACCTAATAATCTTAAACTCTAAGATTTGGGTAAGGTAAAATGTCCTACAGTAGAAACATTGATGACCATAATGAATTCAGATTTACATAAGTATATTATTCTTATATTAGGAACACATGGAATAACATTAACCTTTACAGCTCAAACAGTATATTTCAGTAAAATTACTGGCTAAATATGAATTATAGGTTATTAAGATACTGAAATACATTCATCCCTATTCTTTATCCTTCACATAGACACGCACACTGATGCAACACAAATAGTAGATATTAATTATGTTATATATACACTAATATATTCTTTCTATAATATATAAATTATGATAATTGTACTAAATAGTTGTATATTTTAGCCAGATTTTTAAACATTTGTATTAATTTAATATATCATTAAGATTTATGTTCTAGCTTTTTTTGCATCAGAAAGAGTGGTAGATAAGCCTTTCATCAGATGTTGCAGGGACAAACATAGTAAAGGATTTCAAGCATGCCTGACATAAGCATGGTGAAGGTGACCAGTCAGCCCCAGATCAAAAAAAAGTTGAGAACTACTGATGTAGATAGATTGTATATATATATATATATATATATATATATATATATATATATATATATATATGTACATTTAGGTAATATATCATATTCTAAAGCACATACAAGGCAACAGGCCTTACAGTAAAAGTTTTATAGGTTTGACAGAAAGACAGCCATTTTTAACAATGTTTACAACAGGGAAGATTTTTGGGCACATACATTAATAAAAATGCAGATGTGCATTGTGCATGATCGTTGACTTCATTTTAATTCCTGGATCTTTTTCTCCAGAGCTGCTGCATTAACACTAAGAAGTTCATACACCTATAAAAAAAGAAAAATATATTAAAAATGGTTTTAAAAAATGTTGTTTCTGCAGAGCAATACTAGGTATATTGCAGATACGTAAGATGTTCACAATCTTGTAGCTAAACATGTTACGTCACATGTTAGTAGACATTATGTTTGCATATGTTACTTGAATATTTAGGGACTCAAATAAAGACTCTGGTGATAAAAGGAAATTGTTGGCCTTAAACTCACATGCTTGATAAGATTTGATGTACTGTAAGTCTTCACATGACCTGCCCTATGACTCTCTATTTGCTCCATGCTAAATGCACCTAATCAGTTGAAGTTCTTGTGTAGCATAGCTATCCAGCTGGTATTCCTTGGACCAGAATCATCTTATGGAATATGTTAGTGCTATGGAATATGTTGGCACGTAACAAATAAATGATAATAATAATAATAATAATCTTACAAGCTGCTTTACATAGTCCCAGTCTACCAGTGTGTATAGATATATACATTCTGTCCTACCAGCATGTTGGGCACACACCAAGAAGTCGGATTACACACTGCAGGATGAACCTATTAAACGACAGCACTAAATCGTACACTGTGTGCAAGTTATGCAGATACACTTTTAGTAACAAAAAGTATGTTATTAGATAGATCTAATTAAGTGCAAGGTCATATTGTGAACAAAAATACAGGTCTATGGGTCTTTCAATACGTTACTGAGAAACCCAACAAGTTTCTCTAGCTTGAGCTTGTTCTATTTGTGCTATTGGGCTACTGCAAATTCAAAACTCAAAATGCGGAAATGGTAAAATGTTTCATGAAAACAACAGTATAAATTCAGCTGACATCTGCACTCCTAAATAATTGATGCAAAACATATTCTATTAAAGCTACAAAATTCTATGTGGCTACCCTCTGACAAAGACAAAAGCATGGGTATGAGAAAATGATGAATGTATATAAATATATATATATGGATTGTATAATACTGGTCACACCTTCTCTTCATCTTTGTAGAATAGGAATGTCGGCATTCGATTAATTCCACATTCTGAGGCCACATCCTGCAAAGAAGTTTAATATAAATACAGGAGCAGCAAAAATTCAGTAGCAGACAAAGCATGAAAATAAACTGCAGATACAAAACAATACATAATAGCTCAATTGTCACTCAAGAGGTAAAAAGCTTGGCCTGTCCAGTAGATCTGAAGTGCACCCCAGCTGTTGATTTTGAAGATTGAGAGAAAAAAAATGTCAATGATGTAAACTGGGGATAATTTTAAGGATTGTAAGGATGGAGGACAGCAAAATCAGAGTCAAGTATTAATTTCTATTTTATTAATTTACAATTTATGTAATGGAGAAAGCCTTTTGAACATGATGAAATGTGTTTTCTTTCTATCTATATATATATATATATATATATATATATATATATATTCCACATACATCTGTCATTATTATTTATTTATTTTTATATTATTGATTTACCTTACCTTAACATCGTTAAAGAACTAATATGGGGGTGACTGGATGTGTTATGCAGAACTAACTGTACTAATCTTCCTGAAAAGACCTACGTGTATAAGCACTTTGGACAAGGATAGAGGACTGGTTATGTTTAAGTTACACATGAAAAACCTGTGAAATACTGAGCGGACACTGATAATTTATTGTTATCATCATATACGGAGCTGCCTTTTTTCTGTACATCTCTGGGAAATATACATGTATCAGAGACTTTATTTCATAGAGGACTGGTTTTTTATATATGGTCATTATAGGAATAAAAAGTCCATGTTTGGTATCACAAAGGAACCTAGATCATAAGCATTATGGTACTTTTACTTACTTTTTGTATGCAATATTCTATTGCAAGTATTGAACTGACGTGAATCAATTTTAAAGGGTCATTGGCTGGCACATTTTAACATTCCACTGAAGGCACATGAAGCTCAAATTTTCTATCATGCATTCAAAACAACATATTTTAAATATTGCAAGTTTTATTTTGCATTAAGAAGACATAATATGTAAGAAATATACCATACCGTCATGTAATGTCACATTTGCTGAAGCTGATGAGTCAACTTATTCTATTTTTGCTCACTGGCTTACAAAGACACACCCTCGTGGAAGTAATACTTTGAGACCATTTTATTACAGCCTTGTAAGCAAGTTAGAAAACTTTTGCAGCTAAAGCTGATTCTTGGCAAATTAAAACAAAACATTCAATAAGTCACTTGTGGGCAGGCAAAGTTTTAAACAGTATAGACATGAACACTAAAACATATTTATTGTATAACTTACATCTACGTCATCAACATCGCAATTATAAAACAGGACATCACGGTACTTTTTGCTCAACTCCTAAAATAAGGAATAAATATAACACTAGTCACACAAGCAACACAAAAAGCACATATCAGAGGATTAAGAAATTCGCAGAAATAAACATATTACAAACATTTTAGGCAGCCAACTATCAGTCATTTTATTGAAACTTTATGTAGACTGTCAGTGTATATTTGTGTTTTTCCTTTTTTTCAGGATCACTGACATCACCAAATGTGTTCTGAAAAGCCTGTGGTTAAAAGGCCACTGTAGTGCAAGACAAAAGGCACATATTTGTGAAGTACGTAAAAACATAAACTTAAGAGAATATAAATGGTAGATAGAATGCCTGAAGAATTCTGGACCGAAGTTTGTGACACAGTCCAGGAAACAGCAACAAAGAATATTCATAAAAGAAAGAAAACTCGGAAGGCAAACTTGCTGTTTGTCCATCTTAATGCAGAATTCTAGATAATAGCAAGAAGAGACAAGGGGACAGTCTAAAATGAGCAATGCAAACAGATAGAAGAAGATACCAGAACAGAAAAGTCAAGAGATCTCTTTAAGAAAGTTGGTGATCTCAAAGGAACAAAACAAAAATGGTAGGGATGTAAAAGTAAAAGATCCGATAAAGAGGTGACAGAAATACAGAGGGGATCTATATAGACAGGAAGCATTGATAATCTAATTAGTTTGTCCAATGAGCTGGACATCTTTGTTAAGTGAAGTGAGGCCCTAGGGTAGACTGAGTGATAACAAGGCTGCAAAAGTTAATGGAATCCCAGCTGAGCTGTTCAAAAGGCTACACGATGATGGTGTGAAAGTGTTGCTTGCATTAAAGCCAACACATTTGAAAAACCCAATTAATTTTCAAATCCCAGGAAATTTGGAATACCCATCAGTGGCTAGAAGATTATAAAAGGTCAGTTTACATACCAGTCCCAGTAAAGCCCAAAGAGTGCACCAATTATCATATAATTGCACTCATTATACCTGCCAGCAAGGTAATGCTTAAGATCTTGCAAGCTCAGCCCCAACAATACATGGAAGAACTACCAGCTGTGCTAGCCGAGTTTTGAAGAGGCAGAAGCACAAGAGATCGAAGAATTGTAGAATTAAAATAGAAATGACGCCTTTGAATTGTGGTATAAGAGAAAACTGCTTACAGTACTAAAGGAAAACAAGTCAAACAGTTCACTGGAAGGTTTGATTGTGAGGCTGGAGGTCAAATATTTTGGCCATATCATGAGAACACACAAAGAAGGGGACAGCAGAGGAGGAGAGGGATATAAGAAGTCATTGAAGCAATGAACATGATTTTGAATGTGCTGACATGTGCCTGCCGTGCTGCGGTCCATAGAGCCACGGAGAGTCGGACATGACTGGATGACTAAACAACATTATGAGTACAGGAATCTATTTAGTCTTTTTTACATCACTTTCTGGTAGCTGAGTCGTGAGGGTGTTTTTTGTTTATCAGCGGAAGGTGGGGTAGGAGGAGGGAGCAAGGAGAAAGCAAAAGGCAAAAAGTAATTGCCTAATTGATCCAACTTTACCTGCAGTAGCTGCAACTAAACTCTTCTTATAATTCAATTTCAAAATTATTACTTTAACATCGCAGTGGGGGAATTTTAACCCATTCTTTCTGACAGATTCATTATAAAACATTAGTACAGTGCCTTGCAAAAGTATTCACTCCACTTGATATTTTTCGTGTTTTGTTGCCTCACAACCTGTAATTAACATGGAGTGTTTGAGGATTTGCATCATTTATTTTAGGTCTATTGGGTTTATGTCGGAACTTTCACTAAGCCACTAAAAAAATAAAAAAATAATATTTTTCAGCCATTCTCATGTGGACTTGATTTTGTGTTTCGGACCATTGTCTTGTTGCTTGACCCAAATGACAGATGATTGAACATTCTCTTCAAGAATTTGTATTGATCTAAGCTGAGTGAAGAGAAGCCTGTTGTTTTTTTAGGATCCTTTGTAACTTCCTGGATCATTTTGCACCTTTGCATTCATTTTTGCAGGCCAACCACTCCTGGGATGATTAACTACAGTTCCAAGTGTTCTTTTTTGAAGGTTATGGTTCTCACTACAGTTTGATGGAGTCACAGAGCCTAGAAATGGCTTTGCAAACCAGATTGATAGATATCAACAACTTTATTTCTAATCCCTTCAGGAATTTTCATCGATCACAGGATAATGTACTTGCTGAATCTTTGGGCTGGTAACTTGAAATGATGACAAGGGTCAAATAAGTGATTATGCTTAATCAGCTGATACTATGCATCCCTTAGGTTGGTTTAACTAGGAGGTAATTTCTTTTTCCTATAGTGTCAGTTGGATAAACTCATTCAATAAACAAAATAAGTAAAATATGTGTTATTTGTTCACTCACGTTCCCCTATCTAATATTAGATTTTGTCTAAAGATGTAAAATCAGGAAGTAGGTAAGTAATTTTTAAAAGCACTGCATTTAATACCATTTTTCTACACTATAGATCAATTACTTTTTATAATGTTTATAATGTTTAAAACATGATGTTTTAAATGCAATAAATGTTTGTACTACAGTGGTCCTTAATATCTTTTATACACCATTTTAAGTATGGTCTTCATTTTGAAAATATTTTGCTACTTTAATATTTTAATGTTTTTCTGATGATTTCTTCCTTTTGAAAACATTAAAAAACAGGAAAAAAGCTTAAGGGATTTCACAAGGGATAAGCTGTGTGCAGAGTTATTGGAAGAGAGTGTTCTATCTTAAACTGTTTTGCCTCTGGTGAAACTGGTTGATGTACTCACTCCAACTTCACACATGAACAAATTTGATAGGGTGTGTTTTCTGGCAATATACTCTCTGTTTTATGCTGGAAAGGCTGCACATGTAACAATTAGATCCACACATTAAAATGGATAAAGGTAAACTTTTGCTTTTAAGAGACTAACTTGTATGCTAGCATCCAGAATGCTTAGTTTACAAAGTTTTCACTGTAGCAGAGTAATTTTGTGTGGCAAAAAGAATGTGTACTGTGGAAAGGGGCATGACTACCATCTTCAGTGAAAAGGATGGAACCATATCTAGCCCTCCATTGATATTTTTAGTAAAAGGGAAATAACTACTATAGGATGGTTAGAGATGTGAAGAACTGTGGTTGAAAGCAGCCTTGCTATGATTAATCAACATCAGAATGACATTATGTCCACAAAACTATTTTTCTTACTTCATAAAAAGGTTTGATTTTTTGGCACGGTCCACACCACTTGGCTGTGAAGCTGATCACCAGTAGACAATTCTCTGATTCGTTCAGCGCCATTTTGTAATTGTCCTATGGAGCAGTGAAACACATGCATTTGGTGTTATTTTTCATCACATTGATATCAATTATAAATCAGGAGACAAATAATATATTTCCCAGGGATAAAGTAACAAATTGCATCAAGGTCAATCCATGCAGGAATTACCGGTAATAGAAATTGGAATTAACAGAGCCGGGGAACACTAACCTGTAAGGATTATAACATATACCTGCCTAAAGTACCAAATAAAATGGCTGAACTACAGGATTGCAAGTGAAGTAAATGTGCAATTAAATCCCAGTTTGTGGCTGGACTCACAAACAAGTTTTGGGAGTAACCAGTACATTAGTTTGCAGAGGATGCACAATTATGTATTAAGGCAAAGCAAGCAAAAAGTTTGTGAAAACAAAGTCATCCAATGTTCATGAAACACATTGGAAATACGCACGATTTCCACTGACAATAATGCATTGCATGAAGTCACTTGCAAGAAATTAAGCAGATATCTAATCTATCTTGCATTACTGCTGCATAATTATAAACTTTACTATACTGCACTGGACAATATATCATAACATTATATACATTATCACCTTTTCATTTTTGCAGGTTGTAAATTAATTATTATATACTGTAACAGACATGCCAGCTCATAAAGGAAACCTTGAAAATAGAGGAATACAAAAAAAAAAATGAATCACTAGACATTTAATGCATATAGAATACAGATAGCTCACACTGATCATTACATATATGAAAATATGTGTACACTGTACTTTAAATACTCTAAATCTAATATGTCCTTACCATTGATTTAATATCCTTGACCATTGTGATGATGAGAGTGGTGGGATACAGAAGTTCCTTCTCTGATTAACACAGCTAGTTAGACACCAATTCCGCAGCACCTCAGTTATAATATTGGTGTGGGTAGAATTTCTGTGATGTATGCTCTTACCACCCCACCTTCTTTTTGTTTTTTCTTAACCCCGTGTTTCTCACTGTTGTTTCTAAGTGGCCAGGTCTATTCTGTTGCATTGAATTAACATTTTAAATAGCTACCACTACTGGTCTGCCCAATCTCACTCCTTCAGATCTCATTGTACAGATTGACCTAGAGATACATTTGCAATCAGTGACTGGGAGTACTGCCATGCTATGCAGTGTTTCCAGTTCCTTTTATGATATTTTTCATTGTGTTTCTTTGGTTATTATGTTTATCTCTCACTGATTTTCCATATAAGTTGTGGTTGTAGACAGAACCCCATAAAATTCAGTCATATGTTCAGAAAACCTCAGAATGTACAGTATTTGCCCAGATGAAACATAAAACATGCTGAGCAAAATAACACCCTTATCAGCCTATTAGAAACAAGTGTTATTGAACTTGTAAAAAATATTTTTTAGGGAAATAGTAACGTAGATTTCATAGCAGATATGAACAATAGGTTCATCAAGTCTTTCCATTCCATCCTCTTAAAAAAGCTTGACTTCATTAGTGCTCAAAATAACGAACGCTTATCCCAGGCATGCTTGAATTAATTGACCATGTTTTCCCTACATTTGTATTGCCCTTTCTGTAAAGTAGAAAGCACATGATATTTTTATATAGATTCTTCATATTATTTTGATACACAATGTTGCTGTTTCAAGGTTTCTTCACATTAGTATAGATACATTTCTCAGCAAGTTTACTTGAAAGGATTGCTCAGTGAAGTCTATGGACATTAAGTTTATCTAGAAATGTGTACATACCAATGTGATCAGACAAATAGTATGATATCAGCATATGTTTATTTTTAATAACATTTTCTATTTCCCGCCCTTCCAGTGCAGTTAGGAACAGAACTTCAAGATACTGGCTAAGCCGACAGCTATTATTTTAAAATGTTCAATGTATACTAAATATACTTTTTAAAACCAGCGAGAATATGATCTTTAGTATTAAAATGACAGAAAATGGCAGTCACAGTTTTCTAAAACAAGATGTGCTAAATTATATAAAATAGGAAGAAACCATAAATACAAATTGAAAACCAGGGAGCTAAATACACCCTCTAATCCTCTTGTATATGTATATTTAAATAAATCCTGACATTCTATTAAAAAAAATGCAAGTAACGGAGCACCTCTCTTGAGGAGCTCCCCGCCGCAAATGAGGGTTCCTGCGCATACTCTGATCTAAAAAAATAAATAAATATGCGTCTGCTGAAATTGCTGTCAATCAGATTTCAGCCAATCAGATTTCAGCCAATCAGGGATACACCCCTGTATCTCATTCTGATTGGCTGAAAGCATTTGCGCTTCCTGATTGGCTGAAATCTGATTGACAGCAATTTCAGCACAAATTTCAGCACAAATGCTTTTAGCCAATCAGAATGTGATACAGGGGTGTATCCCATTCTGATTGGCTGAAATCTGATTGACAGCGATTGTAACTAATCAAAAGGAGTAATGTTTTTTAGGTCAAAGCATGTGTGGGAACCTTCATTGGTGGCGTGGAGCTCCTCAAGATAGGGTTAAGTGGTTAGTGATAGGGTTAATTAGGTATGGTGAATGTTAAATGGGGATAATTACTTAGAGTGGGATCATTTCTTAGAGGGGGATTAATTACTTAGAGGGGGTTAATTACTTAAAAGGGGGTTAATTACTTAGAGGGGGGTTAATTAGTCAGAGGGAGTTAATTTAGATGTATTAGTTTATTGGGGTGGATAATAGTGTATTGTAGGATGGTGCTTAGACTTAGTGTCATGAGGGTCCTGGAGGACCCACATTAACACTTATAGTGTTAATGTCAGGGTTAATTATTGTCCCATGAGGTTCTACATTGACCCTTATGGGACTGATGGGGTTAATTAGGGGCTCATGGTGGTCTGTATAGAGCTCCATGAGTGATGGGGTTAATTTTAGACAGTGGTTAATTACTATTGTAGCGTGGGTCCTTTAAGGAGCTTTAAGGTCCTTTAAGGACCTGCAAGCCTGGAAATTAAAAATATTAAATGCTGCGGGGGATCCGATTGAGATCACCACAGCAAGGGTCAATGTGGGGACCCTGCGGAGGTCCCCATGGGGACCCCACAGCTTACAGTACCGCTGCGGCCAGGGTTAACCATTTAGGTGCTGCGGGCCCCTTAAGGACCTGTGGCAGGACCCCCACAGCAAGGGTTAATGTGGGGACCCTGGGGGGTTCCCAATTTGGACCCCTGTATCATGGGGTTCATCGAGGACCCTGCGGGGATCCCGATGGGCACCCCGCAGCAAGGTTTCATTTTGGGAGCCTGCAGAAGCTTCCACAGGTTTGATAGATGTCATGATGACGATCTCTGTTTCCATTGGCTGTTTCTAACCGCAAGTTACAGCCTTGCATCAGCGATCATGTTCGAGCTCGCAAATGCTACTTTCAATAGCATGGTTTGCGATGTGCGATTGGGCCGGGACTTGCAAGCCCGGCCAATTGAATAACACCATAAGGCTCGCAGCAGGCCCGCAGACATACGTCCTACTCTGATCGCGTTGCAGCCTCCAAATTGAATGAGGTTCCAGGTGTTTAACCACCTTTTGAGTCCTATCTGGTACTCATAGGATTTTCTTCTATATTTGCCATTTACGGGTATGAAAACATTTGCAGGCTTAAGGAATTGTAGCAATTGAATACAGATTTGCGATTGTAGCATTTACAGGCTTGAAACATCAAAGGCTTAGCTGGGTCAGAGTTTTGACAACTGCAGGGATATTCAGCCTGTTACCCGCAGATCATTTGCGGGTAGCTAAAATATGCCAATTGAGTTGCAAATTAGTTTACAGGCTCCAGTAACTTACAATTGCTCAATTGAATAGGGGCCTTGCATCCTCAGCAAAAATGAAGACATTACTTTCTAGTCTTTCTTTTAAATCATTAAACCTTATGTTAAAAAAGGAAAGGACCTAATACAGAACCGTGAGGAACCCCATTCATCACATTAGTCCAATATGAGTATGTTCCATGTACAACTAACCTTTGCTTCCTTTCTTTTAGCCAGGTCTCAATCCATGTGCATACATTTACTGAAATTCCTGTATCCCTTACTTTGTACAATAGGCTTGCATGTGGCACTTTATCAAAACCCTATCAAAATCCAAAATGACTACATCTACTGAGTTGCCTTGATCCTTACTTCCTCATAGAAACTATTTGAATTTGTTCGACATGACCTATCCCTCAAAACCCTTCTGGTTCTCTACCTTGTTGTGGTGAAGGGGCTTGTGTACCACAATGAAGCTGTGAGCTGCACATGTAGGGTCACCCAAAATGGACAGGTCATTGCAGAGAGGTCAGATAATTGCGATCCACTGAAAATTGAACTGGTCACAAAGAGTCGGAGATGATTGAACAATAAAACAAAATCCTTCATAAATTGGTTTTGACTCCTACTTATTATCTTGTTTACATGTACTGTATATATTCCTGTTTGCTATCCATTATTAAAAGTTCTAAAATCTTCCCCACTACAGAAGTAAAGCTTACAGATCTATAGTTCCTTGAATTTGCTCTTTTTCCCTTCCTAAATAATGGTATCACATTGACTATTCTCCAGTCATCTAGACCCTGTGTTGAGTGAATCTTGAAAAATGTATTATAATGGTTTGGCTATTACAGAACCCCATTTACCTCAGTACCCTTGGATGTATCCCACCAGGACCTGGTTCTTTATCAATATATATTTTTTCCAACTTATTTTGAGTTTATTCCTGTGTTTACCAATTATTTGGAGAAGGTAGTGTAGCCCCATATTGTTGCAGTTGTCCAACCACTGGTACCTCCCTTGTGTATACAGAAGAATAAGACTTATTTAGCTCATCTGCCTTTTCCTGGTTGCTATTGATCAATCAACCTATTTCACATTTTAATTATCCTATAGTTTTTTTCCTAACCTTTCTTTCCATTAATATGTTTAAAAAACTTTTTAAGATTAATATTACTCTCCTTTGCAATTCATTTTTCATTTTTTATTTTATTTTAATCACTTTTTTGCCAAGTTTTCTCTATCTATATTTGAAATGCCTGTTTTTTATTCCTTATCTTAATCTTTAAATCACTGTTAAGCCACATGGAATGTGAGTTACTCCTTTTCATTTTATTTCCACATGATATATGCTGATATGAATGTATGATTATTAAAGCTTTAAATGCTTTTCATTTATTTTCAGTATTTTACCAGTCATTAAAATTAAACGTTTTTCTTGGCCCTTTATAACTTTGTTTTGAATTCTACCTCAAATGTGCTGTAATTATGGCCCGATCACTGCTTAGGTGACCTAGGCATTTGCCTCATTTTGAATACAAAATTGTAAAATAAAAAATGAGCACCACCCCCAGCTGTAGCCCCACCTCCCTCCTGTGTCCTGTGCAGAAGGACAGCGTGTGGGCAAAGCATAGCCCCGCCTCTCCTCCCTCCTCCTCCCTCCTGTGTCGGTGCAGAGAAGCAGCCCGTGGGGAAAGGACTACTACTAGTTGACGCTGTAGGTAATGCGCCTTGAGTAGTTAATTCATCCCTTACCCCCTTTAATTATTTTCCTGAAAAAAACTACTTGGTGTTGCTTATTCTGATACTGAGTGACTCTGATTTTCTTTTGGCATTTACAATTCCTCATCAACACAAGTTAAAATAATGGGTATATTACACATTTTGCTATGCAAAAAGGAACAAGGCAAGGTTGTTTGTTATCACATTTATTTATTTTTTGCTCTAGCCATGAAACTTTTAGTAACTCAAATTTGTCAAAATAAGCATATTTCAGGAATAACTATTTCAAAAAATAATTTAGAACTGTTATCTATTTGCAGATGACTTACTTTTATCTATAACACAACTATCGCTTAACACTAATGCTTGTGAGACAACTTTATTTATGAAAATAATTTAAAAACAGAAAAAAATGCTGCTAACCAAATTCCTGCTGGTGATGAAGCACAGAAGGGTATGAAATCTAACAATACCTCACCAATTGGAACTGTAATAATTAGTAGTTCTCCAAATCTACCCAATCTTTAGGGGAAAAACTTCATATGACAGAAATGATATGCTTATATTAGATTCGATATAATTAATGTATTATTTAATCAAAGTAAGAAGGGTATGTCTCTATATTTCTAAAAGTAGAGACCCTCTTTCTAAGGGGATACGATATGCCCCACAGTCGAGTTAAAGTCACTTATCTATAGAAGATATCTCTTGCCATCAGATACTAATTATACAATTTTACAAATATTCCGCTAATATATCCTCATGTCTCTCAGTAGAAGCTTTCTATCTGGTCTATAATATGCTCCATAGGCTGAGTAGAAAACTCCCCCTCATAAAGGAACTAATAACAGATGCCAATAATATAAGACAATATCATGGTCAAGCAGAAAATCCCTAAGTCTCACAATTGGAGACATCCTGTCTGGCTGAAGTGTCCCTATAATAGGGGAACGTATGGACTATATAACAAACAATAGAAAAATAACTATACTGTGATACAAACACAGGATCCCCATGTCTGACAATGCAGACCTCCTGTTTGAAGGGCTATGGGGTACCCCAAAACTGGCTAATGGACCTTATAACATAGTAAAAAATAGCATAGTCAAGGTTCATACATGGGTCCCTATGTTTCATAATGGAGACCTCCTATCTGAAGGACTATAGTGTGCCCCACAAACTGCCTAGTGCGCGCTATAATAAAGTAGACAGCCACTCTAAAACAGGATAAATCAATTACTATTGGGCTGTAGGTAGACTCTAGTGTATTTCAATATACTGAAATAAACCAGCAAGGATAAATTAAAAACATAAAAAATTAACACTCATAACTGTAACAACATTTTTAGCCTTACAGTAATTCCCTCAATAAGGGTGCACCCACCTAGTGTTCAAAAACACCAATACAAGCATATCATTTATGTCATAAGAGCTTTTTCCCTAACAATTCGGTAGATTGGAGAACTTGAATTTATTACAGTTCCCTAAACAGGGCATTACTGTTGGTGAGGTACTTATAGATCTAGTACCCTTCTGTGCTGTATAACCTGCAGGGATTCAGATGGTGACATTTATTTTTCTGGTTTTAGATTATTTTTATATTATTTTTACCTTATTATTTAGTACATCTTTTGATTTATTACTTAATAAAAACAAAAAACAGAAATGCTAGTTCCCGAGGTGTTTTCCACCTAATCATACATATTTTAAAACAATGAAGGTAAGTATCATTTTAACAATTAATCTTTAATAAATCTTGATCACAACGGCAAATTAAAACCAACAAAAAAATCCAGGATTGGAAAATTGGAAATTTAGTTCTCAATTGTCGGCCCTTTTCAACCCTTATGGACTAATAGCCACCAGGTAAAGATATAATAAATCTGGATCTGGGCTAATTGCAAATGCTGTTTACATTTCTGTTTAAGAAATTAATTAGAGCAAGTCGTGAATACTAAGGGAGTCTTATAACGGCTATACGCTAGAGTTTGTGTGAATCTACAGAGTCTACATGAGACCCCTAATACTTGATCATCCCCTATGATATTAATTTCTCAGTCCGCCTGTAATAATACAAGATGAAAAAAGGTGACACTATCCACTTGAGGAAACATCCAACCTGCCTGCTGAATTGGGCAGCATTGGGATACACTGAAAATCCAGATTGCTGAAACTACTGGTAATTAAGTGGTACTACAATCATTTGTGTACCTTAAGAGACAACCGATTTACTGAGTAAAGCAGCGTTTGGTAAACCTTGGAGCTAGATATAATATATCTAATATATATTATATATATATATAATATAATAGGGAGGAAGTATGAGATAAAAGATATAAGATATAACTGACCCTGCTCCTTATTGAGAGACTCTCCTGTTCTCCAGGGGATCACCCTCCACTAGACCAGCATTCACATATTGAGTTAGGACAGGAAGGGTACATTTACACACAAACTAGCTGGGGAAGCAGACACTGAACATGCTCCCTATATTGTGATGATTTACAATCTTCTTTTTAAATGCCCAAAATCTTTTTTTTTTGTCTACAAATTAAACATGTTTTATTATATTTGCAATCTGTCAATATACTATTTCCTTTAACACAATTTAATCAAATGTTTAAATTTTCTCCTCCGCAAAAGGAATTCTTTCAATTATTTATTCTAAAAAATTAATTTAAAACTGAAAGAAAATTTAAATGTTTAAACAAATGGAGATTTAAGAGAAATTATAGTAACTGAAAATTGGACATTTTTTTAAAAATCTTATAGTTACATAGTGACATACTATTTAAGGTTGAAAAACTACTATAGTTTAACCTTTTTAGATCTCCTCTGATCTGCAATATGCGGATTAGTGGTAAATTGATCCAGAGGAAGGCAAACAGAAAATAAAATCATTGAAACATTGCCAATTGTCTAAAAAGGGTGGAGGGGGGGGGAATAAAATTATTTCCTGAACCCAGACACTGGCGATCAGACTCCTCCCTAGATCAATACTCCATCTCTCCCTGAATGCCCTTTTTATTAAAAAATATATCCAACCCCTTTTTAAAGTTATCTATCAAATCTGCTGTCACCCCCTCCTTTGGTAAAGAATTCCACAAATTAACCACCCTTACTGGGAAGAATCCTATTCTTTTTTTTTAAATCTCCTTACTTCTAACCTCAAAGGATGCCCTTCTCAGTTGAAAACCTCTTGGCAGAAAAAGTTCACTGACAAAGCTTTATATTGACCCTGGATATATTTATATGAGGTAATTATATCCAATCTTAGACAATTTTTTTCTAGAGAAAATAAGTTTAATTTGATTAGTCTTTCATTATAACTTATCCCCTCCATTCCTCTTATCCATTTTGTTGCCCATCTCTGTACTTTTTTCCACATAAAAATCCTTTTTATGAAGTGTTGCCCAAAATTGTACTCCATATTCCAAATGACGGCGTACTAGGGATTTGTTTAGTGGCAGAATTATATTTGCTTCCCTTGCTTCTATACCCTTCATAATGCATGCTTGTATTTGATTTGCCTTTGCAGATGATGTTTGCATTGAAAACTGTTACCTAGGTGGTTGTTCACAAGTACTCCCAAATCCCTATCTGATACCCCTAGATTTGCTCCATTAAGAATATAAATTACATGGCTATTTTTCACTCCCAGGTGCATAACTTTACCTTTATTCGTATTAAATATCATCTGCCTTTTAGTCGCCCATTTCTCTAATTTATGCAAATCCCTTTGGAGAAAAAAGTACATCATTATCTGATTTAATTACCTTGCACAACTTAGTGTCATCAGCAAAAACGGAGACAGTACTTTCTAATCATACTTCTAAATCATTAATAAATATGTTCAAAAGGAGAGGACCTAATACTTAACTCTGAGGAATCCCATTTACTATATTAGTCCAATCTGGGTATGTTCCATTTACAACAACCCTTTTCTTCCTGTCTTTCAGCCAGCTCTCAACCATGAGCAATACCTGTATCCCTTAGTTTGCATAATAGTATTCCATGTGGCACTGTATGAAAAGCATTTAAAAATCCAAAACGACTACATTCATTCAGGTGCCTTGATCCAAGTTCCTATTAAACTCCTTATAGAAACTAATTATATTTGTTTGACATGATCTATCCCTCATAAATCCGTATTGACTCCAATTTATAATCTTGTTTAAACAGACATATTCTTATATACTATCCTTTATTAACCATTCTAAAAGCTTTCCCACTACAAAGGTGAGGCTTACAGGTCTATAAACCTTGGATGTATTCCATCAGCACCTGGGGCTTTACTAACATTTATTTTTTCCAACCTCTTTTGGATTTCTTCCTGTGTTAACCACTGGTACCTCCCTTGTGTATATTGAGGACAATAATCTATTTAGCTCATCTGCCTTTTCCTGGTCACTAATCAGATGGATTGTTTCACATTGCAATGTTCCTACTGCTTTTTTTTGGGTTAGTCTTACTCTCCTTGGCAACTAACTTGTTTTATTTTCTTTTTTAGCCAATCTAATAGCTCTTTTGCAAGCCTTGTTGGTTTCCTTGTACTCACATAAAGCAGTCTCTGTTCTCTCTTTTTTGTATAATTTAAATGCCTGTGCTTTACTCTGTATCTTGCTCTTTAAGTCATGGGATGTGATCTACTTCTTCTACTTTTTTCCACATGGTGATAAGTATGTATTTTTAGTTGTCCGTTTATGTTCAGTATGTTCACATATCAGTTCTCTGTCCCAGTTTATACACTGAGTGTACTCAAGAACCTGGTCCTCTTAGCTGAATTGCTGGTCTCATTCATCCAGTTTATTGATGGGTAGTTTCAATCTCCCACCAATGTAACAATAATTGCAGTTCCTCACTTTAAATATCATTTGGGGGTTTATAGCATACTCCTACTAATATTCTTTTAGAATTTGCTGCTCCTACATAGGTTGTAACTTTCCAGATTAACAGTCCAGTCATCCCACCATGTTTCACTAATGTATTTTAAATCCAATTTCTCATTATCTGCTAATAATTCTAACTCTACCATTTTCATCATTAGCTTCTAGCATTAGCAAGCGTACACTTTATGTTATGAGCCTGTAGTTCTGAAGCTGCCTGTCACTGTACTTGAGTGACTTAGGAATACCTCCTTATTGACTATATTAACCCTTCTCCCATCTCCTCCCCCATGACGAGTTAATTTCTTCCTTACACCCTCTACACTTTCTACCCCATTACTTCTATCTAGTCCCTCCCCCCAACTACTAGTTTAAAAACGCCCCTAGCCTTTATAGGAGTAGTAACAAATATTTATTTAAAAGAAACGTCATTAAATACATAGAACCATATATGGGCCCTTCTAAATAAAATCAAGCATTTCCATTGACCTTTAATAAATGTTTTAGAAACTGTGACCAAGATTAGTACTGTCCAAATGTATTTCATTTATGTAACATTTGCAAAATTCTGTCTTATATTCTTAATTTCAACATTAAACAAGACCCAGTCCAGGTTTATTAGATGTTCCCTATAATCTCCCTTCTCATCCTTCAAAATATGTATTATAGTTTATTTTGGCTGCAACACATATTTTTGTTACTTCTAGATGGAAACTCCAAAATTTACCTTTTTCCCCCATTAATCCAATGAATTAATCACATATACAATATACAATAAAAATATTTATTCCCCATGGTTGAATTTAAATAATAACACAAATCGGCCCAAAATAATACTTTATTTCATGTTGAATTTCTGTGTTTTATTAATCCCGGCAATCAATGTGTTAATACATATAATGGAGCTCGCATGTAATAGAATATCATATTTAAGACTTTATTAATATTGCAATATATCTGGAATGTGGTTCCAATCGTAAATTGTAATTGAAACCTGTAAGACTTTGAAATCCCACCTCCATTTTTCAGTGACGTAATTCTGACGATCTCTGTTGCCATTGACTCCTTTGAAACTCGTAGCTACGGGTTGACTAATTGATTACGTTCACGGCCGCGCATCCAACCTTCAACAAATGGTTTACGGATATGCGTCTCAAGCCCGTAACTCGCAGCATGTTCTAATTTAATAGCTGTGTAACTCGGCCACATTTCGAGCGAGTCTCACTTTGCATATACAGGCTTGGAATTTAATGTGGCTCTATATCAATGTAAAAAGGAGACGGTATTAGAGTATGTTGGAGGACATGTGGGTGTAGTTCACTTGCAAAATTAAAGGGGTTAAACATATGTGTCCTAAATATGTTGAGCAATATTAACATATTAGTGACTTGCCCGTCAAAACGGCAATAAAATGGGAAGGCTGGCAATGCTGTTTCCCACCCAATGTGAATCTCTTCACCCCTGACAGTGTGATATATATATATATATATATATATATATATATTTTTTTTTTTTTTTTTTTTTTTTAATTGATTTTTATTAGACAGGTCAGACATATAACATAGTACACCAAAAACATTAGAAGTGATAAATAGGAATTAACAATAAACGTATTTCACATATTTGGTTTCCAGTGTGTCCTCTGCCTGTCCAAAACTCCTCTCCCTTTTCCGTTTTTCTGGTATTATAATAGCTGATACTAGCTTTTAAATAACTTAAGGCTAACGAGAAAACTATATTTAATGAAGTCCCATAACTATGGGAAAAATATGATGAACTTGGATTCCTGACCAACTGTTGTTTTGAGCTTGGTTGGTAGCATCTAATAGAAAGATTATTCTGTGTTTAGGTTACTGTGTGGGCTAATGATGTTGGGTAAATTAAGACCACTACTACTATGGATCCCCTAATAGCTCCTTTGTAGGGAGAAGTGTCACTCACCCTATTCATCTGCCGCGTCTTGTCTCCCAGGCGGCCCAGCAGGAGGCCCAGCGCTTGTAGTTATGGTCAACCTCTGCGGACAAAACGCTCATGGATCGAACGAACTCAATTTTGTTTAAGACTACTTCAAATGTTGGGGTGGGTGATTTCCAATGGGCGGCTACTACTATCCTAACTGCTAGGAAAATTTGGTTGGTTAGGAATTGTTCTGAGTTGGACATCCCTTCTACCGGTAATCCTAGGATGGCCTCTTCTGGTCTCATGGGATAGCATTGACCCCATAGTTTCTCCAGGGTTTTGTAGGTGTCCACCCATGTGTGTCTAATCATAGGGCATTCCCATAATTTATGGATTAGAGTCCCTTTTTGGTTGCAGCCCCTTTCGCATATGTCACTAATTGTCTGGTTCCCTATGTGCATTCTTACTGGGGTTAGGTACCACCTCATAATAACTTTATAGGAGTTTTCTTTCATAATTACGTTAAGTGATGTGTTTTTGGCTTGTTTCCGAATACTATTCCATTGGTCTCTGTCTAAATTTATGTTGAGGTCAGCTTCCCATGCTGATTCATAGTGTAATTTAGGGGGAGTGACTAAATCGCTTAAATGGTTATATATTGTGGAGATGTTTCCTTTCCCTCCTGGGAATTTAATGCAACATTTTTCGAATAAGGATATATTTTGCCCTCCTTTATTCTTAGTGATGTGATTTAATCTTTGGTTTATAGCGATTAGGTTAAGCCATTCCCCCGGAGGAAGGGGTTTGTCTTCTAGGAATGCGGTGGTGGACCATTTTTGATTAACAACCGGTAAATCTGCCGCAATTGAGCAATTATTATCAATCCACCATCTGTATTGAGCATTAGAGTTTATTTTGGGGTTAGTTGAAAGTGGCCATAGAGGGCTGAGCCCTGACTCCTGGCCCAGCAGTCTGTTCCTCTTATTTATATCTTTCCATAGGGAAATTGAATGCCTCACACTTGATGGAATTGATTGGGGTAACTTGAAGCCCTGCTGGGTTGAGAGCCATAGTAACTGACGCATGATTAAATCATTGGACCCTAGTATGTGTTTTTCTAATTGAACCCATACCGGGGGGGAGTCCCTGACATACCACTTTACTAGTTGTGCTAATGTAGCAGCTTTAAAGTACCTGGAAATGTCTGGAAATCCGAGCCCACCATCCTTCTTAGTCGCAGTAGTTGTTTCTCTGTTTATTCTAGGTTTTTTATTGTTCCACAGAAAACTCATTAGTAATTTCTGTATTTTTTTCAAGTCTATCGCTAAAATCGAGATAGGTAAGGTCCGAAAAAGGTAGAGCAGTTTGGGGAGTACGTATATTTTGACAGCATGTAGCTTTCCTAACCACGAAATCTTTAGTTCTGACCACCTGTGCAGGTCCCTAGTTAATTGTTTAAAGAGGGTTGGGTAGTTTGCTTCATATAGGGTCTTAGTTGATTTTGTAATTTGTACGCCTAGGTAGTTGATAGAATTCGGGGCCCATTTTATTGGGAAGTTATTGGCTAGTAGTTTTTCCGTGGTGGGAGGAAGTGATATATTAAGGGCTATGCTTTTACTTGTGTTAATTTTGAATCCTGACAGTGGGCCAAATTGAGACAAAAGTTTGAATAGATTAGGTAGACTAACCAGGGGGTTTGATATTGTTAGTAGGATATCATCGGCAAAAAGGCTAATTTTATGATCTGTCGGGCCGACCCGTATACCCGATATGTCAGTGTGCTGACGAATGGCAATTGCTAGGGGCTCTATACTGAGGGCGAACAGCAATGGTGATAGAGGGCACCCCTGTCTTGTCCCCCTTGTGATGTTGAATTTTAGTGAATTGTGTCCTTGGTATGTAACTTGTGCGGTTGGTTCCGAGTATAATGTCGCGATGCTTCGCAGAAAACCTTCCGGAATTCCGAATTTGTTCAGTGTGGCGTTCATAAATGTCCAATCTAACCTATCAAATGCCTTCTCGGCATCAAGCGCCAACAACATAGCGCGGCCTTCATTACTTTTGGTTATGTCAATAAGGTCAACAATTTTTCTGGTATTGTCTGGCGCTTCTCTCCCCTTAATGAACCCTACTTGGTCTGGATGTACCACTTCAGGTAACAGATTCGCTAGTCTTGACGCTAAGATTTTGGTGTATATTTTTAAATCTGTGTTGATCAGAGATATTGGTCTATAGCTAGCACATTGGGATGGGTCTTTCCCCGGTTTAGGAATCAGTATTATTTTAGCTTCTAAGAATTCCGGTTTAATTTTTTCACCAGCTAAGAAGCTGTTAAATAGCTTATGTAAGGTGGGGCTAAGTAGATCGCTCATATGTTTGTAGTAGAGGTTGGAATAGCCATCTGGCCCTGGGGCCCCGTGTGCCTTTGTGGATTTGATCGCATCCTGTATTTCTTCGACCGAGATGGGCTCTAAGAGTGATTTAGCTTTGATAGAGTCTAATTGGGGTATATTTAAGTTATTTAGTGTATTTTCAATTTCTAGTTTGTGGGTTGGGGTGCCTGATTCGGGGGTTTTGCTGTAAAGGTCCGCATAAAATTGTCTGGATTCGTTTACTATTTGATCTGGTTTAAAAACTGTCTGCCTATTTTTGGTGATTATTTTGGCTATGAATGAGTTTGCTCTTTTTTCTTTTAGTCTCGTGGCCAGCATTCTATCGGGCTTGTTTGCGTATCTGAAGAATTTAGCTTCAGTTCGCTGTAGGATATTGACCATTTTCCCTCTTAAAATAGTGTTTAGTTCTTGTTTGTAACTTAGTATCTTCTCATGGGTATGTCGTGATTTATCTTAAACAAATAGTTTCTGTGCTTCAGCAATTTTCTGGTTTAGAAGTAAGATTTGTGCTTGGTCTTTTTTCTTTTTGATTGAACTAATTTGTATACAGACTCCCCTGATCACTGCCTTGTGAGCTGCCCAAATTCCATCTATGTCTATCTCCCCCACTGTATTGAGGTCAAGTTAATCTACGATTGCAGTTCTGACCTTATCTCGTGTGATAGGGTCGTTCAGTATACTGGGATTTAATGACCACCTTGGGTTATTTCCTTTCGGTAGGAGATTATTCATGGAGATTTTGACTAGATCGTGGTCCGACCATGCTATGGGGCAGATAGAGGCCTCAGTTAGGTTCCCTGTAACGTTCTGTGGGATCAGGATATAGTCTATTCTGGAGAGCGAACCATGTCTGGCGGAAAAAAATGTGTATTCCCTTTCTGTGGGGTTCATGTTTCTCCAGGTATCAATCATGCAGTTTGATTTTAGGAGTTTTTTGAGAGCTTTGGTCGCTGTGGGGATTTTTTGTGAACCTAAATTGTTTGACTTGTCTTTGAGCGGGTCTAAGACCGCGTTCATGTCTCCTCCTATTATCTTAAGTCCGTCTTCCCAGCTATCTGTGAGTTTCTGTATTTTTTGAAAGAATGGCGTTTGATCTGTGTTCGGGGCGTAAATGTTCAAGAATGAAACCTTACGTTCGTGTATGGTCCCATGTACTGCTAAAAACCTGCCATCTTTATCTTTTTGAATTTTACTTAACTGAAAGTTGAGTCTTCTGTGGAACAAAATCGTGACTCCCTTTTGTTTGGTATCTGCGGTCGAATGGAATGCCTGAGTAAAGACTCCCCCCCAATATTTTGGTAGTGCTTGTTTTCTAAAGTGAGTTTCCTGAATCATTACGATATCAAGATTTAGTTTTTGGTAATTTCTCAAGGCTACCCCCCTCTTGATTGGTTCGTTCAGACCATGAGCGTTGTGTGACGCAATGACAATGTCCATATTTCTTATTGAGGTGTATGACCCTTTGGTGTGTCTAAATGGCTATCTCACCTTTCTGGAAGCCTGTTACTTCGTTATCCTGTGCCTCCTGCTGGTTTCCGCCCGAAGACTGCTCAGCAGCTGGCTGTGTGGGAGAGTATCTGTACTCAAAGGAAAAAAGACAACAGAGTATGAGCCAAATTGCTTATACTTAAACTTTCGGAATTATAAAAACCTGGCTCAGTAATTAAGCAAGTTCCTACTTTTCCTCTATGGGGAACCCTAAGGTAATCCTGGGTAAGAAGTCTAAGTACTTGAGTCTGTTTGTGTGTCTTACTGTTGGTCAGGAAGGCTCTTAGTATGTTTGAACTTAATTGTGTTCCTTACTTAAATAAAGTGTGGTAATTTAAACTACTATGAGGAGAGCGTTTGCTGTCCTCTTCGTATTTTACTGGTGGGCCAGTTAGTGTCTCTAAACTGACACTGAATTGGTCCGCCTAAACTTTCCCTACTGTAGGGGTTTTTGGAAGTCTACGTGTTAGCGCCCGTAGGGACGCCTTCTATGTGTGTGTTGCTTTTGCCTTTACGGCCTGGGTTAACTGTCTATAGTGTGTATTAGAACTTTCACTGGTGTGGGTGCTACCTTATTGGATCTACTCGTTTTCAGATTCAACTAGCGTTGGTTGTCAGAGTAGCATGAAAACAAGGAGAGAGAGAGAAGAAGAGAGAGGAAGATGAAGCAAAAAAAGACACAAAAAAAACAGAGAAACAAAATAAGTGACAACTCATTGTAGTAAGTCTTTTTCTCCGTTCATGGGAGGACTCCTTCCTCTCGGGTTTTCTGTTGGTTGTAACTGCTCTCCGACAGTGACCTTGATGTTCCATTCCGCCAGCAAGTTAATGCCTTCCTCCAGTGTTCTGATGGTGAAGAATTTTCCCTCTTTGGATATATTGAGGCGAAAAGGGAAACCCCATGTATACCTCCATCCTTGAGCCAGGATACAGTCCAGAACCGGTTTCAGTTGTCTCCTTTTGGCAAGGGTAGTCGGGGCTAGATCAGAAAAAAGCAGCGGTGTGTGCCCCTCGATGGGAGGGATGCCTTTTCTTGTGGCCTTCATGAACAGTTCTTTGGTGGAGTAGTAGTGGAATCTGGCAATGATGTCTCTTGGGCGCTCCTGTGGAGATGAACGGAATCCTAGGGCTCTGTGAAACCGATCCATTCTCAAGTTTTCTGGATGTATGTTTGGGAGGAGAAATTCACATAGATCGTTTAGGTATGCGTGTAGGTCCTTGACAGACTCCGGCACATTCCTCAGCCTTATGTTCTGTCGTCTAGATCTGTTTTCTAGATCTTCCTGTTGCAACTGTTGTCTAGATTGTTCCTCCTTCAAAGCCAAGATCTCCTCTGTTAGCTTGTTGTTATGTTGCATTATTTCCGAAATTTTAGTTTCCAGTTTTGTTGTTTTATCGTCCACCTTTTTAATTTCTGTGGTTAGTTCTGTTGTCACCTTCCGGATGTCTGATTTGACCTCCTCTCTGAAGTTGGATATTAGGTCTTTAAGGTCCTGGATGTCACTTTTAGTGCTAGGCGCTGACATTTCAGAGCTTGTTGCTGCGTGGACTGCGGCTGTGGGTGTTTTATTGGTGGGAGAACTTGCTGAAGATTTGGGTAGGCAGTAAGATTGGATCCCTTTATTGTTCTTTCTCGTGGCAACACCTGCCATCTCAGTGAGAGTATTGTAGATCAAGTTGTTGCCAGAGACCTGGTTTCACTTGGTTTGTCCCAGAGCAATTGTTAGCGTCCCTATATTGCTGGGCTTTTTGCTAGTTACATCTTTTTGGATTTATTAAAAGTTCTTGAACCGAAGTGGTCATAGCTTAAATGCTTATAGTTGAAAATTGAGCTTTGGTTGTCTCTTTTTACTTGCTTGGTGCTTTTGAACTTTGTCCACTAGGTGGTAGTAGAGTTCCACTAGTACAGTCTGTTACACAAGCAGGGATTCGGCCTGGAAACTAGCCTTGAAAAACAAATGGTTTTGTAATCCTGTGGCCTGTGTCTGATTAGCCCTTTGTACGCTGCAAATTTCGCTCTTGGGGTGCACGCTCCTGTGTTAGGAGCCCAACGATTCTTGGACCTGAACTGTCCTGTTTTTAGGAACCCACCTCAGATATGTGTCTATGGTCCGTGGACTTCTGGGGAGGTTCTTGGACCCAGAGGGGGGGGTCTCCTGCGGTGGTTGTGCCTGCAAGTTCTCTTTGGGCTTTTGGAGCCCCCTACATGTGCGCCTGCAGCATGGGCCTTTGTTGGTAAGTGAGCCCTGTGCAGTGTACTTTTAATGTTCTGAGTCTAAGTAGACAGGTTGGGCTGGGTTGCTTGGACCCAGGGTATGGGGAGAGCTTTGATGGGGATATGTGGGTAAGGGGCCCCGGATTGCTTAATTTTTCTGGGGCTAATTTGCTTCTGATGCCCCCCTGGGTACCCCTTCCTTGGATCAGGGCTATCTTCTCCCCCCACAGCTCTATAGCCTCTCCCCTGTACCTGCTTATATATGTCCTCAGCAGTGCAGCTCCACACTCTCTCCCTCCAGGCTTCCAAGGGGAAAAGTTCAGCTGGGTAGGGATTCCATGCAGGGGACTCTTCCGATTTTATTGTTTTTTTTAAGGTAATTTTGGGATCAATTTGTACCCCTAGGTCTTCTGAGTTTAGTGATATTGTTTGTTGGTCACTCAGGGCATCTATAGGGGTCGATTGTCCCAGATTAACCCAGGCCTTAGCTGGAGCTCTTGCAGGACATGTCTTTCCTCTCCAGCAGTTTAGCCACACCCCTATATATATATATTTTTGTAAATTATTTCTTCTTTTTTTTCTTTTTTTTTATTGTTATTAACTGTATTTTTCCAATTCATATTCCATATGTATGAAAAAGTCCAACAGTTTTTTGAATTATTGGTCAATGTATTTATTGTTATAACACGCAACTTATATCTCTGAACAACTCATGGAAATTTGTAACATTTTTTATTGAAACATATACATGAATATTAGAAGAATGTGTAAAGTTATTTTGAAACAATATTTGTCTGTTTTGCAATATTGAATCCAGAGGAAGGTAAACAGTAAAAACCCAAATGAAACTTAGCAATTGTCTCCAATTTTGAGGAAAAGGTAATTCCTTCCTAACCCCAGAAACTGGCGATCGAATTACTCCCTGGATCAATATTCCGTGTAATCATCCATTAACAGGCAAAACCACCAAATACATACAATCAAACCCATAAATAAATACAATCCAAGTAAGAATTATATTCAATAAAACCCAGAAGAAACCAAACTTGAACTGCATAACCTAAAATGTGTAAGTACATACAATGAAAGTACTAACTATATTCAATGATTTAGTTCTTAACAACAGTAGAGATTCTTATTTTTGGGGAGTGTTTTGTCAAGTTTTGTGAAGGCCTGTTGTATGTATATATTTTTTTGTAATTTATCAGTGGTTCCTCTAAAAAGAGCCCAACCGACTAAAAATATTGTTTTTGGGATATAACCACTGTTCTGTCCGTGGAGTTTTTTCTTGAAATAGCGTTTCCTCTAAAAAGAGTCCAACAGATGTAAAAGTTTGTCTTTGGGGTTAAACCATTATTCTGTATAAGTAGTATATTTTACCGTTTTGTAAATTCTCGATCATCATATAATAATTCTCCCTGACTTTAGTATTTTTAATGAAAACTCTAATGTCTTGTTGATACTGGTTCCTCTAAAAAAAAAAAGACCCACAGGCTTAAAAGTTTGTTCTTGGGATTTATTTATGGTCATTGCAAATGCCATGATAATTGGAAATTGTCTCCTTTAAAGTACAAAAGGCAAACTACGTTCACTTGGTGAAAAATCTATACTTGGTTTAAAAACTCGTTCACCCTTATGCGTACCATTCATAATTTCTGCATGTATGAAATGGTCTTTTAAATCCTCAACAATTAATCTGGTCCCATTACAAAGTCCTTTTTTCAGGTTCATATTTCTCAGTCACATGACAATTGCCCCTTTGTTAGTTGCAAAATATGCAGTGGCATTCTAGATGGTGTTAATGAATTGATCAATTCCATTGTAAAGTTTGATTCACAGTCAGCCAGAACAGAATCTGCACTATAATATTTTTTGGGGGATGTATTTAGGAAGATCACAGGTATTAGTGATTCTGTGCAAATTATTTCTGATGGGATTTCAATGGTATCATCAGGTAGATTACTTATTTTTCGATGTTTTCCTTCCCCAACTTTAATTAGCCAATCATTGAATTCATTTTGGCATTCAGATCTCATATTTTGTTCTAATTTAAGGTGTGTCAATATTTTCCACAGTTTACTTGTCTTTATACATGTTTCTACTATGTCAGTCCTATCTAAAATCCTGACCCTAACTTTCAAAGCCCTCAACAAGAACACTACCCCATACATTTCTGGTCTCATCTCCAAATACTCCCCCACACGCCCTCTTCGCTCTGCTAATGACCTTCTTCTTTCCACAACTCTTGTCACCTCTTCTCACTCACGCCTTCAGGACTTTTCTCGTGCTGCCCCTATTCTCTGGAACTCCTTGCCTCGCTCCACCAGATTATCCTCCAACCTCAAAACATTCAAATCCTCTCTAAAAAAAACATCTCTTTAAAGAAGCGTATCACCTTCCACCCTAACACACTCTCAAATCTCTCTCCCTCCTTTTCCTCACACAATACCTTTAGGATGTAAGTCTGCGAGTTTCAATCCCACAAGGTGTTTTAGGGAAAGCACCATGGACACTGGATTCCAAACTCAAAGACAGGGCCCTCCTTGTTTTACTATGTGTTAATTTGTATGTATCTTTGTCTTGAACATATCTTATGTACAGCGCTACGGAGTATGTTGGCGCGTTATAAATAAACGATAATAATAATAAAAATAATATTTCCATGTGCCACAATAGGTAATGTTTGCCTAAAATCCCCACCTAACCACATCACCTTTCCCCCAAAAGGCAATCCAGTAGCCATGACTTCTTTCAACAAACAATCAATACATTGCAGGGCATGACACAACCTCATTGTTGCCTCTTCGATTATAGTGAATGTTTTTTTTTTTTTAGCTTGTAATGATGTCATTCTGATATCGGGCACTGATGTTTCTAAAATGGGAAGTTGAAGTTTAATTCCACTGTGTACAGTTCTACCACCTTCTAACAATCGTGCCACAATGCTGGTTGTTGCAAAGGGCATAGCTGTTTCACCTTGAAATCAAATGAAACTCATCAATAAATTACAGTGCCTTGCAAAAGTATTCACCCCCTTTGACTTTTTACCTATTTTGTCACATTACAGCCTTAAGTTTAGTGTTTTGTTAATCTGAATTTTATGTGATGGATTAGAACACAATAGTCTAAGTTGGTGAAGTGAAATGAGAAAAATATATACATAAAACTATTTTTTAGAAATAGAAAACAGAAAATTGGCATGTGCAAATGTATTCATCCCCTTTGTTATGAAGCCCATAAAAAGCTCTGGTGCAAACAATTACCTTCAGAAGTCGCATAATTAGTGAAATTATGTCCACCTGTATGCAATCTAAGTGTCACTTGATCTGTCATTACATATACACACCTTTTTTGAAAGGCCCCAGAGGCTGCAACACCTAAGCAAGAGGCACCACTAACCAAACACTGCCACGAAGACCAAGGAACTCTCCAAACAAGTAAGGGACAATGTTGTTGAGAAGTACAAGTCAGGGTTTGGTTACACATTTTTTCCAATTCTATGATAATCCCCAGGAGCACCATTAAATCTATAATAACCAAATGGAAAGAACATGGCACAACAGCAAACCTGCCAAGGGACGGCTGCCCACCAAAGCTCACGGACCGGGCAAGGAGGGCATTAATCAGAGAGGCAGCACAGAGACCTAAGGTAACCCTGGAGGAGCTGCAGAGTTTCACAGCAGAGACTGAAGAATCTGCACATACTGTAGGACAACAATAAGCTGTACGCTCCATAGAGTTAGGCTTTATGGCAGAGTGGAAAGAAGAAAGCCATTACTTTCAGCAAAAAACAAAATGGCACATTTTGAGTTTGAGCAATGGCATGTGGGAAACTCCCAAAATGTATGGAGGAAGGTGCTCTGGTCTGATGAGACTAAAATGTAACTTTTTGTTATCAAAGAAAACGTTGTGTCTGGCGCAAACCCAACACATTACATCCTCCAAAGAACACCATCCCCACAGTGAAACATGGTGGTGGCAGCATCATGCTGTGGGGATGTTTTTCAGCAGCCAGTACTGGAAAACTTGTCAGAGTTGAGGGAAAGATGGATGGTGCTAAATACAGGGATATTCTTGAGCAAAACCTGTACCACTCTCTGCTTGATTTGAGGCTAGGATGGAGGTTTACCTTCCAGCAGGACAATGACCCCAAAAACACTGCTAAAGCAACACTTGAGTGGTTTCAGGTTAGCATGTAAATGTGTTGGAATGGCCTAGTCAAAGCCCAGACCTCAATCCAATAGAAAATCTGTGGTCAGACTTAAAGATTGCTGTTCACAAGCGCAAACCATTCAACTTGAAGGAGCTGGAGCAGTTTTGCAAGGAGGAATAGGCAAACATCCCAGTAGTAAGATGTGACAAGCTCATAGTGACTTATCCAGAACAACTGTGAGCTGTAACTGCTGCAAAAGGTGGCTCTACAAAGTATTGACTTTATGGGGGTGAATAGTTATGCACATATATTTTTTTATGTTATTTTGTCCTATTTGCTTTTTGCTTCACAATAAAAAAAAACATCTTCAAAGTTGTGGGCATGTTCTGTAAATTAAATTATGCAAATCCTCAAACAATCCATGTTAATTCCAGGTTGTGAGGAAACAAAACACGAAAAATGCCAAGGGGGTAAATACTTTTGCAAGACACTGTATATAGATATATTTTTCATGGTCCCCCAGGGCCATCTAGATAAAAATACAGCTCTTTGAGCAAATTATCATCTATTCCTTTTTTTGATGGCGTTAAATGCTTACAATTGCAACGTATTTAAAGTTGCAATTTTTTTCTTTTGTTTTTCTTTTTTTAAGATTAGCGTCATAGAAAGTTTATTTCATCTATCAGGTCGGATCAGACAGGTTAAAATTAGCACAATTTAATCCATGACAAAGAAAGACTTCTTAAATTTCCATTAATGCTGTTAATTCTTCAATAGTCTCATTGTAACATTTCAAAAAGTCTCCACACTTTTACATTTTTCCCACAAAGCTAATAATTTTATGCACCAGGAACATACAGTAATCTTAAACTGAAAAATTAAATGTCTCTTGGACGAACCGTATAAATTCTTGGGATAATTTAATTTCCATTTTTTTTCTTTGTCGCCATTGACCATTTAGGAAAATATAGTGATATGGAAGCGCAATGTTTAAAAATTGTTACTTTATGTTCATTTGGGGCTAGAGCATTTCTTTCATTCCCAGCAGTAAAGCAAACTAATTGACTCTGTGTCAAATGTACAGCTAATCGATACACAGCATGTGAGAGATCATGCATTTCAAATTTGAGAAGACGCCACATTGCCTCAGGAGTTCATCATGTAAAAGGTGAATTCCTTTTTCATTTTGTGCACCTTGCACCACAACAGTTGCTGCATCATATGCTTTATATATATATTTATACACATATGTTATGAATTTCATAGAAGGGCGAGCTTCCACATTTATGTTCATTGTACTTCATCAGCAAATGTGGATTGTATGGAACTACATATCGATTATCTACAATTTTGCCATGAATAATAGCAGTTTGTCATTCTCCTCTTTTTTTTAATAAAGGGTTTCCATCTCAATTAGCATAAGTTTGAATTTGAAAATTCTTTTGGGAAATCTTTGGTGCATTTTTTATTTTCTATACATTGTGATTGTGGATTTATATCTCCACGTGGATGATGAATCATTCGATGTGTTACAATTTCATAAAGTTTGGTATGTTTTTCTGGATGTCGAAGTTCAGCACTAATTATTGAATCCATATTCAATTGCCATATTCTGCCATATTCAATTGATATTTTTTTGAAGAATTAAAAGTATGTGTGCATGTGGAAGCATTCTTTTTTTTAAATTCAATTGTATAAACAAAAGCCACACATTTCCGAAATAAGTGTGCGATAGACATGTCATATATTAATGTATTCAGTTTTATTTTGAATACTCGAGCCACTAAATCTGGTCTATCAGAAGTATTTTATCCTTCTTTCAAATCTACATGTGAATGTAATGAATAAGTCTGGTTTTCCAAATTTAGTCACAATAGCCATTGCATCATTGTATCTTTCTCGCATATTGCAAAGCGATCCTTGGAAAGAGGATGGCAAAATGATAGCTCTGCCAGCTGGAAGTTGAGCTACATAATCCATCAGTCCACAATATTGTTCTACCCAAAGCTTCTTTTGTTAAAATTTTATAAAACTCAGATTATTTGCTTCGACTTGTAGATATGAATCAATGATCCATTGTTGTGTGAGATTCCCCCCACATAAAATAGGATTAAAATCATCACGAATAGCAGTTTGTGCCACTTTATATTCCAGCATAGAAATATTGTTTCTGAGACGAACTTTACTATTGGGATAACTTTGCAGTTGTCATTTTGGTTGCCATCCTGGTCCACCATGTGGGAACAAAATGGGATATGTCATTGGATCCAAATTACTACTTAATATATTTATATTTATAAATGGTTGCTCTTCATTTCAAGGATATATTCTAATATCCCACTGAAATGGGGGTTCACCATCGTCATTTTGAAAGACCATGACAACCTTATTTGCTGTTTGTAAATTATAATGCCTTTTATCAGAATGGCAATCTCTTTTAGGAACCATTTTTACTCTTGGCATTGGCAATTGATTTATTGGAGCATGTGTCTGTTGTACTTTTTCAACTTCTGCTATTTTTTGTAAGCTTGAGTATATGGGTTGGTGGCCATAATGTTATCCAGCTCTTTAAGCATACAGCTGGAAGCATACAGCTGTTTTGATAATTGTTTGCCCTCAGAGAGCACTGACTGTGTAAGAAGTGTAGCTCTGGAAGGTAGCACAGAGGACTGTTGGCAGAACCCAGGCCAAGCAAACAGTTTGGATGGGAGCATCTATGCTCTCTGGCCCTTGGGAAAGGCTGTAATGGACTGTGGACCTTTGAAGGAGCTCCATCTGATAAAAACTGTCAGAGAGCTAGTCACAAACAAGAGGGCAGGGGAGGTTATGATCCCCGAGATCCTGCTAAACAGAGACCCAGCAAATCAGTTAAAAAGGGACCACATTCCTTATTGTGTGCCCAAGCAAAGATAGCAGGAGCACAGTGCCCCGACTGTGGTCCAAGGAGATGGAGAAATGGAGGCCCATGCCCAGACCATTGCTCCAGATGAGCAGGGGTACTGTGCCCAGACTGCGATGCATGGGAAAGCGGAAACTCCAGCCCAGACCACCATCATGGATGCTGGGTTCAAGATCAGACTGGTATGTTCCTCCCTGGAGGTATTATTTTTTTGGGACTCCCAAGAAAAAATTTTAAATTGGGAAGAGGAGGGCACTGGCCCTGGCTTTTGGGAGGCGGGCTAGCCATGTCATTTTGGGAACTGTCACCTGGACTGGGTACCACCCTGGGACCTGTTGGACTGGGTGTACTAATAGGCCCAAGGACTGTTTTTAGATGCAGCTGCCCATGGAAATTGTTTTCCCCAATGGATGGGGAGGGAGGGGACATGTGCCATGGCCTGGGGAAGGTGGTTGGCAATTGAGCCATGAAGGCTATGCCCACATTTGTGTGCCCATTGGAATTATAAGAAATGTGGACTGTGAGGCAATTACAACTCTATCACTCACACAAGTAAGGTCAGTGTGGCTAGAAATGTGTCTGGCAGGACAAATTCCTAGGCCACACTAGGATGGGGGAAACTAGCTGTTATGAACAGAAGGGCCCATTGGACTGTTTGGGGTTAATCAGTTATTATATGTGTGGTTAGAAGGTACTAACAACTTGCTTGACAGTTATGTCATGGGTGTAATGCATACATGTAGTTATATCATGGAATAAATAAGTGCATGTAGTACTGTCATTGATTAAAATTAAAATACTGTATCTGTATTAGAAGTAGGATAGTAGACTATGAGTAGATAATAAAGTTAATGCAGTCATATCTGGGATATACATAGGTTAAAGTTAAAGATTTTAAAGAATGTATATGGCCGTGCGATCGGCCTTGTGTGACTGCTCTGGATTTAGTCTGGAAGGGGGAAGTTTAGTTGTATAACCCTGTAAGTTGAAATCTGGCAACTGGGGGATGTATCATGGGATAGACATCTCCCAGGTGGTGAGAGTATAACAAGCTATTGTCCACAAGAGGAGGGGTTAGGCAAAATTACCATATAAAACACCTTGGGAAAAGGAACTTAATATATCTCTAAATGAAAAGCACTGGGATAAAATCATTAGAAATGTAAATAGTTCTTCACTTAATATAAATTTAAGAGAAAACATATATTAGATGACGTCACCACTAGGACTTCCCTGCCGCTGCAGATGGACGCACAGGCGCAGGGAGACAGAAGACCAGAAGATGGTATAACATCTGTCTGCAGGGATCTGAGGCTGGGGGGAAGGCTGAGGGGGTCCAGGTGGAGGGGGCGGCCTGAAGGGATCCGGAGGGGGGGGGGCGGCCTGAGGGGATCCGGAAGGAGGCCTGAGGGGATCCAGAGATGGGGCTTGAGGGGATCCAGAGGGGGCCTAGGGGGATCCGCAAGAGGACTGAGGGGGTCCTGAGAGGCCGAGGGGGGCAAAGGGGGTCCTGAGAGGCCAAGGGGGGCAGAGGGGGTCCTTATAGTACTAACAACAGCATGTAAGGTATCAAGAATTAAATATGTAAATATGTACACAGTCAATATACATTCTCTATGTTTAAAGATCCCTGAAACTATAATCCCAACTCAGGAAGAAACTCCAACACATATAGATTATAAGATTCTTAGAGACATGCAAAACAATAACCGAAACAGAGAAACAATACTGGCTCAAGCAGGGAGCAACACTGAAACAGAGATGACATTTATGTTTGCCTACAAAACAAACCTATACTACCATGTAATCTACAAAGATATGCAGCAATATTGATGTAATTTTGCATACAATTTAATCACAGCATATGATACCTATATTTCAGGGACCATATAAGTGTCTTAAACACTGAATATCTACAGTTATGTAGAGATAGAAGAACACTTATAGTCCCTATATATAAGTACCACTAATAAACAATTAGACTTTATTTAAATGGTACAACAACGGCATGATATAATTGTTAAAACTTAAATTAAGAAGTGGTCTGAAAAAAGAGAACATAGAACACTATCATCCTCCTACAGGGGAATGTATTGATGCAAGGAATATTTATTTAAATATGCTGGTTATGATACTAGTCCCAGTGTATATTAGGCTATTCCACTAATAATGCCTTGTACACAATGGAAGTATATACTGAACTCATATAAGTAGGGATAAATTCCCTTACATTTATATCTATGTCTTCATTATAGTGCTTGTTCATAAGCCTCTATACTGGGAAACAAAACACACCTAGGCTAGATATATCTAGGCTCCAATTTTGCCTTATATTATTCCTTCATTATCTTGCTATATTTAACTAAGTGAGACAGTGAGAGCATTTAAGCTATGAAAATGCTCTATTTCCCCCACCTCTGGTGAGATCACGAGCAGTAAACCTAGTCTAAACACTGGTCTGTATGTTGCCCAGTGAGAATATGCCATAAACAAGGCATTAGTATATCTAATCTGTCCTCCCCTCACCCTGTCTCGTTGTTCCCCTGAATGTCCAGATGGCGTGTGACGTCACAAAGGTGCGACTCACAATACGGAGCGTTTCGCACTCCTGCTTCTATGGGAGCCGACACAGGTGTGCAGAGGGGAGGGTGCTTTATATTGGGTGTCTATCAGTCTGTGCATTGGGTTAACTATTTGTTAGCCACATAGGTGTGTGTTTATAATCAAAACAGATTAATGTGTGTCACAGTTAAGTTAATCCCTTCTGTCTTATATTTGATATCTTTATTACATACTTAGTTGTAATGTCTAAAATTATATATTCATACTTATATTGCCTTAAATGACTAAATCATGATTGTTATATAAGAGTTTTAGTGAACAAGTAGATATTATATAGTAGACCTTTTTACTTACCTGAATTAAGACCTTTTGTCAGCCAGGATGAGAATATGACTAACAATCTGGCAGATTATATGACAAAAAATTTAAAACAAAGAGAAATTACTGCTGTGAATGTTTCTCCTCCTCAGGAACACTGGGAACTACCTACATTGATAAAGCCAGGAGAATTGGCACTTATTAAATCATCAAAAAAAGAACTGAGCAGACGCCAGGTGGGAAGGTCCCTACCAAGTCCTGCTGTCTTCTCCGACAGCTGTGAAATTTGCAGAGAGGATTCCCTGGATACATCTGACCCACTGCAAGAAGGTGTCCCTGCCAGTGTCCTCTTGAGAGCCTGACCACTAACCTAAACAACCCCGTCTCTGTATGACACACTAAGTCTGGCTACAAAGGGGAGTGGAACCCTATGGGCCACTCGTCTCAAACCCAGTGAAGAAACCGCAGTGTGCAGACAGTTTAAAGGGGCCTTGGCAAGGTGAGAAAGGTTTCTCAGAATGACACCCACAAACAGACCATGACACTCCTTCAGAGATCCATGATGGTGTGGAATAAAAAAGTCCATATTACCTCAAATCCTCATCGCAACCGTCATGATAAAACCAGTAATAACACAGGAAAACACAGGAAACATTACAGAAAATAAAAAAATACATTACAACCCCCCCACTACAGAAATAAAAAAATTACACACCTGAAAAGCAAAGACATACACAATACAATACAATACAATACATACAATCCAATCCAATACATACAATACGAATAAAATAAAAGATGTAAGAACGGCCACTGTCTATCAAATTCAGCCAATCAGGAGACGCCAATTTGTGAGCCAATCAGAAAGGGATACACCCCAGAATCCCACTCTGATTGGATAATGCACCTGTTAATCTTTATTTAAACCAATCAGAAGGCTTTATTGCCATCAGCCAACCACAATGGGATACACCGCCACAGAGTGTTTGGCTGAAGACATCTGCGCCTTCTCATTGGCTGTAATACTGATTGACAGCAGCCAATCAGAAGGTGCAAATGCCTTCAGCCAATCACTCCGTGGGGGTGTATCTCATTGTGATTGGCTGAAGGCATCTGCGCCTTGTGATTGGTTTAAATAAAGATTGACAGGTGCGTTAGCCAATCAGGGTGCAATTTTGGGGTGTATCCCATCCTGATTGGCTCACACATTGACGCCTTCTGATTGGCTGAAATTTGATAGACAGCTTTTTCAGCCAATCAAAAGCCGCCATTGCCAATTTCCTTCCGGAAAATGGCTCTAGGAGGCTCATTAGCATTGGGGAGGTCTGTGAGTGTGGACCTCCGTTAGTTTTTTATTTTTAGAGCGTGGATTGTTCCAGGGCCCAGCCGGGGCAGAAGAGGAGGAGGCCGGGGACATCGCGGGGAGGTAAGTACAATGTATATTATGTTTATTTTACTATATTTTGTGTCTATATGTTGTATTAATGTAATGTGTTTTTTTTAACAGGGGCCGCGCCGGAGAAGATAAGAAGAATGACGGGGACATGCTGGAAAGGTGAGTAGAATATTTAGAATGTTTATAATGGTTATTTATTTTGTGTTAATGTGCCTGCAGCAAGGGGTTAATGTGGGGACACTTTGGGGGTCCCGATGGGGACCCCCAGAATAGAGGGGGGTAAATTTTAGCTGCCGCGGCAGGGATTGCTAATAGTGTGCCGCGGGCCCTTTAAGGAGCCGCGGCAGGGAATTTTAACATTTTTAATGCAGCGGGGGCCATGCTCTATGCCGATCGGGGACCCCCGCTGCAGCATGGGTATGTGTATAGGGAGCAGGGCGGAGCCTCACACTGCTGTCTCGGGCTGCTCCGAGGCAGCACGTAGAGGCATTAGGATTCCTTGCCAGCACTTTTTGTGAACGTAGGGATTCTTCCGAGATGCGAGATTCACCTCATAGATTTAAGGCTGCGTGTGACTCCGTAGTTCTCTCAGAGCTTATTCTCGGCCATTTTTCGGAGTCATCTTGCAAAGCAAGCTGAGAGGGACGTACTGGGGATTCGGTCCTCGCAAACAGCAAAAAACTGCCTTTTGAGAGGACCGGGAGAACTAAGAGGGCTAATTTATTAGGGCCCTATGTACTTAGTAAACCTTAATGCTTACAATAGATCTAGCTATCATATTCATGGTAACTGGATGTGGTACCCTAATACATATGGTTTTAAACATACTGATATTCCTATTATTGCTATAAAAATGACTAAATGTGCTGATGTGCTAAATAAAGGTGAAATGTTATGTGTAATTGATTATTTACAATATAGAACTAAGAAAAGTATATGAAAAGTGCAATTATGTTGCTAATGTGTACCCAAGTGAAAAAGAGTACTATGCGAAGATGGTGCTACTAAGTAAATAATATATGGCCCATATAAATGAGCTTTAGACTGTGAAGGGGGTATGGAAATCCTATTAAATGGAAAAATTTAAGTGGTGATGAATTGTGCTCTTGGTAAATAATAGAGGATTTAGTGAAAAGTGTAATGCTCTGAGTGAATCTCTATTAATATATGGTGTTGTTCATGTGAACATGATTGTCCATTGTTCAAATTGGGAATACTCAGTGATTCAGACTGTGGAAGCAGAATTTATTTAGGTAAGTGTCCCCATCTAATATATTTCTCAAGTTCAATTTTGGCTGATCCCCCTTGCAGATATGGACTGTAAGTTCAGTGCCCTAAATGAAAATGTTGAATATCTTAATATATAGATCCATTTTACTGCAGATAATACACTACAGTATTTGATACAGGTACCTTTGGGATGTTTCCATTCAAGGAGAAGCTATAGAAGGAATTCTATTCCAAAGTATTACATTCATATTGACCCTGAAGTATTGAAAATAATCCTGTTTGTAATGACAAAATAATATGAATTAGTCAGGGTCGTCAAATAGTAAGAACCAGTAAGGTATAATCACATATATAGTTGTGAGCATACGAGCTTGCTTAAGCCGTTGCTCACGCTTGCGAGGGCCGCAGTTGCTGGCATGGAGCGCCGAAGGCGCTCCATGCCAGCAACTGAGGCCCTCCTGGTCACCAACTGGATACTCAATCACTGTATTTACCTGAGCCCGCGGCCCCTCGCGTCGCGCTAATAAAAAACCGGAAGTGGGTGTACCAGAACTCACTGCACAAAACTTCAAGTCCCAGAATGCTCAGCAGCACAAGCAGTAGCCACTCAGCACATTAGGGGGCGAGTCTAATATATAATATAGCTGTGTATGTAAATCTGTCTCTCACTCTGCAAAAACAAATGGAAAGATAGAACTGTTTTTTTAAAGTTTATGTGTCACATTTAATGTATATATATTTAAATATTGTGGTAGGGAGGATTATCTCTGAGGACCTGGACTTTTATGTGAAATCAATATACTCTAGATGGCTTCTTATTTACATTATACAACATATATATATATATATATATATATATATATATATATATATATATATATACATTATATATATATATATATATATATATATATATATATACACATTATATATATATATATATATATATATATATACACATTATATATATATATATATATATATATACACTATATATATATATATATATATACACATTATATACATATATATATATATATATATATATATATATATATACACATTATATTTATATAATATATTTATTTATATATACACACATTATATTATATATATATTTACACATTATATATATATATATATATATATATATATATCACATCACATATATAGTTGTGAGCGTACGGGCCGTTGCTCACGCTTGCGGGCTCGCGTAGCGAGGGGAGCGGGCAAGGGCCTCAGTTGCTGGGATGGAGCGCCAAAGGCGCTCCATCCCAGCAACTGAGGCCCTTGCTCGCAGCGTACAGCCCGTTGCTCACGCTGAGGCCCTGCAGCCACCTCCTCCCCACAATACCCCGCCGCTGGAGAGAGGGAGCAGAACTCCATGCCCCATTACACCCATCAGACTACTTACATTCATTGGAGCATCTCAATTCACCTCCGCCATGTCTCCCCTGCCTGCACATTTTCTGAACAGCTTCGATGAATGTAAGTAGTCTGATGGGTCTGATCGGGCCCATGAAGGCCTGGCCTTGGGGGACATGAAGGCTTAGCCTGGGGGGACATGGCATCATGGGCTGGAGGCCATAAACGTCGCAACGCAAATAACACGGCACACACATTACGACACTCGCAAACACCATACCACACACGTTCACACACATTACGGCCTCGCAACACTCGGACGCAACTCGCGAACATTACAAAATTAAAAACACAATACATACACACAGCACATACATAAAAAACTTACCTACAGCAACAGGGAGCATCCAGGACCTCAAAAATGCAACTTACACCTTCGTTTCAATAAAAATAAAAGAGTTTGGACAATAAAAAATTTGATATGCGAGAGAAAAAATGGCCGCCGAACAAAACGAAAACGAGGCTACAGCACTCTCAACACGTAAAAAACACCACAACACACTCGCAAAACAATACCCGAAACTCGAAAAACACCACGAAGCACCGACGGCTAATCCGCAAACACCCATAACACAGATAACCCGCCATTTTACGCCAATGCGGAAGTACACCACTACGCTAACGGTTTCGTCTCGCGCACGCACACTCTTACACTGCACGCATTCATCACGCTTACACAGCAGCTACACGCCACTAATGCTGCAGCAATATGAAAACAGATTGTCAGCTCTTCAACACAATGCTTCAAAATAGGTAAAGTATATTCATTTATTCATCTACTATATATTTTAGTATTACACACCAAACAGCATTAGCTACCTTACGATTTGATTGCCGTCATTTTTTGACGGGCAATTCGCTAGTTAAATATAATGATTAGCAAAAGACACTCTCTGTTCTTAACAGTGGTGTTATTTCAGCTTTCAATCATCCACATAGAAAAAAATCCAAAAGTACCTGTATTATCTGCAGTAAGATGGATCTATATATTAAGATATTCACTGTGGCAGCAGTGGAGAAATAGAGATATTCCCCTCATAGTTATGGCTAAAAGTGAAGTAACTGTGATAGCAGTGGAGGAATATAAATACTCCCCCCATATTTATAGCGAGAAGTAAAACTATTGTGATATTTGTTGTGTTCCCTATTCAGACTATGATTGGTAGAAGTACTTTTGAATTCCTGTAACTCTTAACTTGGCGTTGTTTTTTCTGAAGTGTCAATAAAGATTCCAGTTTTATTGTTTATTGAAGTTATAGTGGTGTAAGGCACCTGGAACAATATTTTTGTTTGTTTATACTTCAGGAAATCAAGACAAATTATTCACTGGAAGATATGATCATGAGGCTGAAGCTCAAATATTTTGGTCATATCATGAGAAAGCAGGATTCCCCAGAGAAGACTTTGATGCTGGAAAAGATTGAAGGCATACAAAGAAGGGGAAGACAGAGGAGGAGATGGATAGATGAAATCATTAAGGTGCTAAAAATGAACTTAATGGAGCTCAGAGTGGTGATGACTGACAAATGTACCTGGTGTGCTGCGGTACTTGGGGTCATGGAGAGTCGGATTCGAATGAACGACTAAACAACAACAAATATCACCCTATGTCTTCAGAAAAAAAGAGGCATTACAATAATAATACATAAAATAATTAAGGCAGATATTCTAATACAAGGAACGATATTAATAAACAACAAATGTTATTACTTAACTTTATGCTTCAAACATAGGCCAGGATACTTGAATCAATGGCAACAATCTACATGGATAATAGGGGGTGATATGAATTCAGTAATAGATCCCAACATAGATAAATCTATTGATACATTATCTTCTTTGGTTCCAACAGAAAATAAAGCTTTTAAAATATTACTTAAAAATCACAATTTTATTGATGCATGGAGAGCAATAAATCAGAGAGAAATTCCTCCTTTTATCCTCTCGTATAGATTTTATCCTACTTCAACAAAACATAGTTCTGAATTTAATTGAAGCTCAAATTTATCTAATAACATGGTCAGATCATGATCTATAGCCTTATTCTATTAGCTACTTGCAAATGCCTTGAACTCATAAATTTGGCTTTGGGTGTTTTTTTAGAAATGTTTATACGCATTCTATTGACTTAAGAATTCATTAGTGCCAGTAAGTAATATTTGCTGAATATGTATCAATATTAAGAGTGATTTTAAGTGTGTAAAAAATTTACAAATTAGGCAATTGAATCGGGCCCCTAGTCAGTTGCAGCCTTAGTAAATTGCGATTTGGCCAATTGAAAAGGGCTCTATAGAAGCACAGAGCATATGTTTTTTTACAGAAGTTTTAGTTAGTGAACTTCCATCCAAAAGCAAAGTCTTCACTAACGAAAAACTTCTGTAAAAAAAATATGCTATGTGCTTATATAGAGTCCTTTAAGGATAAACTTAAAAAATCCTTAGAAAACTACTTTCAATTCAGTGGTGGGGGGATCGACCAAATGGGCATATGGATAACCCATAAAGCAGTTAAAAAGTGAAATATGCATCCAATTGGGATCAACAATAAAAAAATAGGAATTAAAAAAATTATTGAACTTAATGACAAAAATAAAAATATACAAAAATAATTTCAGAACAAAATATTTGAAGAAATACACAAAGAAATTATTAATGTTAAATTCAAATTAAATGAGATATTACGAAAAAAGCTACAACAATTCCCTGCATTCAATCAAAATTTTTCTCCCTTTTTCTAATAAACCTCCTTCAATGCTATCCTATAAACTTAGAGAACAAAAAGCAGATTCTTTTATTTCTAGAATAAAAACTAAAGAAGGATCTTATAAACATCAACCAATATAAATTACTGTTACCTTTGTAAAAAATGTATACAGAAATATACACAGGTAAACCTCACTCTGCTTCAATCAATCGTCTCTCGGAAATTAATGAATTTCTTTCAGACTTAAATTTTCCAAACATAAATAATCTGTAGATGCCCACAATGATCCAATCAAAACTGATTAATTCAAAGAACCAATAAAATCTACTAAATCACATAAAGCATCAGGAACTGATGGATTTACAAATTATTACTAGTGATGTCGCGAACATCAAATTTTCGGTTTGCGAACAGCGAACGCGAACTTCCATCAAATGATCGCAAACGGGCGAACCCGGCGAACCGCCATAGACTTTAATGGGCAGGCGAATTTCAAAGCCCACAGGGACTCTTTCTGGCCACAATAGTGATGGGAAAGTTGTTTCAAGGGGACTAACACCTGGGCTGTGGCATGCTGGAGGGGGATCCATGGGAAAACTCCCACGGAAAATTACATAGTTGATGCAGAGTCTGGTTTTAAGCCATAAAGGGCATAAATCACCTAACATTCCTAAATTGTTTGGAATAACATGCTTTAAAACATCAGGTATGATGTTATATTGATCAGGTAGTGTAAGGGTTATACCCGCTTCACAGTAACAGACCAATCTCCCCGTTTAATGCACCGCAAACAACCGCAAACAGTCCCTTTGCACAACCACAAACTCCCCATTTGCACAAGGTTGTATACCAAGCTAGCCATGTCCCGTTCCTTGTCCTCACTGATGTAATTGAAGGTCTCTTCCTCCACCCAGCCACCAAGGGTCCCCGAAAGGTGATAACAAGCCCCCTGGGATGCCTGCTGTGTTTGGTCTTCCACCTCCTCAAAGCCACCTTCCTCCTCTGACTCCTCTTCTTCAGACTCCCAGAGTCTGGGGGCTTCCACTGCCCAGCATGGAAAATTATACACAGGTCAGAGTCTGGGGGCTTCCACTGCCCAGCATGGAATATTATACACAGGTCAGAGTCTGGGGGCTTCCACTGCCCAGCATGGAATATTATACACAGGTCAGAGTCTGGGGGCTTCCACTGCACAGCATGGAAGATTATACACAGGTCAGAGTCTGGGGGCTTCCACTGCACAGCATGGAATATTATACACAGGTCAGAGTCTGGGGGCTTCCACTGCCCAGCATGGAATATTATACACAGGTCAGAGTCTGGGGGCTTCCACTGCACAGCATGGAAGATTATACGTGTTGCCACTGTCTGCGTTATTATAAGGTGTGTACTGTTAAGTAGTACTATTCCTATCGGTTTAATCCCTGTTATGTCCACTATTAGGGGACGTGTATATGGCATTGATTTTTGGAACAGGGAGATGGAAAAAGATGCTTGGTCGGTCCTCCCACTTCAAATTTGGGGCACTGCGTGTACAATCTAAAGTGCCACCAGATATGAGTGTCACTGTGCACTGGCAAAAGTTGGAAGAGTAGGTGCTGTAGGCCTCACACACACGCCTGTAGGCAGGCAACTGATATTCAATTGATTACAGTCAAAAAGGTGTTGTTTTATGTCACTGTACACTACCGTTGCACCAGATATAAGGTATCACTGTGCAGTGGCAAAAGTTGGCAGAGTAGATGCAATAGGCTTCACACACACACCTGTAGGCAGGCAATTGCTATTCAATCTATTACAGTCAAAAAAGTGTTGTTTTATTTCACTGAGCACAATATAAGCTGTTAGGTGTTAGCCTGTCACACACACACGCTGGCAGGCAGGCAGGCATATGCAATTAGATTACACAGAAAAAAATTATAAAATAAAATAAATGATGTTCTAGCCCTAAAAAGGGCTTTTTGGGTTGTTGTCCTTGCAGCAGATATCAGATGAGTCCTTCAGGTGTGTTGGGGAAGCTAAATACACAGCCTGGCTATCTATTTCCCTATTAAATCTCCAGCAGCTACACTATCTGTCCTCTCACAATGAATGCAGCTTCAGAATGATTCTAAAATGTATGCTGTCCTTCAGATGGAAGGCACTGGAAGGGAGTGTATGCTGCTGATTGGCTGGAATGTGTCTGCTGACTGTGAGGTGCAGGGTCAAAGTTTCCTCAATGATAAAGAATAGGGGGCAAACCCAAAAGCGCATGTGTTCGCCGTCCGCTGCGAACGCGAACATGCCAAAATCGCTGCGAATAGTCCGCGGACGAACTGTTCGCGACATCTCTAATTATTACTATAAACAATGTTTAGATATTATTTTACCCAACTCAAAATATTATTTAATGATATCATAGGAAAACTAATAAAAACTGAATTATTAGAAGCTAAAATCATAGTTATACTTAAAGAAAGAAAAAATCCAACCAATTGTCAAAGCTATAGACTGATCTTACTAATAAATAGTGACCTTAAAATTTACTCAAAGATATTAGCTAACAGACTAGCATTGCTTCTTACGAATATGATTCACCTTGATCAAGTAGGCTTTATACCTTGTAGAAAAGCCCAAAATGACACCAGAAAACAATTATGAATATAGCACTCAGAGATAAAATGAATTCAATGCTCTTTTCTATTGATGCTGTAAAAGCTTTTTTATAGGATAGGTTGGATCTATTTGTATTAAAATTTTGGCTTCAGTGATAAATTCTTAAAAAAGCATTATGACCCTTTATTCTTTAAAATTTTAAAGTGAATGGGATGAAAAGGTAAAGAAAATAACTTTATTTACATTGTGAGAACAGCACAAAATAAAAATATTAATTAAAAACTCAAGTTAAAAGAAAAGTTTGTATTGAGTCAGTCTGTAACTTTCGAGGGAAATTATGAAGAAGCCTACATTTCAATTTTTTCCTACAAGTTCTTAAATACAATTTTACTGATGGCTTCTAACTTTTCCCAATACACAGTTATTTAAATTTGAGTACAACTTATGTACTTATTTTGGACAATTCCAGCAGCAATTAAAACTAATGATATCTTAAATCTACAAAGAGTGATCTTCCGTCTTATTTCTAATCATAAAAAGACCAAACAGAGCTACAATGATAGCTTTAAAGGAAAAAGATGGATTTTCAACCCCTGATCTTCTAACATATTATAAAGCATCTAGATTGGCACAATTGACCAAATGGTTTATCAAACTTTCACCACCAAGTTGGGTAGAAATTGAAAAAAAAATATTCTTAAAAAACTAAAAATTTAGAAAAAAAGTGAAATTCAAAATAAATATTAAAACAAAATCCCCCATAATGTATATCTCACTCCCTAACTTTTTGGAAATAAATTAACAAAAGAACACATTTATTAATGAAAGGTTTTTAAATTACTGCATTATGGAAACTTAATTGTTGGATCCAACAAAATGTATTTATAGTAGCAGATATCCTTATAATTCTACATGATCTCCATATCTATTCAAAGAACATTTTCTTTTCTGCTAAATAATGATTTAATTTAGATACAATAAATAAAACTTTAGGTTACATTATGAAAAAATCTATAATTTAGCCATTAAAACCATTTGAAAACTGCTGTATACATAATTCTAATGGTAAAAAAAATCTATATTATTTATAATTATTTGATCAACCAAAATACAGTTACTAAATTACCATATAAGACACCTTGGGAAAAGGAACTTAATATATATCTTAATGAAAAACACTGGGATAAAATCATTAGAAATGTAAATAGTTCTTCACTTAATATAAATTTAAGAGAAAACATATATTAAACATTAATGAGTTGACGTCACCACTAGGAATTCCCTGCCGCTGCAGATGGACGCAAAGGAGCAGGGAGACAGAAGACCAGAAGATGGTATAACATCTGTCTGTGGGGATCTGGGGGTGGGGGGAAGACTGAGGGGATCCAGGTGGAGGGGGTGGCATGAGGGGATCCGGAGGGAGGGGGCGCGGCCTGAGGGGATCCGGAGGGAGGCCTGAGGGGATCCAGAGGTGGGGCTTGAGGGGATCTGGAGGGGGGCCTAAGGGGATCCAGAAGGGGACTGAGGGGGTCCTGAGAGGCCGAGGGGGGGGCAGAGGGGGTCCTGAAGAGGCTGAGGGGGGGGGAGAGACAGAGGAGGGAGAGAGGGGTCAAATAGACAGGGGAGGGAGAGAGGAGGCACAGAGAGACAGGAGAGGGAGAGAGGGTGCAAAGAGAGACAGGGGAGCGAGTGAGGGGACAAAGAGAGACAGGAGAGGAAAAGGGGGAAAAAGTGAGAAAGGGGAGGGAAAGAAGGGGAAAAGAAACAGGAGAGGGAGATAGGGGGCAAAGAGAGACAGGGGGAGAGAGGGGGCAAAGAGAGACAGGGAGGGTGAGGAGGGGGGAAGAGAGACAAAGGGGAGGAAGAGGAGAGGGGAAGAGAGACACAGGAGAGGGAGGGTAGGGAGAAGAGGAGGGAGAAAGACACAGGGAAAGGCAAGGGGGGAGACACAGGAAAGGGAGGAGGGGGAAAGAGACACAGGAGAGGAAGGAGGGGGAAGAGACACAGGGGAGAGAGGAGGGGGAAGAGATACAGGGAAGGAGGAGGGGGGAGAGACACATGGGAGGGATATGGGGGGTGGAAGATACACAGGGGAGGAGGGAAGAGACACTGGGGAGAGGGATGGGGGAAGGATAAACAAGGGAAAAAGAGACACAGGGGAGGGGGGAGATACACAGGGGAGGGAGGAGGGGGAAGAGACACAGGGGGAAAGAGACACAGGGGAGGGAGGAGGGGGAAAGAGACACATGGGAGGGAGAGGAGAGGGGAAAAAGACACAGGGGAGTGAGAGGAGGGGGGGGGGAAGAGAGACACAGGAGAGGAAGGAGGGGGGAAGAGACACAGGGGAGGGAGGAGGGGGAAGAGATACAGGGAAGGAGGAGGGGGAAGAGGCACAGGGGAGGGAGATGGGGTGGAAGAGACACAGGGGAGGGGGATGGGGGAAAGAGACACATGGGAGGGAGAGGAAGTAGGGGGGATTACAATGAGCAACAAAGGCGATCATCACACGGCTAGTAAAGTGGAGCGGGCAAAGGCTCGCAATGAGCGCCTCCCATCAAGTAGAAGGTGGGAGAGGTAGAGGCGGGAGAGGCTCGCAATAAGCACCAAAGTGGCTCATTAGTTTACAGATAAAGGAATGTGACAGAAATTTGATGTATGTGGATGTCCCAAAACTTTATTTCATACACAGAGCCCACTCAAAAATGTACAAGACTGTGCATTAATATCATGGGTGTGGTGTGGAAGGATCCCGGAAGGGCAAGAAGCTTTTTGGGTAAAAAGAGGATACCTAAAGAGGGTAATGTCATAGTCTAGAATAATCATGATGCATAGCACCTACCAGGGTCAAATTTGGTCACTACACCACTGCAACTGGAATCTGAGGAAAAAAAGAATCATCAGAAATCACTCCATTTAATTGAAAAAAACAGTAATTGCATAGCACTTACAACTTGTCTGGATCTGCTCAATGAAACAGATGCAACATTCTCTGTAATCCAATCCAGTTCCACACCTACAGTGTGTTCCCAAAACAAAAAGTTGTCAAAAACAAAAAGGCGGAGGAGGATAAAAAAAAAGAAAAACATGCATGTAAAGTACAATGCTAAATACTGTATTTGTAATAATATGCCAAATCACCTGATTTCTATCTGCAAGCATTACTAACCATTAGCTAGTTCTCAGAACAACTCACTGGCCATGACCATTAATAATGATGTGTCATCTCACATGCTTAGCTGTGACCAGCATCAGTGGTCAAGGGGTACTATCACCTTTGCCATATGATACTGTTAATCAACAATGATATCGCATCCATCAGCTATACAGCTGTAAGCACATGTTAAAGGGTACTCATTATATTAGCAATATGGGATAAATAGCCATTATTGGAGAGGACACAAAAGTCAGCAGCCAGATTCAATGTTACATCAGACACAAGGATCTGTTCTCATAATGATATTTAGGAGAGGATCACATGCTTCACTAGTGCATGTAGTAATGCTGGCTATCATTAACATGCCATTAATACCATAGCGGTATTAATCTACATTTAAGCAAACAACAATCATGTCTTAAATATCTGGATGTCTACCTGAGAGGTACTGGGAATATTTTACAATTACTTAATTTCTTTGACAATGCTTGCAGATGCAGAAAATACCTTCATGGACCTGAAGTGTGCCTAAAAAAAAAAAAAAAAAAAAAACACCTGCAAAATAAGGCCCTAGAAAAATATATATATTCTCAATAGCATTCCTCAGTTACCATCAATTGTTGAAATGTTAAGCAGAACCATACGTGTCCATGGACCAGGTGATGGGAGGTAGCCATCTGCGTCCAAAATATCACATCGGCCATGTTCCTATACTCTGTAGCCAGACTAGATTACGTTAACATTTGGACCAATAGATTGTCACTGAGGAGTGCTGTTAAGAACCCCCTACATCCTACTGCACATAGCAGCAGCACCCCCCCCCCCCCCCGCCACGTGGGTGGCCCTCCATCTCCTTGGTGGTGGGGAGACAGGTGGAGGCATCCCCCCAGGAGACAGTGACACATACAGTGGCGGTGCAGGTAGCGGTGGTCGTGGCGGAGGTAAGGGCGAGGAAAGTAGCGGCTGGGCTGTGGGTGCATGGGGGAGGCCTCCAGAGTGGAGGTCCCTTACATAGGAGGTCTGATATGGGACATAGATACTTTGTGTTATAGATTACTATCAGGTAAAATTTGACTTTTTAGCGTGAAATCCACCCATTTTTCTTACTGCTGGCATCTTTTATGGATTCAATGATTTTAAGTAATTCTCAATAAAGTTCCTGTTTTTTTTTTTTGTTTCTTGATTTAATTTAGTGTTAAGCACTGGAACACAAGTAAGGCCATCTTAATTGTGTTATAAAAGTTTGAAACTTGGACTAAGATGTGTATCTTAAAATTAAAAGTCTCTGCAGGTTAATACTCTGCAGGTTAATAAAATGTTAATAGTTATGAAATAAGGAATATAGACCAGAGTAAAAGCAAATGTAAGATACATGGTCAAATTGAGCTATGATGCAAATTATCCCTTTTGAATGTTAAATACCTTAGGGGCCTTAGATAAGTATGTACCGCATCATGTACTGGAATACCCCGCTTAATGCTGTAGATGGGTTCCAATCGCCATGAGTGTTAAGTGAAACAGCGGTAAACTGGGTAGTTTAACATGGGGCAGATAGGGATAGGGAAACGGCTTAGAAAAAAAACACAACACCAATAGAGATTTGATTTTTTTACTGTATCTCAACAAATACTTAACTGTAAGCATATGAAAACAACATAAATACAATTTTTACAAATAAATAAACAAATTTTAAAGTGACAGAACACAATTTTTTTTTTTTAAATGCACGTTAAGTGGATGATGTGGAAGGCTCATCTTCCACCCAAACTTTTCTTTACAGTGAATTGGTCCATGGACATCTGCTTTCTCTCCTTTTTGCGCCCATACTGCAGATTCTGGTAGCAGGACAATGAGGCATGAATGCTGCGTCTGACATTCCTGCTCCGCACAGTGTCAGGGTCATTAGCCACAACCTCATCCATTGCGTCATGGATGGTACGCAGGATCTTGGCAAGGTGCTCTGTGGTCAGTTCCCTGGGACCCTCACAGTCAGAGTCACTGCTGTCTGCAATTTCCTCAATTCCATGCTCAGCCAGCTGTTGGAGGTCTTCATCAGTTAGGCTCTCACCCGAAGCCTGGACCAACTCTTCAATGTCCTGGTCATCCCCCAGTCCAGCAGTGGTAACAAGGCCTGCTATCTCTGCTATGATGGAGATTTCAGGTTGCACATCCGCGCACAGCTCTGGCCAGATCTTCCTCCAGACACCTTTCAGACACTGCTGTGTAAGTTCCTTCCTGGACAGATTGATGTTGGTTACCGCCTGCATGATGTTGTATTTCTTCCAGAAATCGAACGATTGCTTGTCCTAGCTGTCTGTCTGGCCGATGAGCTGGCAGAATGTGCAGCGGAGATAGTAGGCCTGAATCAACAAAGTAGAGTTGGGCGACGGCAGGAACACCACTTCTACCGGGATGCAGCTGCCCAGCTCTGACAAGTTGGTAGGGTGGGTAGGAGCATTATCCATCAAGAGGAGAGCTTTTGGTTCAAGGCCTTTGCACCAACAGTAGCGCTTCACTGAAGAGCAGAAATGCTCAGAGAACCACTGCCTTAAATATGTCATGGGTAATCCAGGCCTTCTTAGTGGATTGCCAGATGACTGGAAAACTGCACTTGGGTATGCCCTTCATAGCTCTTGGAGTGTGGGAGTGGTACACCAGCAATGGCTCTATCTTAAAGTCACTGCTGGTGTTTGCTCCCACAAGAAGGGTCAGTCGGTTCTTGGCTTCCTTGAAGCCCAATGCTCTTGTCTGGTCACAGGAGATGAAGGTTCAGCTCAGCATCCTCTTCCAGAAGAGGCCGGTCTCGTCCACATTAAAGACCAGATCAGGAGGGTAGCTGCCTCTCTCCACAATTTCCCTCAATTTCGCCGGACAGGCCTCTGCAGCCTTGATGTCAGCGATTGCCTCTTCCTCTGTGATCTTTATGTTACACGGGTTGTTCCTCTTCCTGAAGCGGTCGAACCAACCCTTATGGCTGAGAAGCTCATCTGGTATTTGGGCCCGGATATGGCTGTAGATACTCTTGGCCTTTTCCATAGTTATATCCTGGCTCAGGGGCATGTTGCACTCCACCTCAATGTCAGTCCAGATGGACAGCCTCTTCTCCATCTCCTCCAAGGTGTAGCATCTAGTTTGCGTTATCTTTTTGGTGGAAGATGAAGTGCTGGTAGTGGCTGACAATTTTATCTTCTCCTTATTCTTAGGGATGGTGCGGATGATGGAGGTTGCCAGTTTAAGGTCCGCTCCAATGTCCACTTGGCACTTCCCTTTATCCAAGTGGTCTAGCACCTGCAACTTCACATCCAGTGGGATGCTCTGCCACTTTAGCTTGGCCTGATCCTCCTTGGCCTTAGACATCTGGTAAACAGTACAAAAAAATACAATTAATGTAGATTTTATTAGACAATTAACAATGAACAATACAATAAGAGAGACAAAGGAATAACATTTTTTTACCGTACCTTGCCACTGGATGCTGTAGGCAGGATTTGGGGGTCCCTGGTGGCAATCTCTCCCCTCCAACACCGATGTCTTTTCCAAAAAAATAAAAAAAAATTAAATGTAGGTTTTATAATTACAATTGCAGTAATTACAATGACAATTAAAAATCACATTATGATTAAAAAAAAAAGTGTTTTAATGTACCTTGCCACAGGCTGCAGTAGGCAGGATTTGGGGGTCTTCTGTAACTTTTTTCCACTTTCTCCAGCTTTCTCCTCTTTCTCTGTTTTTCTGTCCTAAAATGGTGCCCCTGATAATGCTGTGAATCTATTTGAAAAGCTAAGTCTTTGATCTGTCAAGCCTGTAAATATTACAATCACAAATCGCTATTAAATTGCTACGACTCCCCAAGGACGCACTGGCGTTCAAACCAGTAAACGCCAAATGGATCCAAAAGTATTACAGCCTCAAAATAGGACAGGCAAAGTGTTTACAGACAATATAAACACACCATTGGACTTTAAAATATGTGGAAAGCAATGAAATGGTGGGCCCTGGTGCAAAAAAAAAGTTTTGCCCCCCCCCCCCTTTGGGTGTTTGTAAAAAATGTTTTGCACTGAGCCACGACAGAACCAAATCTCTCATTCTCCTTCCCCAGGCCCCTTACCATACACGTTCCCCTCTCAAAGACCTCTTCCCATAAAAGCTAACCTTCTCAAGATCCTTAACCATTTCTGCTCCAACCCCAAGACCCCTTTCCAATATATATATACATATATAAACATCACCCCCACACAGCACCCACCACTCTTAGCATCCATCCCCACCTAGTCCTTGTCAGCAGCCATCCCTCTCAACATCCATCCCTGCATAGCACTTAACCACCCTCACAGCACCCACTCACATACCACCCATCCCTATCTCCTTTCTTCCCTCCTCATAGAACCCATCCCCTGTCCTTTGTCGCCACTTTGCAGCCCTTTTACTTTCTTCACTGAAATAGAGCCCTGGCATGCTGAACTGCTTCACACTGCCATCTCTTGGAGCTCCAGTAGAAATGATCTTATTTAAAGAGGCACACAACAATTTCAGACCTGAGGAGTTTGTGCAGCCAATGAGGCTAAGAGGGATGGGGTGGAGGGGCATGGTGTGTTGGCCCAGAATGGGGGGCCTCTATACAACAGAAAACAATGAAATGCAAAAGAAAACACAGCACTGGGCCCCCCAGAGGATGTCCCTGACGCACTGTACCATCTGCACCACTGGTAGATCCGCCCCTGACTTGGCATACATACACTGATACAGAACACCACATACAGATATGAGTACACAGAACTTCATATGCATGGGTAAACAAAGCTACACGGGTACACAAAACAACACATATTGAGTTAGAGCTCACCACATAGCTAGCATGCCTTGATAATTGTCTCATAAACATATATTGGTACAGATCCTCACATATATACAATGGAACACAAATACATATATTGATACAACAACCCTCACATACAGACTGCCTTAAGCACATACTCTAGACCAGGCATGTCCATATTCAAGTAGGCTGTGATCTACTATCCAGTATCAAAACAGTCAGTGATCTACCCCACACACACATATATATTTCCTTCTCTCTCATTCCATTTCTCGCTCTCCCTCATTCACACTCATTTTCTCTCCTTCACTCTCTCTACTTTAATCTTTTCTTTCTCCCTCCTTCTCTCGCTCTCTTTTACTCTTTCCTTCTCTGTCTGTCCCTCATTCTCTCTCTTTCACTCTCCTTCACTCTCTCACACTCTCATTCACTCTCTCTTTCTCTCTCTCCTTCACTCTCTCTTTCTCTGTCCCTCCTTCAATCTCTCTCTCCTTTACTCTTCTCTTTCCCCTCATTTCCTTTCTTCTTCTTGCTTTCCTCTTTCTCTCTCCTCCTCTCTTCTTCTCTCTCTACTTCTCGCTGTCCTCTCCCTCCTTCTCGCTCTCATTCACACTCTCCTTTTCTCTCTCTCCTTCAATCTCACCCCTCCTTCCCTCTGTCTCTCCTTCAATATCTCTTTCCTTTTCTCTCTGTTTCTCTTTCCCTCCTTCACTCTCTCCATTGCTTTTTCCTTCTCTCCCTCTCTCATTCTCTCTCTCATTCACCCTGTCCTTTTTTTCTCCCTCCTTTTCTCTCTCCTTCACGCTCTCTCTCCTTACTTCATTCTCTCTCCTTTTTTCTATCTCTCTCCTATCCTTCTCTCTCATTCACACTCTCCTCTCTTTCTTTCTCTCCTTCACACTCCCTTCTTATTTCTCCCCCTCCTTCAATATCCCTTTTTCTCCCTCTCCCTCCTTCACTCTCTCTCCTTCAATCTATCTCTCCCTTTCTCTCTCTCCCTTTCTCTCTATCCTTTTCTCCCTCTCCTCCTCCCTCTCATTGTCTCCCTCTCATTCTCTCTCTCCTTTTCTCCGTCTCCCTCTCCCTTTCTCCCTCTCCTTTTCTCTCTCCTTTTCTCTCTCTGCCTTTCTCCCTCTACTTCTCCCTCTCCTTCTCTATCCCCTTTTCTCCCTTTCCTTTGTCCCTCTCCTTTTGTCCCTCTCCTTCTCCCTCTTCTTTTCTCGCTCTCATTTTCTCTTTCTCCTTCAATCTCACTCCCTCCTTCCCTCTGTATCTCCTTCAATCTCTCTTTCCTTTTTGTCTGTTTCTCTTTCCCTCCTTCCCTCTCTCCTTAACTCTTTGCTTCTCTCCCTCCCTCATTCTCTCTCTTATTCACCCTGTCCTTTTGTCTCCCTCCTTTTCTCTCTCATTCATGCTCTCTCTCGCTCCTTCACTCTCTCTCCTTTTTTCTATCTCTCTTCTATCATTCTCTCTCATTCACACTCTCTTCTCTCTCTTTCTCTCCTTCATGCTCCCTTCTTATCCCTCTCCCTCCTTCAACATCCATTTTTCCTCCTCTCCCTCCTTCACTCTCTCTCCTTCAATGCATCTCTCCCTTTCTCTCTCTCCCTTTCTCATCTCTATTTCTCCCTTTCCTTCTCTCACTCCTTTTCTCCCTATCCTTTTGTCCCTCTCATTCTCCCTCTCCTTTTCTTCCTCTCTTTTTCTCACTCTCCTTTTCTCCCTCTCCCTCCCTCTCTCTCTCCTCTCTCTCTCCTTTTCTCCCCCTTCTTCTCTCTCTCCTTTTCTCCATCTACTTCTCTCTCTCCTTCTCCCTCCCCTCCTCTCTCTCCTTTTCTCCCTCTCATTTTCTCTCTCTCCTTCTCCCGCTCCTCTTTTCCCTCTCATTCTCTCTCTTTTTTCTCTCTCTCCTCTATTTCTCCTTCTTTCTCTCCTTTTCTAACTCTCTCTCTCTCTTGTCAATACACACTCCCTCTTTCCTCCACACACACACTCTCCTCCACACACACACATTCCCCTCTGCACACACTCGCCCTCTCTCCTCCACACACACACTCTCTCCCTCTATCCACATAACCACACTTCCCTCCAGACACACACTCCATCTCTCCACCACACACACTCCCTCTCTCCTCTTTACACACACAGTCCCCTCCACACACACTCTCTCCCTCTCTACACACACACACATTCTCTCTCTCCCTCTCTACACACACACTCTTTCCCTCTCTACACAGACACACACTCTCTCTCTTCTCCACACACTAACACTCCCTCTCTTCTCCACACATACTCCCCCCCCCACACACACTCTCTCCCTCTCTCCACACAAACACACACACACACACATCCTCTCTTCTCCATACACACTCCCCTCCACACATACTCTCTCCCTCTTTACACACACACACCCTCTCTCCACAGACACAGTACATCCCTCTCTCAAAACACACACTGCCTCTCCCCTATAAACTTTCTCTATCTCTCTGCACTCTCTCTATCTCTTTTAAGCATGACCATATAGGCCCCAACCAGACCTTTTAAACCTTAACATACCAAGCAGGATGATTTAGGCCAAAACCATACCTAAAAAAACATAAAATACCAAGCAGGACTATATATTTTCCCAACCGGACCTTAAAAACCCATAATACACCAATTGGGACCATATAGGCTCCAACCGGACCTTTAAAACCTTAAATACCAAGCAGGACTATATAGGCCCCAACCGTACCTAAAAAAAAACTTAAAACCCCAAGCGGGACTGTATAGGCCCAAACTGGACCTTAAAAACCCACATTACACATAGCTGGACCATAAAGGGCCCAACCAGACCTTTAAAACCTTAAAATACCAAGTGGGAATATATAGGCCAAAACCATACCAAAATAACCTTAAAATACCAAGCAGGACTATATAGGCCCCAACCGGACCTTAAAAACCCACATTACACCAAGTCCATATAGGGCCCAATGGACCTAAAAAACACACATTACACCAAGCGGGACCATATAGGCCCCAACTTGACCTTTAAAACCCACATTACACCAAGTCCATATAGGGCCCAATGGACCTAAAAAACACACATTACACCAAACAGGACTATATCGGCCCCAACAAACTTTAAAAACCCACGTTAAATTAAGCAAGACCATATAGACCCCAACCGTACGTTTAAAACCTTAAAATACCAAGAGGGACTATATAGGCCCCAACCAGACCTTAAAAACCCACATTACACCAAGCAGGACCATGTAGACCCCAACCAGTCCTTAACAACCCATATTGCATCAAGCTGGACCATATAGGCCCCAACTGGACCTTCAAAACCCACATTACACCAAGTGGGACCATATAGTCTCCAACCGGATCTTAAAAACCCACATTACACCAACGGGGACCATATAGGCCCCAACCGGACCTTAAAAACCCACACTACACAAAGCGGGACCATATAGAATTCAACCGGTCCTTAACAACCCACATTACACCAAGCGGGACCATATAGATCCTTAACAACCCACATTACACCAAGCGGGACCATATAGGCTCCAACGGATCTTAAAAACCTACATTACACCAACCGGGACTATATAGGCCCCAACCGTACCTTTAAAACTTTAAAATACCAAGCGAGACTATATAGACCAAAACCGTACCTAAACAACCTTAAAATACCAAGCGGGACTATATAGGCCCAAACCGGTCCTTAACAACCCACATAACACCAGTGGGACCATATAGGCCCCAACCGGACCTTCAAAATCTTAAAATATCAAGCGGGACTTTATAGGCCCCGACCGGACCTTTAAAACCAACATTACACCAAGCAGGACAATATAGGCCGCAACCGGACCTTAAAAACCCACACTACACCAAGCGGGACCATATAGACCCCAACCCCAACCGGTCCTTAACAACCCACATTACACCAAGCGGGACCATATAGGACCCAATCGGACCTTAAAAAACCACATTACACCAAGCGGGACCATATAGGTCCTTAACAATCCAGATTACACCAAGCGGGACCATATAGGCCCCAACAGGTCCTTAACAACCCACATTACACCAAGCGGGACCATATAGGCCCCAACCGGACCTTAAAATCCCACATTACACCAAGCGGAGACCATATAGGCTCCAACCGGACCTTAAAAACCCCCATTACACCAAGCAGGACCATACAGGCTCCAACCGGACCTTAAGAACCCACATTACACCACCCGGGACCATAGAGGCCCCAACTGTAGATTTAAAACCTTATAATAGCAAGCGGGTCTATGTAGGCCAAATCTTTACCTAAAAAACCTTAAAATACCAAGCCGGTCAATATAGACCCCAACCGGACCTTGAAAATCCACATTACACCATGCGGGACAATATAGGCCCCAACCGACATTAGAAATCTACACTACAACAAGCGGGACCATATAGGCCCCTACCGGTCCTTAACAACCCACATTAAATCAAGCTGGACCATATAGGCCCCAACCGGTCCTTAACAACCCACATTACACCAAGCGGGACCATATAGGCTCCAACTGGATCTTAAAAACCCACATTACACCAACCGGGACTATATAGGCCCCAACCGTACCTTTAAAACTTTTAAATACCAAGCGGGACTATATAGACCAAAACCGTACCTAAAAAACCTTAAAATACCAAGCGGGACTATACAGGCCCCAACCGGTCCTTAACAACCCACATAACACCAGTGGGACCATATAGGCCCCAACCGGACCTTTAAAATCTTAAAATATCAAGCGGGACTATATAGGCCCTGACCAGACCTTTAAAACCAACATTACACCAAGCAGGACAATATAGGCCGCAACCGGACCTTAAAAACCCACACTACACCAAGCGGGACCATATAGACCCCAACCCCAACCGGTCCTTAACAACCCACATTACACCAAGCGGGACCATATAGGACCCAATCGGACCTTAACAAACCACATTACACCAAGCGGGACCATATAGGTCCTTAACAATCCAGATTACACCAAGCGGGACCATATAGGCCCCAACAGGTCCTTAACAACCCACATTACACCAAGCGGGACCATATAGGCCCCAACCGGACCTTAAAATCCCACATTACACCAAGCGGGGACCATATAGGCTCCAACCGGATCTTAAAACCCCCCATTACACGAACCGGGATTATATAGGCCCCAACCGTACCTTTAAAACCTTAAAAAAACAAGCGGGACTATATAGGCCAAAACCCAGACCTTAAAAACCCACATTACACCACCCGGGACCATAGAGGCCCCAACCGTAGATTTAAAACCTTATAATACCAAGCGGGTCTATGTAGGCCAAATCTTTACCTAAAAGACCTTAAAATACCCAGCAGGTCAATATAGACCCCAACCGGACCTTGAAAATCCACATTACACCATGCGGGACCATATAGGCCCCAACCGACATTAGAAACCTACACTACAACAAGCGGGACCATATAGGCCCCAACCGGTCCTTAACAACCCACATTAAATCAAGCTGGACCATATAGGCCCCAACAGGTCCTTAACAACCCACATTGCACCAAGCGGGACCATATATGCTCCAACCGTACCTTTAAAACCTTATAATACCAAGGGGGACTATGTAGGCCAAAACTTTACTATATAGGCCCCATCTGGACCTTAAAAACCCACATTACACCAAGAGAGACCATATAGGCCTTAACTGAACTTTAGAGCAAACATTACACCAAGCGGGACCATTGCGAGCCTCTCCTTTCCGCTACTACTCCCCCCATCTACTTTACTGGCCTTGAGATGAGCACCTTTGGGGCTCATTGTGAGCCTCACACCCCTCTACTTTACTGGCCTTGCGATGAGCACCTTCGTTCATTGTGAGCCTCTGCCACCCTCTACTTTACTGGCCTTGCGATGAGCGGGCCTCATCACGGGCCTCGCAATGAGCGCCTTTGGAGCTATTTGCGAGCCTCTCTGCCGCTCTACCTCTCCCCCATCTACTTTATTGGCCTTGCGATGAGCGCCTTCGCTCATTGTGAGCCTCTCTCCGCCCCCCCCCCCCCCTACTTTACTGGCCTTGCGATGAGCGGGACACATCACGGGCCTCGCAATGAGTGCCTTTGGAGCAATTTGAGAGCCTCTCTACCTCTCCCCCCATCTACTTTACTTGCCTTGCGATGAGCACCTTCACTCATTGTGAGCCTCTCCCCCCTTCTACTTTACTGGCCTTGCGATGCGCGGACCCAATCACGGACCTAGCAATGAGCGACTTTGGAGCTATTTGCGAGCCTCTCTGCCCCTCTACCTCTTCCCCCATCTACTTTACTGGCCTTCCGATGAGCGCCTTCGCTCATTGTAAACCTCTCCCCCTGTACTTTATTGGCCTTGCGATTTTTGTGCCTAATCACAGGCCTCTCAGTGAGCGCCTTTGGAGCTATTTGCGAGCCTCTCTGCCCCTCTACCTCTCCCCCCATCTACTTTACTGGCCTTGAGATCATCACAGGCCTCTCCCACCCTAAACTTCCTCTCCCTCTTCTGTGTATCTTCCCCCCCTCTCACCCCTCTGTGTCTTTACTCGCTCCTCTCCCTCCCCTGTATCTCAAACCCCCTCCTCTCCCTCCCCTGTGTCTCAAACCCCCTCCTCTCCCTCCTCTGTGTCCCTTTCCCCTCCTCTCCCTCCCATGTGTCTCCCCCCCCCCCTTTCCTGTGTCTACAGGAATACCATTTAGTGTACAAGAGAAGCCCTCACCATACAGAGTACAGAGACAGATAATACATAAACATGATCACATATATAGTTGTGAGCATACAAGTTGTTGCTAACGCTTGCGGGCTCGCGTAGTGAGGGCCGCAGTTGCTGGCGAGGAGCGCTGAAGCGAGAAGCGCGAAGCGAGGGCCTCAGTTGCTGGCATGGAGCGCCGAACTGCAACCCTCGCAAACTTTACGTCGTAACGCAAACAACACGACACAGCAACTGCTACCCTCACAAACTTTACGTCGCAACGCAAACAAAAGGGACACGTTACCACTCATTACGACCTCGCAAAAATCGTCCGCAACCCGCGGACAGAAAAAAATGAAAAACACAATAAATACACACAACACATACATAAAAAGCTTACCTACAGCAAGAGGGAGCACCCAGGACCTCAAAAAAGTAAGTTACACCTTAATTTAACTGAAAATTAAAGAGTTTAGACACTCGAAAAATCTCTAAGCGAGAGAAAAAATGGCCGCCGAACAAAACAAAAACGAGGCTACAGCACTCTAAACACGCAAAACACTACAAGAAACACGCAAAACACCACAAAACACCTCCGGATATTCCGCTACAGACGCATACCACATATTTCATTGCCGTCATTTTTTGACGGGCAATTCTCTAGTATATATATACTAGAGAATTGCCCGTCAAAAAATAACGGCAATGAAATTGTAAGTGAGCTAATGCTGTTTGGTGTATAATAATGAAATAAATAATACATTAATAAATTAATATACTTTACCTATTTTGAAGCATTCTGTTGAAGAGCTAACAATCTGTTTTGATGTTGCTGCAGCATTAGTGGTGTGGAGCTGCTGTGTAAGCGTGATGAATGTGTGCAGTGTAATAGTGTGCGTGCGCGAGACCAAACCGTTAGCGTAGCTGTGTACTTCTGCATTGTTCTAAAATGGCGGCAAATGTGTGGTATGCGTCTGTAGCGGAATATCCGTAGGTGTTTTGTGGTGTTTTGCGTGTTTCTTGTGGTGTTTTGCGTGTTTAGAGTGCTGTAGCCTAATTTTCGTTTTGTTCGGCGGCCATTTTTTCTCTCGCTTAGAGAATTTTTTAGTGTCTAAACTCTTTTATTTTCAGTTAAATGAAGGTGTAACATTTTTTGAGGTCCTGGATGCTCCATCTTGCTGTAGGTAAGCTTTTTATGTATGTGTTGTGTGTATTTATTGTGTTTTTCATTTTTTCATGTCCGCGGGTTGTGGCCGATTTTTGCGAGATCGTAATGTGTGGTATCGTGTCTCGTATGTTGTTTGCGTTATGACGTGAAGTTTGCGAGGTTGTTTGCTGGCTCCATGCCAGCAACTGAGGCCCTCGCTTCGCGAGGGCCTCAGTTGCTGGCAAGGAGCGCCTTCGGTACGCGAGCACGCAAGCGTTAGCAACAACTCGTTTGCTCACAACTATATATGTGATAAGAATTTCAGAGCTGCTTGTAGTGCAGTGGTGGTGCAGTGAGTTACAGCTCTGTGCTTCTACAACTATTGACCTGGGTTCTACTCTGCATCAAGTCCCACTAGAGAAGGACCTGGCAACCCACTCCAGAATCATTTCCTGTGCAAACTTACTTGATTGATCTGGTTGGGTAGAGTCCTCACTGGAGGATCAGTCAGTAAAAAGAGCAGGAACAGAGTGAGGAAGGGGTTTGAGATAATTTGGCTTATAAAGCCGTCCTGATGTCATATCATAACAATAAGTCTCTATAGGCTTGGGTGTGTTCAGAGGGGATGCTCATAGCAATCTGACATACTGATTGGTTGATGCTGCCAATCAGGAAAATGCATTTAATTGAACACTGATTTTGTATACGTTGAAGTTGAGCTTTACAGCCTGATGCTCACACTGTAATATGATCATATAGCTTCAGCACTAGAGAGAGACTCCGGGGAAGGCACACAAAGGATTCATTTAAAGTGATAGATGCATATTTTTCATAAAATCATATGAAAGAAGACTTCAAAGCTGATATACAGATATAATTAAATTGTATTATCTTTATACGTTTAAAATACAATATTAAAGTGATTGATAACTTTTTTTTTGGGGGGGGGGGGGGGTGCCTGCCCATTTGCCCCTATGCACCAGCCGCCCCTGGTTATATCCCATAGTGGAGCTACTGCAGGTGTAGTAAGTGCAAAGCACCATGGCCCACTACAGGCTAGGGGCCCACTACTAACAGCAGCATCCTGGGTTAAACGTGGAAGCTTAATTTATGGGGTGAGGGGCAGATAATTATTTTTATAGTAAGGTGATCTGATCAACCTTGGGTAATTAGACCACCTACATATTTTTTTTGCCTCAAATAATTTGCACTGGGGCCCCTCAATCACTAGCATTGCTTAGTACAAATGAAAGGACATTTGTAATTGATGGATACTAAGTATGCAAATAAAATATATATTTTAAGGTAGAATAGTATGTTGTAGATAAAATTGTACTATTTAGGGCAAAGAACATGTCTCTTAGTTCTCACCCTGGCTCATGTGTCCATTATATCTGGGAGGCAGTGTAAATGGATTGTGGCTGGGAGATACACAATCTTAGGCCCTCATTCAATTGCGATTTGGCCAATTGAATTGGGCTCTAAATAAGCATATAGCATTTTTTTTAAAGAAGTTTTTAGTTAGTAAGCATCTATCCAAAAGCAAGGTTTTTACTAATTAAAAACTTCTTTAAAAAAAATATGTTATGTGCTTATTTAGAGCCCTATTCAATTGGCCAAATTGCAATTGAATGAGGGCCTTAGTCTTTACATGTACCGTATTTTTCGCCATATAAGACGCACCTGCACATAAGACGCACCTAGTTTTTAGAGGAGGAAAACAAGAAAAAGAAATATCTATATACACATATAGACATATCCATACATATATATACATATACATACATACATACATATTCATACATACATACACATACACATATACATACAAACATACACAGATACATACATATACATACATACATACACATACACATATACATACAAACATACACAGATACATACAGATACATACATACATACACATACATACACATATACATACACATACATATACACATACATACACATATACATACATACACATACACATTTTGGAGCATTTGGGAGCCTCCAGGAGCTCTTGACCCTCCCTGACCCTCCTGATCCTCACCTTTCTTCTCCCCTCTGCCCATCCATGATCATCCCTTGGCCCATCTTGATCTCACCCCATCGCGCAGCGCTTCCTACCAGCACTCCTCCTGTACTGCAGCCTTCCCTTGCGTCGCGTGTGTGACGTCACTAGGATGCACCGGCCGAAGCGATGCAGTCTAGAGGCATGCTGCTGGTGCTGTAGGAAGCGCCAATGGGGGGGGGGGATCAGGATTGGGGATCTAAAGGGGGGCAAGGGAAGGATCAGAGAGGTCCGAGGGGTAGAATCAGGAGGGGGAAGGGACCAAGAAGGCCATAAAGAGGCAGTTTTAATGCAGGCAAAATGTGTATTCGTCGTATAAGACGCACCAACTTTCCCCCCCCCCCCAGTTTTGGGGAAGAAAAAGTGTGCCTTATACGGCAAAAAATACGGTATATAAACCTACAGCACCTTGATTTGCTGGCACAGAATATTATATCAACATTTATACTGCCTGCAATATGGACAGATCAGCAAGACAAATTTGTCATCCCAGATATTTAATTTAAGCTTTGCTCACATATTTCTTGATTATGCATATATTTTGTAACAAATAATCAAAATTGAAAAATAATATTTTAACAATTCCTTTCTACAGAGCTCTGTATTGTGAGCCTGTGTACATGATGTACGATTTGTAGTTTTAATTGTCCAGTGTAATTGCAACCCTTGTTTTTTTATCTTTAAAAGAGCATATGTTTGTTGTGTCATACTATAATGAATTGCAGTACTTATGATCTCAGAATTACATAGAAGATCATGTTAGATGAAGGTAATTCAGAATAAAGTGATATAAAACAGATAACTATACAAGTTTTACAGAGTGAGTGCAGTGGTGCCAAAATATATCTCAAACATGCAGAGACAACTTGCCAACGGCATCTACTTGACTCACACGTTAGGATTATACTACCTCCTTGTGTTATAGAAATATGACTATATATTATTATTTTGTTGTGATCTGTGATATAGATAAAACTTAGTTACATAAATCCATTAATCAAATTCTCTTTAATAGGAAATATCAAGTTTACTAATAAATCACTGTTCTCCAAACCAGTTACTTACCCAACCAAATATCATACAAATAAAATGCAAAACACTAGTGGACTAACTAATAATTACTCACACATTAGTTTAATGGATTAGTCCAAAACGCCTTTACCTGTTGTAGAATGAGGAAAGGTATGCTTTCCATTTGCTCGTCACAATCTCGGTTCTTTGAAGAAATAAGCAGACCGCAATCATCTTATGCAATACTGTATTAATACCAAAATAAGAAAATAATAGCAGCATCGGCATTTGCATGGGGACTCACATTACCCACAGCACCATTAGAGCATACTGAGTATATTGCTAAGCTCACACAACCCACATACCAGGTCCCAGTCAGTAGACCTCTTTGTAACCCTCAGCTCTCAAATGGGTTTGTGTTGATATTCAGTTAATTTTGTGGGGACCTGGACTGCGCCATGGCCAGTTAGAGTTCTTAGTCCTCTGATGATATCTTGTTGATTATTTTTCTACACTTGAGCATATTATGAAGCTGTATTGTAGAATATCTCAATTTTTTTATTTGTTTTAAAATGTTATTGTAAAAGCAATGGATGTTACCAAATGGCAAGGAAAGACTTTGTACTGTTGTCTAAATCAAGTTGATGGGGGAGAGGAAGAATGTTTGAGCTAGGACACTCAGAGGAAGTCCACACAGAATATAATTCTTTAATTGAGCGGGAAAGGTTGACTTAATGCTTCTCCATTTTAGGTCAGCCATTGATCACTGGAGATATGTGTAATGGTGTGGACTGCGGGAAGCTTCCAATCCTAAGCTGTAGCTCTTCTGACTAATAAGGTGATTTGCACCATTAGCCTTGTGTACAGGGAGCTCTGAGGATCATGGGAAGAGACACAAGGTAGTACCAAGTTCTTAGTCTGAATGTGATGCTCAGTCTCTGGTTGTGTTTGTATATGAGGGCATTACCATGACAAATAAAAAAAATCATGGATGCTGCCAGCCTTTTCAGCAGTTTGGGGATGATATTCTGTATATATTGAACATTAGAGCGGTATAATACCATGTATATATCATTTTATAAATTAAATTTTTACAAAAATGGATAAGTCAATAGACTTTTTGTTCTCAAGGAAATGTTCTCACACTCTCCCATGTCCAGTAATGACCATAAGTGCATTTCCCGAGCAACACAGCATCCTTAATAGGTTGGTAAGCTGTATGTGGGTTCTAAGGAGAGATATGCACTCTTGGGGCCTCATTCTATTACCGGCCGTAAATCGGCCGTAAGGCTGCGATTCCTTGCGGGGGTTCAGTTAACTCGCGATTCAATTATACGGCCCGCAAGGATCTTCCCTTACGGCCGGCCGCATATCTTGGAACCGGCCGTAAGCTCAGAAATATAAAAACGCAAAAATAAATTCAAGCCTGCACTGTACAGCTCTGTAAATGCTAGGGATCAAATTGGGGGACATAAGTATTAAAAGTAACCCCCTCTCAAGCTTGCACATCAGCCCAAACCCGAGTTCAAATTAACTGTTTATTTTCCGGCTGCGGCGTGGGCGTGTCTGAGGTGCTCCAAGCACTGTGGACTTTTTACATGGATATTTTCCGTATATTAAAAAAATATTATTTTACGGATTTGAGTATAGGATAATTATGTGCTATTTTTTCTAACACCGAATATCACTTTATAGACTCCGCAAAGTGCAGGATGGCTTTATTTGAGCTATTTTATGTGCTTAATTGGTGCTAGCGGGACCTCTTTCCTGCAAGTAAGCTGCTGCTCGTTTCCTCCGGCGCGAGCGGCCGCAAGGGATAGCAAGGCGCCGGCTGCAAGCCTGCCGGAGCCCCCGGCCGGAAGGGAATAGCTTGCGGCCGGTCCTTGCGGCCCCGCAACGGCTGCGACCGCTAATAGAATGAGGCCCTAGGAAAGTAAAACAATACACAATTGGTGAAATCTCATTATTCTTTTCCCCTCAAATTACTTGACTGTTATTTATAGTTCTTAACAGGAGCTCCAGAGAGAGTGCAAACACTGGGATTTTTTCATGTCCCAGGAGAGCACCACAAGACTACCCTGGATTCCTTCCACAGTTGGATAACTCTATTAGTATTTACTCTCATTTATCTGTATCCACCTCATTCTGACCTATTGCTTCCTCTTACATAAACTGTTGGTTAAATTATATTTTTTTCTCAATGAGCCCTTTTAAATACCATTATGTTAAAATGTTTGTGTACTCGCGTCTATAATATGATTTCTGGACCTTGACTGCAATTCACCAAAAACATTTGTAACCCTTTTGAATTTTGTCAGCCTCCTCTGGCTTAGATGCTATGAGAAGTCTGATCATTTTGCTGTATTGAACACAAGAAACCCCCCCCCCCCCCACACACACACACACAGTGAATTTGCCCTCACATTGTCATACTTTATTTGTAGTACTGCAGTTGTGAGTGGATGGAGGATTTAAGCATTAAATAAGGTCCCTTTAATAGGTTAGTGTATAATGTTAGGCTATAGGTAGAATGACTAACAAATGTCTAGCAAATGTTTGTAAAGTAATTTTCTTTGGAGACAGCATTGCAGTTACATGATTGGTAAATCCACCTTGCATAGTGAGATAGCAGGCATGTATAGGTAAATATTTGGAGCTTGATTCAATTGCAAGCCCGCATCTCGTGGGATACAGGCCGTATGTCTGCGGACGTGCTGCGGGCTCCCGTTCGTCTCTGATTCCGGTGCTATTCAATTGAACAAGCCTGCAAGTTACAGGCCAAGCGCCAAAGCCGTAAACCATGCACTCGTGCATAGCAGCTCAGGGCAGAAACATTATTAATTAAGCAAGGGCATAACATGGAGGTTACATGTGAATCAATTAGGTTCGGGGGGGGGGGGATATGTGATGAGACTTGCAAACCCTCAAAATACAAATAATAAAAATGAATGCCAATACTGTTCAAGTCCATATGGGTGGCCTGATATGTATTAACTCATTGATTCCCTCATATTGAACTCATTGATCAATATAACCCCGAAATGACACATAAAAAAATATGATTTATTATTGCTGATTTGCGAGCTGGAGACTGTTGTGCATATAATTATAAAGTCATTGCTTTTCTGTTATTTACAGTGCAGTATTGATGTTTTAATTGCATTTACAGTGCTGCGGACAGGGGTTAAACCCCCTTGTGGGTCCTCTCTAGCGCTCGTAGGATTTTCTGCTACATTTGCCTTTTACGGGTGTGAAAACATTTGCGGGCTTGAGGAATTGTTGCAACTGAATAGCGATTTGCGATTTTAGCAATCGTAACTCTTGTGGACATGAAAGATCAAAGGCTTCAGGAGGCTGTAAGTTCTAGGTTTAACCACCGCAAAGTTTTCAAGTCCGTAACACATAAACCGTTTAGAGCCCACAAAAAGAAATCAAATAAATAGCAAATTATCATATGGCCTCCCTTATGGGCTCCAGTAACTTACGATTTGCTCAAATGAATCAGGCTCTTGGTTTCCTGGCTGGATCTCAAAGGTCACATTGCCATCCAGTGTGGCTACCATCCATACATCACCTTAGTGTTCATTTAAGGACACTGACACATATCATTGAAGTATAATCGACGGGTGGTTAATAAAACATAGCTATCTTCAAGTTAACAAGACTCGTGTCACATAACCTACATCGAAGTTAGCAATGAGGATTATAAATAAGATGTAGATAAGTGTGTCATCTGAAAGAAATGATATTTCAGGAAATGTAATCCAGTGAAACTTGCACTTTGTCAACAACTAACACAACTTTCATTATGTTGATCCACTGCATGCTTTAAACCAGCTTTATGTGATATTTTAGATTATATTACTAAAGTCTTTATACTCTGCAGTAAAAAAAGTAAATGCACATAGAAGTTTAAAATGCAAAATTTGGGCATTCTAAAATCAGTTTGCCAATTAACAATCTTATTTATTTAAATATTACATAGAGGCATTTTACCACAGCTGTCCTTCCATAGCTTCACAAGAAAAAAAGGGGGCCCGGAAAATTTATCGCGATTGCGGGCAGCAATTTACCGCCAGCAATTAATCACTAGCAGTTTACCACCGCATCAGTTTATTGCATAAACAATTTATAGCCTACAAATGATCACTAGCATATTTTACTGTCTAGAAGCAATGAGAGGTGTTTGGTCAAATCATAAAAAGTATTTTTTTATTTAAGTTTCTGCCTTAAGCTATGATTAGCATATTATTGGAATTCTATGAACTATGAGGGAATAGTAAAAAATAATACTATGAGGAGTATTATTTGTTGTTTCTGCATAAGTTTGAATGATTTCAAGAAGATGTGCTGCCTCAACTCCAGCTGCGTGTCCACAATGATTATGCTCCTTCGATGTTTTAACGATGGTGTTATCTACCGTAGTAACTAGAGCGGCACATTTGTTTTTTCTGTAATTTTGACACTTCCACTGAATTTTTATTTCATTTTGCCTGTCTTTTATAAAACAAATGTCCACTAAAGCACAATTTCGGTTTTCCTTTTTCTGATTTCAAAAATTACACCGACATGATGCGTGAAAAAATTTAAAAGAATGAAAAAGAAACTCAAAATAAGAAAATGTTGTGATTGTAAGAGATTATAAATATACAAGTACCTCCCTAATCAGCACGCCCTACCACCACTCCCCTAAAACATGCTAATTAAGTTAAAAACATGCTTTTGGAAAATAACAGGCAATTAAATTAAAAGCAATTGCAATGGTATGTATTTCTAGGAAATGTATACCTAGCATATAACTTCCATTTTTAGCTGCACTTAATTCTTAAATAACACCTATAGAAAAAACGTATTTTTAATTTAAAATTACCAATACATTTATATAAATTATATGTATTGCCTGGCGATAAAATATGCTAGCGATAATTTGTAAGCTATAAATTGTTTATGCGATAAACTGATGCGGCGGTAAACTGCTAGCGATTATTTGCTGACGGTAAATTGCTGGCGGTGAATTGCAGGCGATAAACTTTCCTAGACTCGAAATAAAGGGTTAAAGGCTACGGTATTTTCTTTGTCCCTAGCAATGATTTTCTGTACTCTGTAAGGTGTGATTTCTTATGAGAACAGCAGTATTGCCTAGATTTACAGAACTTTGCTTGAAGCTATGAGCTCATCCTCATACCGCAAAGAAAGCTGTATGTTCTGTTTGTGGTACTAAGCGTGGATATAATGTTGCAAAGCCAAGTTAAGCACAAGGAATTGCTAGGAAACCTTCCAACTGAATATTAGTTAAATACTTGCAGTAAGCACACAATTTAAAATTATTATCAGCTGTAGGTAGCTAAACAACCGTTAATAATGGTATTTTCCATTTAATTCCCTGCAGGTTTTAATCCATAGCAGCAATGGAGCTCATATATGGCCGCAAAGGTGCGATTCCCTGCGGCCATCTTCCGGCCCCGTGTAGAGCTACTGCTACCCTGCTATTCAAATGGACGGCGCCGCAAGGATATCCCCCTTACGACCGGCCGCACATCATGCAAACGGCCGCAAGTGTTTTTCCTGCGCCCGTAAATCTTGTTTTCCGGCCGCAAAGTCAGAAAACTGTAAATGCAAATATAAATTCAAGATGGCACTGTAAAGCTCTGTAAATGCTAGGCATCATAATGGGGGACATGAGGATTAATAGCAACACCCTCTCAAGCTTGCACATCGCCCAAATCCGATATATCATTTACGGTTTATTTTCCGTCCCGTAGTCCCGCGGGCTCGTACTTGTTAAAACCCATACGGGTTCGGAGGTTGAGGGCCGCAAACAAAGCATTGTAGAAGCTAATATATGTTCAATCCAGCACTGCAAAGCACTGTAAATGATGGGGAACATAATGGGGGGCATGAGGATTAATAGCAAAACATTCTCAAGCTTGCACATCGCCAAATTGTACTTTGATTTTAAAATCCGTCCAAGTCCCACGGACTTCAATGATCAAGCCCGTAGCTCCTTATTCAAACCCGTGCGGGCTTGCATGATAAATAAAACACGAAGATTGAACATGAAGTTAAATATCTTTATTTGCGGATTTGAGAGTAGGGGAATGTTGAGCTATTAATTCTAAAACCAAACATCACTTTCACTTTTAATAAAAGTACAGGATGGCTTTTCTATGCTACGACTTGTAAGTAAGCCCGTTTACGACCCGTGGGTCTATGTTACCCATTTACGGACTTGACGGAGGCTAATCCCACAGCCTTTGCGGGTCTGAGGTGCTCCAAGCCCTCGGGACTTTGTCCACGAACATTTGACATGAATTAAAATAAAAATGATTTTCAGATTTGAGTGTAGGGGAATGTTGTGCTATGAATGCTAACACCTCCAATCACTTTATCGTCTCATCAAAGTGCAGGATGGCTTTATTATGTGCTTAATTGGTGCTAGTGGGACCTTTTTGGTGCAAGTAAGTTGCGGCTCGGTTTTAGATAATTACGGCCATGACGAAAGGGTTTACGTAGCAATTGAATAGCAACCGTGGCTTTCTTGCGGCCGAAACTCTTGCGGCCGTGTAAGATCAAAGGCTTTCCTGATAACAGGGTCCGGCCGCAAGCCTGCCGGAGCCCTCGGCCGCAAGGGAATAAAATAGGCAAAAAGCCTGCGGCCGGTCCTTGCGGCCACGCATCTCCTACGGCCGTTAATAGAATGAGGCCCTTAGAGAATAGTACAAACTTAAAAAGAGTATACAGGATGGTTAAGGTTAGAAGAAGATTAATGCTGAGTTGGTATAATGGACAAAATTTTGTATGATGATCATGGTTGTGCAGCAAAACAGCAGGATAAGGGAAATGGGAAGGGGTGGAAGGTTGATCATAGTGCTCTAGATCAGAAGTTGGTAAAGGTCTATTGAGTATTTTTCTTAGCATGTGTTGCTAACTGATCAAATGGAGGTGATTTGTATAAATGATTGAATAAGACAAGTCAGGAGTGGGTGGGAGAGAAGTATTTATAGTTTCACAAGCGTTAAGTGGCCAGGTAAAGTAAGAGGAAAGAGAGGGAGAGCAAGAGAGGGAAAGCAAGAACACATACACAATATTCATTCAAAGGGTGTATGTAACAGCTTTTCAATTTAAGTCTATATTTAAAAAAAACACCATTTATTAACACAAACAAATAAAAGCAAACTGCAACAAAGAAGTATGAATTAATTGTGATTGTTTGCATACTGGTGTGCAGATGATTATGAGGATAGCAGGGAAGGAGTGCAGCAGTGGCTGTGATAGGAGTTTACTATGTTTTTATGTTTTAAATATTTTTTCTTCCTAAAGAATTTCTTTGCTGCTGTTTGCACCTGTGTTTTTAGTGTTAATTGCTACATTACTTACTAAAAAAAATATTTAACTTGAAAAGCACTTACACCAGACTTTTAATTCTGTCACAGTTTAGTAATTAAAGTGTTTCCTAAATATTATTTTCGAAGTCTGTGAGACTTTTCACCTTTTTTTCAGCCACTTATAATACCTTTCACATAACAAACTGGGTCATTAATGTCATGGGTGTATTTAGATTTTATGCTGACCCAGGCCATTCATATTTGTGCGCCCCCCAGGTGCAGCTAACCTTATCCTTTTATATATCTCAAATCATAGTTTACGTGTGTTTTTGTGTAAATATGCTATGTCAGATAGCGTCGAGTACACTTACAGAAAGAAATATCACTGCATGTAGACATTTCTGGGCATATATAAAAATATTTCAATGTACTGCATCTTCAGAAAAATTTTCTGCCTTTGCCTAAAAATATTTTTATGGGATGACTCATAAAAACTAAAGCAAAAGCTTTTTAGAAAGTTTGAAAAATGACAATAGCCTTTAATTTATTGTCTATTAAATACAGTGGACAATCTGCTTGTCTGTCTGTCTATCTAGGCACGTGGCTGTAAATGCATTCAGCTTAAACAAATGCACTGGTGCTTGAGCAGGAATTACTGTATGCGTAGCTCAAACTTGTGGGTCTAGTTCAGTTTTTAACCCTTTAAGCCCTTTTCTAAAGGTTAAACAAATATATCGCACAATAAACAGGAGTCAGTTATCAGCAGCATCCATCATGTGTATATACATCTATAGTGACCCCCTGTGGGTTCTGAAATTATAACACTTTTTCTGAGCATGCAAACATTTAAACATATTAAAATGACAGTAAAATAAACATTTTTTTTACTCCCGTTTCTTTTATTAAACCTATTACTTTATAGAAGCAAAGAAGTATAAAACTGTGCTTACTTGAACAAAAATCAACATCATCCACACCTAATAGATCATTAACAGATTAGCTATATATAAATAAATAAACAAATATATATATATATATATATATATATATATGGATAATGAGTATTGCAGTATATTATGATACCTTTTGTATTGGACAAACGTCTTATTTATAATGACGAGCTTTCAAGAGGTTTAACCTCTCTTTATCAAGTCTGAAGCAATACTAACATGCAATAGTCATTATTAATTTATAAATATATATATATATATATATATATATATATATATATATTAAAATTACTAGATTATTGGATTAGCTGCTTCACTCTTCAAAAAAAAAAAAATGTTTTCATAGCAAGTGATAAATTGAATGATTGATACTTTTGACTTAAGAACAATGACAAAATTAATAAGTGTGCATAGATATATATTATGCTTGTCTTGGTAATTAAATAAAGAATGTGAGACCTGAGAAAAACACTTGATAGAACGTAATTCAATGTCAAATATGTAACCATAATTTGGATTTTTTTGATTGCAAGCATTTGCAGAAATCCTTGCCTACAGGAAAAGTTTCAATTTATACATAGGACCTCTGTTGTGTCCATTTAAGTACCGTATATACTCGAGTATAAGCCGACCCGAGTATAAGCCGAGGCACCTATTTTACCACAAAATACTGGGTAAAATGAGTGACTCGATTATAAGCCGAGGGTGGGAAATGTGCTGCCCCCTGTGTCCCTTTTGTGCACTCTGTGTCCCCCTCTCTCTCCTGTGTCTCTTCTCCCCTCTCCCTTCCCTGTGTCTCTTCTCCCCTCTCCCTTCCCTGTGTCTCTTCCCCCCTCCCTTATCACCCTCCTCAACCCCCCTCCTCATTCTCAACCTCCCTCCTCAACCCCACTCCTCATCCTCAACATCCCTCCTCCTCAACCCCCTCATCCTCAACCCCCCCTCCTCAACCTCCCTCCTCATCCTCAACCTCCCCCCTCATCCTCATCCTCCCTCCTCAACCCCCCATCCTCATCCTCTCTCCTCATCCCCCCATCCTCATCCTCTATCCTCAACCCCCCATCCTCAACCTCAACGCCCCTCCCTCCTCATTCTCAACCTCCCTCCTCATTCTCAACCTCCCTCCTCATCCTCAACCCTCCCTCCTCAACCCCCCCATCCTCATCCTCCCTCCTCAACCCCCCCATCAAACCCCCTCCTCAACCTCCCTCCTCATCCTCAACCCCCCATCCTCATCCTCCCTCCTCAGCCCCCCCATCCTCAACCTCCCTCCTCAACACCCCAATCGTCATCCTCCCTCCTCACCCCCCCATCCTCATCCTCCCTCCTCAACCCCCCCTCCTCAACCTCCCTTCTTATCCTCCCTCCTCAACCCCCCCATCCTCAACCTCCCTCCTCATCCTCAACCTCCCTGCTCAACCCCCCATCCTCAACCTCCCTCCTCAACCCCCCATCCTCATCCTCCCTCCTCAACCCCCTATCCTCAACACCCCTCCTCAACCTCCCTCCTCAACCCTCCCCTCAACCCCCCATCCTCATCCTCCCTCCTCAACCCCCCATCCTCACCCCCCTTCTTAACCTCAACCCCCCTCCTCAACCTAAACCCCCCCCCAAGCCCCCTCCTCAACCTAAACCCCCCTAAATACCTCCACCTCTCCCCTCACTTACCTGCTTCTGCTCTGGCCTCCGCTCCTTGACCCGGCGTGCATGCGACGTCACATGCGCGCCGCGTCATTAGCATATACCGGGTGCCAGGGGGGTTTAGGATGAGGAGGGGGGTTGAGGAGGGAGAATGAGGAGGGGGGTTTATAATGAGGAGGGGGGTTTGAGGATGAGGAGGGGGGAGGGAAAGAGACACGGGGGGTTAGAGAGACACGGGAGGTAGAGAGACATGGGGGGGTAGAGAGACACGGAGGGGAGATTGACTCGAGTATAAGCCGAGGGGGCCCTTTTTAGCCTTAAAAAAAGGGCTGAAAAACTCGGCTTATACTCGAGTATATACGGTAATAAGAAATATCAAACATTTATATTATGTGCATAGTGTTTCTTTCTTAGTTTCCAGTGTGAATGTTTTTGAACAGACAAATAGAATATATTGCTAGTATAGGGCCGGTATTATCTTCATTATGGATTCTAACATGTATATATTCCAAATATCTTATTCCGTATATATATATTTTAATCCAGTCAGACAGTGATAGCTGGGTCCTTTCCTTTTATAGTAGCACTTTTCTCGCATAGCTCTGCTTGCGCCCATTCACACTGTCTGGCGCCGTGCCGGCTTTCTGTAGCTCCATCTAGGCTGTATATTGTAGTAATGCATGCCGGCTTGTAAGAGGCGCAGTCTAGCCCCAACTATACTGTATATCATGGTATTGCAGTCTACTTAAATAAAAATACTTCATATATGATTCTGTTTTTTCTATGGTTTAATAAAAGGTTAGGGTCAGAGGTTAGAGATCGTGTCAGGGTTAGGCATAGTGTTAGGGTCAGGGGTTAGGTTTATTCATAGGGTTAGGGTTATGGTCAGGGTTAGGCATAGGGTCAGGGTCAGGGGTTAGAGTTAGGCACAGGCTTTGTTGCTTGACTTTGCCTTTCCCCACATCGACTCAATAGACTGCATATGGCTGTCTGTTTCTTGATACACAAAATGTATGGAATGATTAACTTGCAAATGAGGGTAGTCTTCCTGTGATAGCCGGCTTTATGCCCTGCACTCATCAGATATGAAGGTTGTGCCAGGTTTTATATGTTGCTTAATGATGGGTATTAATGTGGTAGCTGTTTGGTCTGGGATAGGATACTTCCAACATAATTTTTTTCTCTTAGAAAATATGCTTTTGTCAATTTCTACTGTCATGTTAGGTCTACCAATTATCACTGGATTTTGGAGTAATGAGGACGCACAGATTTCTCTCATATAATTGTTCCAGTCCACAGTCTTGTTTTTGTTGAGATCAAATTATTTTTGACAGAATAAAATAGTGGTATATTGAGGACTCCAGGAGAACATAAAAAATATGGCGTTTTTCAAGTCTACTTGTGACCAAGCAAACCGTGTGTTGGTTCTTAAACCTATATTGGTCCAACATGATTTTGTATGGTATCTTCATACTTGTTACCTCACTCTTTTTTTACAGTAAGGAGCATACACACAATTCAGTCAGAACAGACATTACCACAGAGAAGATTACATAATAGACAGATTACATAACTGAATCCCAACTGTCAGTTAACCTCTCATCAACTGGTTACAACTGAACATAAAGCATAACATACCCTAATTAACATAACAACATATACTAAAACACCTACGGAGCCCAGTTCCTGTACAGGTGGGTCAGACGAGGCACAATTTCCCCAACCCACAACCACAAATGCCCAGGAGGCAGTCCTGATAGGAATCACTATGCAGCCAGAGTAATGGCCTTCCTCCAAATCCTAATCATCCTGGGCGGATCATATCCAAAGGACTGGTGGTAAAGGGGGTTCATGACTGGCTCCTGTTCAGCGATCCTGACCTAAGCTTGGAAAAAGTAACTGCTCCTCCGGTGCTGTGTGCCTGAGTGGTAGGCCAGACCCTGTGTGGGTCATGGATCATTGTGCCGGCACCCAGTGAACAGAGATAGTCTGCTCCCTAGCTGTAATCCCTTTCCAAATTTTATACTGGATATTTGACTGTAGCTATTTTCACTCTCTGACACAATTCATGCCGTCTTGCAGTTTGTAAGAAGTCTTCTCTCTACTTGAAAAGAGACACACTGCCATCTTGTGGACACAAAAAATATACAAAAGGGAAAAAAATAAAGTTAAACTTTACAGCTTGAACTCTGTGTTATGCTTTAGGAAGGCACAATTACAAAAGAACACCTAAAGAAAACAATAAAGGAAAAATACCAAGCCAACAAACTTCACCATTAAAAATATCCACGTCACATCTCTTATATCTCCCTCCCCACACACACACACACAAAAGGGCGTCTGAAGCAATAAGTGGCAAGCTTAAAGGAGACACCACAATTCAAATAAACAAAATGTTAAAGAAAACATATTTCTAAAGATATCCAAGTATATTACACTACAAAATCAACCATGCACTCCTCTCAGCCTCCCTCTACCTCTTGAATCCATCATTGCTAAATTATAAACCTACAAAGGATGGGTAGTTCAATAAAGAGTTTGTAAAGCACACAAAGTGATCATGAGAGGAATATGCAGTAAAAAAAATTCTAAATGAAACCAATTAATGAACTTAACGAAACTATTGCAAAGTTACATAAATCATTTACTACCAGATCCCCTAAAAACTATGATGAAATTCTCATCCTTAAACATAAACTCAATGAGATACTGTAGAGAAAGGTCATAGCGGCAATGCAACATATGCAGTCTAAATTCTTTACTTTTGCTAACAAGCCTGACTCAGTGTTGACCCATAGGATTAGACCTCAAAGAGCAACCTCTTTTATTTGCAAAATAAAAATTAAGGAAGGGTCTTACACCCATCAACTGATACATTTGCAAAGTTCTATACTGAATTAAATACACTAAAATCTCACTCAGGCTCTTCTGGACACTACTCACAAATGACCACATTTTTCACAGACTTAAAGTGATTCATTTGGAATCATAAGAAACCAAGAATAAATAGCGACCAAGATAAGATTTAGATCTTTTGACATATTACAAAGCAACTAGATTAGTCCTGCTGACCAGGTGGTATGTCAAAGAAACACAGCCATGCTAGGTGGAAATTGAAAATACAATGCTTAAAGAACAAAACATTTTGATATAACAAGTGTTGTGGGACAGTTAAACATATAAAATTAATGTAGAAAATCTTCCCCAAAGTATATTACATTATTTAGTAATTTGAATATAAATTAATAAATGGACACACTGGTTGTCTGAAGGCTCATGGCACATCCCTTTGTGGACATTCCATGTGTCACCTGCAAGAAGCAGGACTCCTCAACTGATTTGGTGGATCCAACAACTACTTATAGTGGCAGATGTCCTTACGAAAATGAATAAATGATTCCCAGACATATGTAGATAATATTTCCAGATTCCACAAAAGGAATGGTTTAATTTAGCTATAATAAATTAAAATATGGCCCACGTTGTAAAACAAAATAAACAGGCTACTAAAATACCATTTGAGATTTGCTTTGTATATAAATCTACTGGTAAGAAAAGCATTTACATTCTTTATGATTTAACAGACCAAAATATAATAGTCAAGCTGCCATACAAAGAAGCATAATGTTCTGATCATGAGAGGGAGACACAGTTAAAATGTGAATTGCCACATAGCTGCAGTTAGTGGGTAACAGAGTAACCCATTAAAATGATTGGAAGACCATGCATCAGATATTAAAGTCTCCTTGTTTGGAACATATGTCAGTCTTTATTGGTTGATTGTTTTTTATGTGTTTTGTTCTCTATTCAGCTACAAAGAGAGAGGATACTGCAGAGATGTTTTTCTGCTTAGGCTTACAAGGCCCAGACCTAGGGGTAGCAGGCTGCATGAAGATGCAGTGCAGTACATTAATATATGTTGTATATGCACAGAAAGGTCTATATGCAGTACATAAGTATACTTGACACTAGCTGACATACCATACATATGCAGAAACACACATAATGTAAACCTATAATTTGAGATATAGAAAGAGAAAAGGAGCAACTGCAAGTGGGGCATGAGGGACGCACAAATCTGAATGACCTATGGCAGCATACAATGTAAATACCCATGGGACACTGCCTGTTACTGCTTATGACAGACTGATATTTCCTAAAAAAAGTTAATTTAAAGTTTTTTTTAATTCAAATTGATTAGAGTGATAGTTTGGTGAATCAAATTATCTGCAGTCTTGACAAAAAATTTAAAAAAGCAAACGTTTATTTCCATTTTTGGAATGAGTCTAAATACAATCTGCCAAACCTTTTGGATTATTTGCGTACATGTTTCTGAATAAGCTTTTTCCCTGCTATCATTGAGGCAAAGACAAGTTTAAGTACTCTTCATTTTAGTTTCTGCTTGTAGAAGAGGTTGACCCTACTAATAGCTCTGAGTCGGAACAATTGTCACTTACTACATTTACTGTCTGGCTGTAACAGCGTTGACAACATGGCAAACATAGGTGCTGCTGTACTTTTTTATTAACTAAAATATTAATCTGCTGGTTAAAAAAGACTAGGACATATTTGATTAGCCTGTCAGGACTCATGAGTCCTTATACTAGCTCTAGAGGGGTTAGGAGGGTGTGAGGAGCAGGGGAATGATGGCTGGATCTCTTGTGTGCTCTTTTCTTCATTCTTCATATTTAGGATTTTACCTCATCCTTATAACCGTGAATGTTAAACAAACTGTTTGCACCTCACAGGTTTATATCGTTAAACATTATCTGAGGCCAGAAGACCCTACAATGAGACTGCTTCAATAATGTGCAATAGAACCCCATAGAGTGCAATAGAACCCCAAGACAACTGATGCAGGTAGATTGTGGCTCAGTCTTTGACATATCGAGTTTGAGTTGACAAGGGGACATTCATAAGGATATGCTTGAGAGTCTGTTGGCAACATGTGCTAGAAGAGAGGAATATAGATCTGGTGCTAAGAGGTAGATTTGAGTTTTATCTGCATATAAATGACACTGAAATCAAAAAGGTTTTATTAGTCAGAGGGAGCAGTGATGAAATGCCAGATAAACATACAGTAAATATTCAGTTGTCTAGACAAGATGTGAACCATGAGTGAGTTGTGTAATGGATAACACAGAGAGTGGAGAATTTGGATAAGGAGCGGGTGGTGACCTGTATCAAAGGCAGCAGAGATATCCAAGATAATTGAAATAGAGAAGTGACCCTTTGTCTTAGTGGTGAGAAAGTCATTAGTGACATTTGTCAGTGCTGTCTATGAGGAGTGATGCTAGACGCTACATTTCTAGGGAGTCAATAATGGACTTGGAGCAAAGGGATTGGGTTAGGCAGTTGTAAACGAGTCGCTCAAGCAGTTCTAAAGCCTGGGGAAGTAGAGAGATAGGCAGATAGTTTGATGTAGAAGTTGAAGATTTCTTAAAGGCATAGTTAAGTTTCATGGATTATGAATGCATCTGGTAGAGGAGAATCAATAGTGTATGGGAAAAAAAATTGCATGAAAAAATGCCAAACAAACCTACCCAATTTTCTTCAGGTTTCTGCTACTTGATTGTGAGAAGGCAAGCCCCTTGATCACCTTTTTTAAATTAGCATAAAATTCATAACTCTTTTTGGCCAATCAAGGACACCTATAACATTGTTTCAATCTGTGACAGTTTGTGCAGCAAGGAATCAAGGAATGTGTGGTCCCCTGCACAAAGAAGCAAGGAGCAGCTCAGACTTTGCACTGCGAATCTCTGCGTTGTGCTGATGTTAGCTTGAAGGATAGTATACATTTAAAAACCATACCAAAATGCAGTGTGTCTATTGGTAAGTACACTTTGCCTATGTAAGCAACTCTGCGGATGTGGAAAACAAATTTTATTTTTAAATAAACTAAATTGTATGTGTATAGAATGACTCAATGTAATGTGTGTTCATGATATAAGCAGCATGTGTTAGATTAGAAAAAGTTAAAAACAGGGAAACGTAGATATACCTTGAAGAATGGGTGTAATTATGGTATGTTTTAAAGATAATGGAATATTGCTGGTGTGTAGGCAGTGGTTGAATAGATGTGTGAGAGCTGGGACAAGTGTGACAGAAAGGGGAGGGATTAGATGTGATGGGATAGGAAATTGATACATTACAGCAACACGCCAAAAGATAGATGAGAAGGGGCGGATAGTGTGAACTTCCACAGATGAGAATTGGAGGAAGGAACCAGGGGTATGTAGTGAAATGTGCCGTAAGAAGAAAGTAATATGCACACACCTTTACCTTACTTGTTTTCAGGCCTAGGTTTGTGACTGGAGAGACTGTGTGAGTGGCCCAGCAACAGTTGGAGAGTCATGCGGCCACCACTTGGCACTTCCTGGTTGCAAGTTATCTCATGACTTGGGAGGAGGCAAGAGAGAGAGAGAGAGTTACACAGTTGTGAGTTAACACTGAGAAATGTGGTTGCAGCCTCTGAGAAAACGCCTGAGCAGACAAATGTTCGATTAGAGGAGAGAGCCTGGAATGTGATGTGTGAGGTCCTGGACTGTCCTCCTACAAGTGATATGAACTATATATGAGGAATTATTATTGTTGGGCTGGAGAGCTAAGGAGAGGAGAGGTAGATGGGCTTTGACTGATGATCCTACATGGGAAGTTGTAAAAAAAAGGGCATCTAACGAGACAGAAGCCTTTACAAGCAAACTTAGTCTAGCAATAATAAGAATTCACAGAACACTTCTTCCTAGAGACTTCAAAGAAGATGATCTTAGAAACACTATTATAAGACTACAGTTTTTCTTGACAAATAATCAATTAGAGCTTCTATGTATATGAGGGCATTTGATTATCTTTTTAAGAACGTAAGAGTTTTTTTTCCAATTTCTTGAATTGCACTGTATTTAAAATGAAACATGTAGGGCAAACCAAAACTTTGAGAAAGGAGGGATATATTTATAGATAAGGATTTCCTCCTAGATTATACATTTCAAGAGAAATACAGAAATATCTGACTAATTCAGTAGCTGAGGGAGAAAAGCTACTCAAAGAGTGATTGATGAAGCTCCTATTATAGAGAAACCAAAACTTATATTAGAGAATCAGGAATGGATAAATATCTACAGTAACTAAAATGCTATTAAGGAATACATCAGGGTGATATTATTAGCGTAATCGTTCAATTAGAGGGGGACAATTTTTTGGAGTCACTTTTGATATACTTGTAATTAGTGGTGGTATATGTAGCAATTTGACAGCTGACATATATCAGTGGTTAATTCACAGGTAATTTACAATGAAGTGCACTGGTAAAAATGATATTTTTTAAATGGAAATGGAATTTTAATAAATAGTAGTGAGCACTAAACAAAACAATTAGATGGGCAATTATAGTATTTTTCACTATTTTCCTCTTAAAGGATCACTGGTGTTGTATTAAGCAAATTTGAGAATACTAAGTAAGGTGTAATTTGATAAACAATAGGATTAGATTTAGAGGAAAGGCCACTTGAGTATTTGAAGTTAAAGCTCACGAGTAAAGATTTTAGGAAGATAAATATTAAGTAAAGAAGGTTGTTTAAGTTTATCATAAAAGACGAATCATTATTTCACCATTAAAGCGTAACAGAGGAGCAATTGAAAAAAAAAGTTTTTATGTATATTTATGCAGGAAGAAACTCTGTGAATTAAAATTACATACAGAGATGTTAGGCATGTTGACAGTTAACTATTTGGCTGGTGATTCATTAGTGAGATAAGTCCTAATTTCCTCTTGCAGATGAGTAACAGATGAGCCATATTTAGAGAGTTGCTGAGCAGAGTTTACAAAGCTTGATTTTACACTATAATTAATGAAAGTTACAACAGAGATACATGTCAAGTAAATCTAAATTAATGGATGTGTATTGGGGCATACAGTAGTCCCAAGTTTTTATATGATAGAATTTACAGCATTATTTAATCTCTTCCTGCTGCTTTAAAGTAGATGCTCTAACGTGGTTCTACAGGATTGGTTGGCCTCTGGAATTAGCCAAATATAAATTAATCTGGCACTCTTGAGAGTTGGAAAGACAGGCAAGAATATCTATGTTAGGAGAGAAAGGAGAGAGCATTAGTCTGGGTGATGTTATTTGAGTTTGTTTGTTTTTTGGATGTGAAGTTAAAAAGATCAACAGTGCCAAGGGAAGTTAATATTCATTAGCAAGGAGATTTTCAAGTTAGATGGTGATTAAATTGGTATCCCAAAATGTTCATGGTCTGAATTCTCCATACAAGAGGAAGATTGCAATTGACCACTTTATACGAATACATGCAGGTGTAGGCTGTTTATAAGAAATACAGTGGAAATACAATAAGATTTTACTCACACAGCTTATACTACAATGTTTAGCTTGACATTTAAGTCTAAATTTAGTGGTGTTATGGCTGGGTATCCTGGATAAGGTAGGATATACAATAGTTAATCTATGCACTTCAAAGTATAAGCTAAATAGGTTTTTGAACAGAATGTTGAAGCATATTGTTAAAATAAAGGCTGGAGCTATATGTGGAGATCTGAACATGATATTTGACCCAAAATTAGATAGAAAATTAGCATAAAAAGTTAAGGTAGATGATACATTTATAAATAAATACAAGACTTTTTATAGATCATTCCATGCATATAACATTTTGATCCCTGGAGGACTTATTATCTGAATAATTTGGATTATAGAGTGTTCACAAAATGACAAGGTATGTACCAGATTAGATTATTTTTTAATTGTTGATAACGTTCTGGATTAGGTTAACTGTGTAGATGGTGGTGAAATTAGAATGGGGAAGATTAACATACAGAAATTCATAGAAAATGGAGGTCTCTTTATTTAGATCTCCAATAAATATGGAACAACTAAAAGTAGAAATTCAGACCCTTTTCAGTCTGAATCAACATTTGGTAGAATCGAAAGCAATACTTTCACATAAAGCCTTCATTTGTTTTTTTTTTTATTGTTTGGACAGTCTAACATAAAATATATAGAGGTAAATCATTGGGAGATGTTTATATGCAATTAAGCAAAGTAGAGAGAATCAGTAAGGTAGATACCAATTTCTTAAATACAATTCAGATATTACAACTCCAGACCCAAATAAAAAAAAATTGCAATTACAGAAAAATAATCTGATCTGGATATTTCAGCAGAGGCATTATCATTTGGGAAATAAAGTTGTGAGAACATTAGGTTTCAATATGGAAACCTATAGATACATTTATAGGAGTGGATAAAAGTTGCTACTCCAAGCCTATGGAGATAGGAGAGGTATTTATTAAATATTATATATCTTTCTATCACATATATAGTTGTTAGTGTTCGTAACGTTTGCAATGTTGGCAACTGCGAGCTTCGCGAGGTAAGTCAGCACCGCCACACATGCGAGCCTCGCAAAGCAAGGTGAAGCAGCAGCGCAGCACTTAGGCTGCAATGAGCTCTGAAGGTGCTCATTGCAGGCATCGGCGCAGTAGTTAGGCTGCAATTAGCGTCGAAGGCGCTCTTTGCAGCCAACGGCGCAGTCATGCTTGTAACTCGAAAAACCCTAAAAACAACAAAAATATGTTAACAAATATAATAACACACTCACAGACAGCACAGGGGGAGAGCCAGGAAGCCTGGGAGTGAGGTTGCAAGCGATTTTGAGCCATATTTGGGGTTTTTTGTAAATTCAAATTCAGCTAAGCGAGTTAAAAATGGCGGATGAAAAACATAAAAAAATATCTGAAACTGGATGAAAACGAGGCTGAGCAAAGCCAGGCACGCGGGACTTAGAAAATACACGAAGGCAAAGACACTAACACTTACACCAACAACGCCAGGCATGCAGGGCTTAGAAAATACATGACAGCAAAGACAGTAACACTTACACCTAGAACGCCGGCCACGCAGGGCTTTAAAAATAAAAAAAAAAGGCCTTTGGCGCGTGCCACGCAAACATTCAGCAAACACACAGAGGAGAAACACACAGGGTAGGGGGGGAACGGTGGAAAGAGACACATGGCATTCCCAAGCACAAAACTTGCAGGTTAACGAAACCTGCAATGAGCGGCCCGTACAGTACACCAAAGGTCACGCGATGTTGGTCACACAAAGTAAAATAATTATGGCCCTTGCAAAGCGAGAGATGCAACTGCGAGCGTCGTGAAGCACGTGGGACTTTTAGGCTGCAATGAGCGCTCATCGCTAGGCCTGTGGGTTTTTTAGGCTGCAATGAGCACCTTCTGCCTCACGACGAGCAATGCAGGAGCTCATCGCGAGACCCGCGGGAGATAGGCTGCAAAGAGCATCGAAAGCGCCCATTGCAGGGCTTGCGATGAGCGCCTGCGGAGGCACGCAGGACTTTAAAACACCATCGACATGAGCACAGAATACAATACAACACAATTAAATAAAATACAATACAATTAAATAAAATACAATACAATTCAATTAAATACAATACACCCCTATCTAATATACATGCCACTATCTAATATACATGAAACTATATAATGTAATATACATCCCACTATCTAATATACAATACTATCTAATAATACATCCCCCTATCTATCTATCTATCTATCTATCTATCTATCTATCTATCTATCTATCTATCTATCTATCTATCTATCTAATATACAGTACATGCTATCTATATATATATATAGCTACCCTAATTGTAAGCTACAATAAAATAATTAAGACCACTTACCTTTGAGATGTTTCTTCAGATCAGCAACCTACGGTAAAAAAAGATAATAAAAATTAATACAACATGTTTACATGAAATAACTAAACATTCTAAACATTCTAAATATTTTAAACATTATACTCACCTTTCCAGCATGTCCCGTTCCAGCATGTCACGTCCCAGCATGTCATGTCCTCCATGTTCCGTCGTCCATCTTTGCGTCTTGTCCGGCGCTACTCCTGTAAAAAAAAACATTACATTAGTAAACATAAACCAAAGTTAAATAAACACAATCTACATTATACTTACCTTTCCGCGATGTCTCCGGCCTCCTCGTCTTCTCCGGAAGCATCCGCGCATAAAAAAAAAAAAGTGACACACATCCGCCCTCTCGGATGTCTCAGACGCTAATGACCTTCCTATGGAGTGTTCCAGAATAAAATTGGCAATGGCGGCTTCTGATTGGCTGAAAAGGCTGTCTGTCAAATTCAGCCAATGAGAAGACCCCATTTGTGAACCAATGAAAAAAGTATACACCCCAAAATACAACGCTGATTGGATAACACACCTGTCAATCTTTATTTGAACCAAACCGAAGTATTTATTGCCATCAGCCAATTACAATGGAATATACCCCCACGTACTGATTGGTGAAGACATCTGCGCCTTCACATTGGCTGTAATATAGATTAATATTAACAGTAGCCAATGAGAATGCGCAAATCCTTCACCAATCAGTACGTGAGGGTGTATTCCATTGTGATTGGCTATTGTCAGTGCAACCAATCAGAATGCACAGAGGCTCCAACCAATCACCCTGTGGGGGTGTATTCCATTGTGATTGGCTGAAGGCATCTGCGCCTTGTGATTGGTTTAAATAAAGATTGACAGGTGCATTATCCAATCAGAGTGGGATTTTAGGGTTTATCCCTTTGTGATTGGGTGAATTTGATAGACAGCGTTTTCAACCAATCAGAAGGCGCCATTGCTTATTTTCTTCTGGAAAAGTCTCCTGGAGCCTCATTAGCGTCGGGGATGTCCGGGAGTGCGGCTGTAAGTATATATATATATATATATATTTTTTTTTTTAAAGAATAAGGATGGGACATGCCGGAAAGGTGAGTAAAATAATTTACAATGTAAAGAATTTTATTTTAGAACTGTAAACGTGTTGCACACATTTTTTTTTTTTTTTTCGTAGGTGGCTGATCTCAATGGACATCTGCAAAGGTAAGTGGTCTTAATTATTTTATTTTAGCTTAGAATTAGATTAGTTAATATATAGATAGCATTTATTGTATGTTAGCCAGGAGTATGCGTTTTATATAGATAGCATAGGATGTATTGTAGATAGATTGTGGTATTTATTTAGATAGATTGGGGATGTATTATTATATAGATAGCATGTATATAAGATTATGCTATTTATTTAGATAGATTGTGTGATGTATATTAGATAGGGGTGTATTGTATTGTAATTGTATGTATTTGTATTGTATGTATTTGTATTATATGTATTTCCTTTTCAGGTGTTTTCTGTAATGTTCCTTTTTTTTTGTGACTTAGGCTTTTTTATTTTCTGTAATGTAGTTTATTTTTTTGTGAGTTAGGTTTTTTATTTCATGTAATGTAGATTTTTTTTTTTTTGACTTTAGGCTTTTTTATTTGATGTAATTAGAGTGGTGGGGGTTAATAGGAGGTAGGTAGTGTAGATGTTAATAGGTTAGTGTAGAGGGTGTTTAGTTGATATTTAATGTTTTATTGGGGGTGGTATAGTGCAGTATAGTGTTTATACTTAGTGTCATGATGGTCCTTGAGGACCATCATGGCACTTATGTGGTTAATGTAGTGTTGTAACAGGCCCATAATGGTGTTAATATACCCTTATGGGAATGATGGGGTTAAATAGAGGCTTATGGGGGTCTGTATTGACCCCCATGAGTGACAGGGTTAATGAAGGGTTTATGGGGGTCTGTATTAACCCCCATGAGTGACAGGCTTAATGAAGGGCTTATAGGGGTCTCTTTTGACCCCCATGAGTGACAGGGTTAATGATGGGTTTATGGGGGTCTGTATTGACCCCCATGAGTGACAGGCTTAATGAAGGGCTTATGGGGGTTTGTATTGACCCCCATGAGGGACAGGGTTAATGAGGGGTTTATGGGGGTCTGTATTGACCCCCATGATTGACAGGGTGACAGTGTATATATTTTTTTCTTTTACAACGGGTCCTTTAAGGACCTTTACGGTCCTTTAAGGACCTGTAACGCAGGAATTTCGAATTTTGATTGCAGCGGGGGTCCCCGATCGCGTGTAATCGGGACACCCACTGCGATGGTTAATGTGGGGTTAATGCAGGGCTCCGAGCTTATCTAGGATCCCCTGGGGTTAATGCTTGTTTCCGAGCTTATCTCGGATCCCTTCTTGGCTAATTTGTACGTGGCTGGGCTGTGAGCCTCGTTTTCGTTTTTTTCAGCTGCCATTTTTTCTCTCGCTTAGGGGATTTTCGTGTGTCTGAACTCGGGAATTTGGACTTAAATGGAGATGTAACTTCACTTTCAGAGGTCCTGGGTGCCGCGCCTTGCTATGGGTAAGCTTTTTATGTAGTTTGTGTAAGTATTTGGTGTGTTTTCACTGTTTTTAGTTGGGTGTTAATATACCCTTATGGGAATGATGGGGTTAAATAGAGGCTAATGGGGGTCTGTATTGACCCCCATGAGTGACAGGGTTAATGAAGGGTTTATGGGGGTCTGTATTGACCCCCATGAGTGACAGGCTTAATGAAGGGCTTATAGGGGTCTCTTTTGACCCCCATGAGTGACAGGGTTAATGATGGGTTTATGGGGGTCTGTATTGACCCCCATGAGTGACAGGCTTAATGAAGGGCTCATGGGGGTCTGTATTGACCCCCATGAGGGACAGGGTTAATGAGGGGTTTATGGGGGTCTGTATTGACCCCCATGATTGACAGGGTGACAGTGTATATATTTTTTTCTTTTACAACGGGTCCTTTAAGGAGCCTACGGTCCTTTAAGGACCTGGAACGCGGGAATTTCGAATTTTGATTGCAGCCGGGGTCGCCAATCGCGTGTAATCGGCACACCCACTGCGATGGTTAATGTGGGGTTAATGCAGGGCTCCGAGCTTATCTCGGATCCCCTGGGGTTAATGCGGGTTTCCGAGCTTATCTCGGATCCCTTCTTGGCTAGTTTGTACGTGGCTAGGCTGTGAGCCTCGTTTTCGTTTTTTTCAGCTGCCATTTTTTCTCTCGCTTAGGGGATTTTCGTGTGTCTGAACTCGGGAATTTGGACTTAAATGGAGGTGTAACTTTACTTTCAGAGGTCCTGGGTGCCCCGCCTTGCTATGGGTAAGCTTTTTATGTAGTTTGTGTAAGTATTTGGTGTGTTTTCACTGTTTTTAGTTGGGCGCAGGTCGGCCGTTATAGTCGGATTCTTAGTGCGTGTGGGTGTTTGTTACGTTAAGGTTGGTTCCGAGGTGTTTTTTTTTTTCATGCGTGTGACGTGTTTAAAGGGCTCGCCTCGCGGCGCTCATTGCCTCATTGCTTAAGTGCTATGATTTAACGGCTCGCCTGCGGCGCTCATTGCCTCATTGCCTAAGTGCTACGGTTTAAAGGCTCACCTCGCTGCGCGAGGCTCGCCATGCCATGAGTGCCTGCGTCGCTCATCGCTAAGTCGTACGCACCATGCAACACAGCCTGACAACGAATCGTAGTTGGACAAATATAATGTGTGATTGACACAACAGCTACTTATGCAGTGTTTATTTTAAATGTTAGGAGGTATATGTTTAGATTACATATTTGGACATTATGATATCTAAGTTTAACCTACTTTTAAATACTGTATATTTAATAGCTTTACGTATTGTGATTTTAGTACTAATTCTAATTGTTTTATAGTTTGAAGATGGGCTTGCCGTTCTAAAAATTGTCATGGGAATGTTGTCTATTTACTTTATAAACTACAGCATTACTACATGTAGCTGGAGATAAAAGGTTACTGTTTACCTGGATTGGTGCTCCTGTAAAGGTTTGTACTTCAGTTTTTGCAGGTCTAGTTGTCCAAAGGAAAGTAGCAATTTATTAGTGATAGTGATAGTTTTGGAGCTTTAGCTTAGCATTCACATGTGTAACTTGTAACAAAAATGCATATGCAATAATATTATATAGCTAATATAATATATGTCGGCATGCCAGATGTCCAAAGAACACTTGGCTGTATAAAAGATATGATTATAGTGATTAGGTTAATGTTCTAGAAAATGCTATTCGCCATTTCTTCACTTAACATTTAGGTACTTGAAAGTGAAAAAAAATCGAAAGTGATACAGAGCCACAACTACAAGGTAGCTTAACTGTAAAACTGACTTAATGGTCTCCTACAACCCAAAATCATTAACATAATTCTGCCACCATGAATGCATTATAAGATATAAACTTGTGTAATAGTCTTTGCCAATTAATAATTGGACTTTTAACACTAGATCTCTATAAATCTATCTATCTATCTATCTATCTATCTATATATATATATATATATATATATATATAATAAATAGTACATTAGTTCACATTTGAATGTCTAAAACAAGTTAAAAATACTGTACTATTCAGAGAAATACAGTTATCACACTGCACTCTGGGAAGCTGAGCAGGGACATGCAAATGTTATAACATATATAACATATTATAATTGTCGAACTATAAGACGTCGTCACGCTTTGCATGGTGCGTACAACTTTGAGTGGAGGTGAGCCGTTAACTCGGAGCGCTTAGGCAATGAGCACCAGAGGCGCTTATCGCCTGCGAACCTTACATAGCAAGGCAAGCCGTTAAGGCACTAAAACTCGCAGCATAACACTTAGGCGCTCATCGCCTGTGAACCTCGCATAGCGTGTCGAGCCGTCAAGGCACTAACACGCACAGCACTTGGGCGATGAGCGCCAGAGGCGCTCATTGCCTGCGAGTTTCGCGTAGCGAGCTGTTAAGGCACTAACACGCAAAGCACTTGGTCAATGAGCGCCAAAGGTGCTCATCGCCTGCGAGCCTCGCATAGCGAGGCGAGCCATTAAGGCACTACAACTCACAGCACATGGGCAATGAGCGCCGATGGCGAACATTACCTGACTTATTAAATTGCCATTCACCCGACTGAATAGGGCTCTATATAAGCACATAGCATCTTTTTTTAAAATAAGTTTTTAGTTACTGAAGACCTTGCTTTTGCATAGAAGTTCAATAACTAAATACTTCTGTAAAAAAAAAAATGCTATGTGCTTATATAGATCCATAATCAATTGCCCAATTCGCAACTTAATAAGGCTGTTAGGCTGCAAGCAGTTGACGAACGTGCAACTTAGAAAAAAAAAACATTACGAGGTAGGCAAAATACGAAGTTAACGGCTGAACCGCGAAAATAAAAAAACACAAAAAATAAAAAACAACAAAAACATCACACACAGCACCGTGGGACAGCCAGGACGTCTGGAAGTGAGGTGGAATGAGAATTTAAGTCGATTTTAAAGAGTTTCATCATTCGAAAATCGGCTAAGCAAGCAAAAAAATTGCAGGCAAAAAAAATGAAAACGAGGCTACACGACCCTGGACCACGCAACACACAGCCAACCGCGTACCACTTTCACACACTTCACATTGTGTGGCAAACAGCATTGCCATGACTTCAAATTTTATTGACCGTCATTTTTTGAAGGGCAAGTCGCTAGTATATATATATATTTATATATATATATATATATATATATATATATATATATATATATATACATTAAAATATATGGGACATTGCATAGGGTAGGGTACTGCTGTAGTTCATTCATTACAGTAGTCCATCTACATTACAGGACTTATATTCTTAAAACATTTTTTTTGTTTTAGTCTTTTTGTTAACATGTGCTATTGTAAGATTTTAGTGATTAACACATTTAAAATACTACGCTAAAGAGGGTTATGCACTTAGTAATAATTTTGTGTTTAATAGTCCAAAATTAGTTGGTAAGTTTAATTGATTGATGTGATTCTTTATTGATAAGAGATCCTCTCTTACCAGTAGCAAATGTCTGCTACCACAAGCTTAAATGAATATAATAGTTAAAATGTAAAAGCTGTATATATTTTTATATATTTGTTTTAAACTTAAAACAAATAAAAAAAAAAATCCTGTTATCAAGTCAAGTTCTTTCTAATTGCATACTACAACATTAGTAGTACTGTCTTTAGACCATATATGACAGGCTTCTTGTCACAGACCAATGTCCCAGAAAAATGGTATGAAGAAATACCAGATGTGTTTGCAACTGGACCAACCAGCTCTAGAAGTGATAATAATCTATTTACATTCTTTTACTGATATCACCAAGATATATTAACAGCAAGTTCGAGCTCGGTGGGAAATAAAGAGTCTCCAAGTGTAAAAAATCTGATTCCTCGCGGTCTCCGGATAAATCTAACCCCGACATCACATTTAATATTAGAAGCATTTGTCCTGGCATAAGATGGCGTATTAAAAAAATGTTCTGACAATCTCATGAGACTAATTATAAAAGAAGATAAACAGATTCTGTCCAAAACCAAGACAGAATCAGAAAGAAAAGTACAGCAAAACATTGAAAAATTCAAGAAAGATCTTAAAGACCGCAAACACAAGAAATTCTTCCGTGATCAAAGTGATTTTGAGAATAACAGAATCTACAAGCACTCACGCAAAAATATTCAAAGCGAAAGAATCCTCACTTGAATACGAGACCTCAGACACTGATAGCGAAAGTCAAAGGAATACACAACGGTTCACAAGATCTGCATGAGGAAATTATCGTGAGGCCTCTATAAGATCAAGGGCCCAAGACCACTCAACATCTTCCTCACCCAATCGTCAACCAACATCAAAGACAACAAAGATAGGGAAGAAAGAAAACAACCTGCAAGTAATGGAATTATACAAATTCACTCTTTACGATAATCATATTTCACTTCTCAAAAAAGGGCTCTCTTTTTCTCCCACCAACCACTTTGACCTCTTTGAATGGACTAAAAATATTAACTTATTTGCTTGAAAATTACTTTTACACAAATATCACGAAGTGATACAAAGACAAGCTTATGAAATGGCTGAACTCAAGGAGGAAATTAGATTCCTTGAAGAATTTCACATTCTCGTGGAAGGGACAACTACAGATGCACTGGACGGCCTGGGCCCTTTCACTAAACTCAAACCCAGAAGTAGGTTTATACCTACATTCAAGTTTAGTCCACAAATTGAGGTCTTTACTAAACTAGTTGAATCAGATTTACAAAGAATCTCCATCCGCGAAACAGAGGAGAACATCTCCAGAGATGAGAATAATGCCTTAAAGGATCTGAGCACAAACAAAGGAATTATCATAAATCCATCTGACAAGGGAGGCAACATTGTGATTCTAGACATAATTATGTATGAAAATGAGAACTTGAGACTACTGAACGATGATAAACACACTTACCAGAAACTCACGTTTGATCCCAACAGAAATTTCCAGACAGAATTGATTGAGATTCTTGATTCTGGTCTGATGAGAGGTTTAATCAGCAAACAAGGATATGACTATATGCTCATCAAAAATCCAACTATACCCACATTATATTATCTTTAAAAAATACACAAGAACAAGTCTTCCCCTCCAGGAAAAACTATTGGGTCTGGAAACAATAGCATCACTGAACACATCAGTGAATATATCGATGAAATACTACGTCCCTTTGTGACAGGTCTATCATTATATGTGAAGGACACAAATGATACCCTCAAAAAACTATATGACATAAAGGCATCAAACTGGCCAGTCTGGATGTCAAAGCCTTATACAGAAGTATCCCACACGAAGCAGGGAAGAAAGCAATTGACTATTTCTTGTCAATGAGAGATAACGACCTTGTGGGACATAAAAAAATTGTCCACCAGCTTTTGGACTACATTCTCACACACAAGTACATCTTCTTCAACAAAGCAATCTACAAGCAATGTATTGGCACCGCCATTGGAACACCCTGTGCACCTACATATGCTAATTTATTCCTAGGATGGTGGGAGGAGACTGTAGTCTTCACTGAAGATATGTCAATGTACACAACCAGAATGTCAATGTGGATTAGATACATTCACGATATCTTGCTAATTTGGAATGATGATTTCACCAACTTCGTAGAAACCTTAAATAACAACTCATTAGGCCTCAGTTTCACTCACAATATCAATAACCAGAAATACAAGAGCTAGAAATCATGATTGACGATGATCGTAATCTACAAACTAAGTCATATTGTAAACAGACAGCAACAAATAGTCTAATTCGTTTTGACAGCCACCATCCTACGCATCTCAAAAGGAATATACCCTACGGCCATTATCTCAGGATCAAACGCAATTGCAGTACTGATGAAGACTTTGCCATCCAAGCAAAATAACTATACCACAAATTTAAGGAACACAGATACAGCCATAATTGCCTTAAGAAGGCTTATCAAAAAGCACCCCAACGTACCCGTGCGGAACTTCTAAAGGATAAGACCAAAAAGGATGAAAAACCCTTAGTAAGAATCATCAGCACATTAAATGATGAATGGAAAGAGATCGAAGGAGTGTTAGAACAACACTGGGGGGTCCTATTTCAAGATCCGGACCTGTTGGACACCCTACCTCACCGTCCCAATATAACTTGGAAAAGAGCTCCTAACCTACATGATCGGTTGGTACACAGCCACTTTGATTCCACCGAATCGGCTAAGAACAGGTTGACACAAGGCCACATAAGATGTTTCATCTGCAGAAAATGCAAAGCTTGCACCTATCTAAAAGAAACCAAGGAGTTTTGTGCCAGCCTTAAAGATAACAAATACAGGATCAAATCAAAGATATCATGTAATTCCTCTTCAGTGATATACATGATCGAATGTCAATGCCATAATCAATATGCTGGCAAAACAACGCAACAAACAACGCAACAATTGAGACTTATGCTCTATTTTGGATAAAGATGGCGTTCCAGTAGCACGTCACATCAACATTGAACATAATGGAGACATCAATGCCGTAAGATTCATCCGAATCGAACAAATGAAAGTCTCAGCTAGAAAAGGTGATTTTGATCGGAAGCTACTCCAAAAGGAAGCCAAATGGATATACAAGCTTAAAACCCTCCATCCAAATGGATTAAAGGAGGGTTTTACTTATGCACCTTTCATTTTAAAGAACTTGTTATGCCACCATTCCTTACAAATTTCCTTCTAAGTGCATACTTACAGTGGGGGGAGGGGGGGAGTATTTGATCCCCTGCTGATTTTGAACGTTTGTCCACTAACAAAGAAATGACCAGTCTATAATTTTAATGTTAGGTTTATTTTAACATTGAAAGATAGAATAACAAAAAAAAAGAACAAGAAAAACACATGTCAAAAAAGTTATACATTGATTTGCAGGTCAGTGAGGGAAATAAGTATTTGATCCCCTATCAGTCAGCAAGATTTCTGGCTCCCAGGCGTCTTTTATACAGGTAACAAGCTGAGATTAGGAGCACTCTCTTAAAGGGAGTGCTCCTAATCTCAGCTTTTTACCTGTATAAATAACGGGATCCGGAAAATTTGTGGAGAAAAATTGACAACAATTTACCTCTGACTATTCATCGCGATAGCAATTCACCGACATGCAATTCACCAAAAATCGGTTAATCAACGCTACAGTTTATTGCGTAAGCAATTCAACGGATCTGGAAACAATTTATCGAAAACAATTTACCGGGAGCAATTTACCGACAGCAATTCCCCCCCCCCCCCCCCCCCACACATTACTTTCAGTTTGTGAAGGGATCATGGCAGTGGAGTTTCTTAAATCTGAAAAAGCAAAAGCAAAGCTGTGCTATGATGGCCATTTGTTATGTAAGGATAAGCAAATTGAAAACAAAATATATTGGAAATGACAAAATTATACAAAATCAAGATGTGCGGCCAAGGTTACTACAGAGGACAACAACATAGTGAAAACACTCAGGGAGCACAATCACTGTGCAGATGCAGCACAAGTGGAGGCAGCACATGTTCTGGACACCATGCGAAGATGTGCAGAAACAACAAACTATACTGCACCAGTATAATTGCCAATGTGTCCAGAACCTGCAGCTAAGCAGCAGCACCCAAGTTGCCAAGTGTTGCCACGATGAAGCGTACCATCAGGAACATCAGGAAAATACAGTTTGGTGGCCCAGTACTCCCAGCACACAGGAGGGACATTTTCATTTACTGACGAGTACAAAAGAACTTGCAATGGAGAAGTGTTTCTTAAGTATGACCCTGGACCTCAGGACAATAGGATGCTAAACTTCTCTACAACTAGGAATCTGTGGCTGCTGGCGCAAAGTGAGCATTGGTACGTTGATGGTACTTTAAAAAAAGTCCCATTAGTGTTTTTCCAGCTGTAAACAATCCGTGGATTTAAGGATAACATATCCCTGCCATTAGTATATGCCTTGATGCCAAACAAGACAGAGGACACTTATGTCGCACTTCTAGAGCAGATACAAATTTGGGAACCAGCATTGTCCAGACAATCCCTAACAATTGATTTTGAATTGGCCAAGATGAATGACTGCCGGCGAGTATTTCCTGATGCTTTTCAACATGGTTGCTTTTTTTCATTTCGCACAGTCCATATACCGTTCAATTCAGAACAATGGCTTAAAGCAACGGTACGAAACGGATGCCAATTTTGCTCTCACTATGAGATTTTTGGCAGCGATAGCATTTGTGGCCACTGCTAATGTCACAAAAGTTTTTGAAACTCTAGCAGAAGCGCAAGAAGTGGTGGATTACTTTGAAGACACGTGGATAGGACGACCAACAAGATGTGAGGTTTGAAGAACACCTATGTTTGCGCATACCATCTGGAATGTACATCAACTTGTTCTTCAAGGACTGCCAAGAACAAATAACTCTGTGGAAGGCTGGCACAGAGGCTTTGAAGAACAAGTTGGTGCAGTTCATCCAAATATATGGAAGTTCATTACGTGCATCAAAAAAGAGCAGAGCCTGAATGAACTACGCATAGAACAGTACTTAAGTGGAGCTGATCAAGTCCAAAGAAAAAAAAAATACAGAGATTGTGATGAAAGAATAATAAGGCTAGTGACTGCCTACAATGAAGATGCTGACATTGATGACTATTTAAGAGGCATTGCACATAACATTTCATACTAATGTACATACTGAACTTGCCCAACCCTGCCATTACACACGTTAATGCACGGTGCTATGTTTATGGCTGTGGTAGTTTGTATTCAATAAACACTGTTTTGTTTAATATCATGGAGTCCTCTCTATTCTATACATATTAATGTAATGTAGTCCTCTCTATTCTATACATATTAATGTCATGGTCTGTACTCCATGCAGGCAATTTGTATTCCCTGCAGGTAGTTTGATACATTTATTTGTAACTTTTTACATTGGATAATTTTTAACTGTGCATTACATATCTGTATTACAGTACTGTACTTCCATGCAAATGACTTATTCGATGAATTGCTTACGTGATAAGCTGTAGCAGCAATTAACTGATTCTTGGTGAATTGCTTATCGGTGAATTGCTGTTGCGCTGAATTGCTGACGGTAAATTGTTCTCTGTAAATTTTCCTAGACCCATGAAAGACACCTGTCCACAAAAGCAATCAATCAGATTCCAAACTCTCCACCATGGCCAAGACCAAAAAGCTGTCCAATGATGTCAGGGACAAGATTGTAGACCTACATAAGGCTGGAATGAGCTACAAGACAATCACCAAGCAGCTTGGTGAGAAGGTACCAACAGTTGGTATGATTATTCGCAAATGGACAAAACACAAAATAACGGCCTGTCTCCCTCAGTCTGGTGCTCCATGCAAGATCTCACCTCGTGGAGTTTCAATGATCATGAGAACGATGAGGAAACAGCCCAGAACTACACTGGAGGATCTTGTTAATGATCTCAAGGCAGCTGGGACCATAGTCACCAAGAAAACAATTGGTAACACACTACGCCGTGAAGGACTGAAATCCTATAGCACCTACGCCCCCCCCGCCCCCCTGCTCAAGAGAGCACATGTACAGGCCTGTCTGAAGTTTGCCAATGAACATCACCTTGTTTGGAGGAGCAGGAATGCTGCCTATAACACCAAGAAGACCATCCCCACTGTCAAACATGGAAGTGGAAACATTATGCTTTGGGGGTGTTTTTCTGCTAAGGGGATAGGACAACTGCACTGCATAAAGGGATGATTGAAGGGGGCCATGTACTGTCAAATCTTGGGTGAGAACCTCCTTCCATCAGCCAGGGCATTGAAAATCGGTCATGGATGGATATTCCAGCATGACAATGACCCAAAACACACAGCAAAGTCAACAAAGGAGTAGCTCAAGAAGAAGCACATTAAGGTTCTGGAGTGGCCTAGCCAGTCTCCAGACCTTATCCCATCAAAAATTTGTGGAGGGAGCTGAAGGTTCGAGTTGCCAAACATCAGCCTCGACACCTTAATGACTCCTGAGATGTGTGCAAACCTGGTGGCCAACAACAAGAAACATCTGACCTCCATGATTGCCAGCCAGGGTTTTGCCACCAAGTACTAAGTCTAAGGGGTCAAATACTTATTTCCCTCATTGACCTGCAGATCAATTTATAACTTTTTTGACATTCATTTTTTTTTTTTTTTTTTTTGTTATTCTGTTTTTCACTGTTAAAATACACCTACCATTAAAATTATGGACTGATCATTTCTTTGTCATTGGACAAACGTTCAAAATCAGCAGCGGATCAAATACTTTCCCCCCCACTGTATGTACCTATCATACATCCCAGCCCAGTTCCCCCTACCCTTATCCCTAGTTTTTAGATTAGTTATTAGTATACCTCTTCATCAGTTAATAGGCCCATTTTTTCCATTCATCCGCACAGGCAACTTCAGCCTTATATAAATGGAGCTCATAACGAGGTTTGAGATTAAAAATCTTCCCTTCTTCCATTTATGCCTAACGTAGAGTGGCTTTGGATGATTGTTTAAACTTAATTTAATTTACAATATATGATAATTAGGCCCTAATTGATGGGGCAATTATGAGGGTTCATCACTAAGAACTTTGAACTAATAACTATTACTCCTGTCTGTAATTTGCTCTTGTATTAATCAACATCTTTTCTCCATCCTTGTTTAACTCGCAATTGTCTGTAACTCCACTATATCCCTCCCCCTCACACTAAACTATTTTTTAATGCCAGTCTAGGGTCCTGGGTAGAAATAACTATCAATAACCAATTCACCACTTAATATGCTCTCCTCAATTTTTGAGGACAATCACGCCTTCTGAAACCACCGTTGACATTCTTCATTATGTATGTTTTTTTTATTTTTATTTATTTTTAACTTGTTTTATTCTTTTCTCTTTAGGTCTCCTCCAGCACATCTGTGCATTTAATCCAGAGTTCTAAGCTCTACATAATTAGTTTGATTATGATTGACATCTTTCATCATGCTCATTTAACTTTGTTAACATGTTTCATGTTTTTCCTTTTTTGGTATCTTCTAGCACCTCAGTGTACATAATCTCATGTTTCAAGCTCCTCATAATTACCACCAGTTAGCTTTGGTATTAGTAAGCTGTAATTCCTGAATGTTACCACCAGTTGGCTTCGGTATTAAGAAACTGCAATACCCAGTGTCACTACTATAGAGGTTTGGTGCTACAATGCAATTGAGTCGCTATTGCAAGTATGACCAGATACCACTAGGAAACGGCACCGTTTGATGATGTCATTAAACTAAGACGTCGGAATTGCGCTAAAATTGATGAGCACCTGTGAGGACACTATAAAGAGACCGTCCATTCCACCTTCCCCCTACACGTCTTCCCTGAAGAATGCTTCTCAAGAAAGGGAAAATGCATGTTGGGCTAATAGCCAGCAGGGCTGCTACACTGGATGCCACCACAGGATTGCCTCTTCCAGATCCTGTCTAAGCTCCATAGACCACTAACCGCAAGTGCACTCAGGGTAAGATTTGGGTTACTTGCCACAGGGCAGACCCTCAAGGCCTCTAGAAGGCCAATAATTTTGTTATTTTTTTCACCATACTGTCACTCAGAATCAGTGGTAAATAGGCAGAGGTCATAGGCTGTAAGATTATATTATTTGCTATTCTTGTGGTGTTTATGTAGGATACATGGTGTAAAATGGTATGATACCTATTTTTGTATACTTATGTTTTTTGCTCACTTCTCTCATATGACAAGAGGTTGTTAGGCTGTAACTACCAGTGTGCATACGTATTCACATTAAAGATAACTATCATTGCTTTCTGTCTATATTCCGCTGCTACACTAGTAGTGGAATTCTCTATTCATCCATTAACATATGGCTACACTGTACCAGATCAATCCTAATTCCTAGAATTAGCCTTTTTTTTTTCATTTGTCATACATACACACCCTCTTATGTATCGTGACCTAATCAGCTTTGAGTGGGCAAAATTGTCTTATGTTAGCCTAAGTTTTCCATCTTGAGTCTACCATAGCTCCCTTGTTACCACCTAGTGACATATAAGGGTAATAGCACTATCCCCTTGTCACTTAGACAATATTTACCACTCTACGGCATCTGTAGTCACATGTATCACATACTATGAAACGCCGTCATGCTTTGCGTGGTCCGTACGACTTAGGCGATGAACGCCTTTGGCGCTCATCGCTTGCGGGCCTCGCATTACAAGGCGAGCTGTTAACTCACAGCACTAAAACGTGCAGCACTTAGGAGATGAGCACTCAAAATCGCCTAAGTGAGAAAAAAAAAAAAAGGTGGCCAAAAAAAATGAAAACAAGGTTACATGACCCTGAACCACGCAAAACACCACCAACCGAGGACAACTTTCACACAGGAACCTACAAGGTACAAAATACACTATTACACTAGGACAGCAAATGCTTGTGAACCGCGTAACACATAGACAAACAACGCTATTTTACAATCCTAACTTGCCACTAACAACATTACGCATCTACAGTAGCGCTTCACACAAATAAACCAACGGTTTGCCCTCCCGCACGCAGCCTATTTCTAATGCACAGTTGGGACATTCATAAAACTATCTCCTAAGGCCAGCAACAGTCCCACTGGACATTATATGCTGCAGGACAATAAAAAGAGATTGTTACCTCTTCAGGCTATTAATTGTTACATATATTAATTAGAAAAAGGTTAACTATAAAAATGTATTATTCAATTAATTCATAAATTACTATTTAAAAAAAATATAGAGACGATCAAAAGGACACACAAGGAGAGGCTCGCAATGTGCACCGACGGTCCTTAGAGTATAAAAAGCTTAACATTGTTTGCCAAACAACATTGCCATGCCTTCAAATTTTATTGACTGTCATTTTTTGACAGGCAAGTCGCTAGTCTCCTTATAACATCAGGAAAATTGCATCCTTTTTGCTAGCTCTTTGTGTTTTTACATTTTTTACTATATTTTCTTGCACAGATTGTTTGTGCCACTGTGCTTTATTTTACTATACATCCTTAATAAAAGTTATGTTTTATTTTATCTGGTTTCAGAAAAAAAAATTGTGCTGTTCTACCTTTAACTGCAGCCACTGTCACTGTAACTGTCTGGCTCACACTCTTCCTAGATTCATCCTACAAATATACCACTTCTGTGGTTGCTTAGCTAATTGGATCAAGATAATTACTTCAAAGCAAACACAATATCATAATCCATTTCTGCATGGATATAGGAGTACATCAGGTGGATATTATAAAAAATGACCTCCAATACATTCCCTAAACTAATATTAAAGTACAAACCCTAACTTAATAAAACAGAATATCAATTGTATCCTGTACCAAAAAGCAGTCAATCCACACCATATGCAATAATTTCAATCCCATGATAACCTCTCACTCTTAACCCCTCAAACGTGTTTCATCAATCTCAGATCACACCATCAGAAATTAGGAAAACAGTGAGCCTCATTCAATTTGAAGACCGCATCTTCAGTATATAGGCCGTGTGTCTGCTATTCAATTGAACAAGAGTGCAAATTACCGACCAAAGCCTCAAGTCCGTAAACCCCTCCCGAGCCCACAAGCTGTTAATGGGCTGAAATAAAAGTGGTCCACAGTTACGATCCAATTACAGTATTACGGAGTGCCACGCAGGCCTCTCAGCCAATAGAAAGCAGTCTGGACGAAGAGGATTGACAGAGAGAAATGATAAAGTTGCGTTCCACTCTGACTAAATAGCATCTATTTATGATTTTACACTTAATATTTGATTACACATATTTACAGATTACACATAATACAAATATACATAAATGAAATTACACACATAGATACACATAGAGCTAGTTCACTCCATACACGCCCCATTCCATCCCCCAACAGTTAATAAATACACATAAAACACCCATTTTTATATAAATACATGAACACATATTTTTATTTATCCTTATATTATTTTGGGGATTGTAACAGAGAGAGGAGGGGAGAGTAGTGGAGAGACAGGGAGGAGGGAGAGGAGAGAGAGGTGGCCCTGGGGAGAGGTGGGGGAGGAGGAGAGTGAAGGAGGTGGATAGTGGAGTAGAGGAGGTGGTGGCAGGGTGCCCATAGAAATAGGTACATCTAGTCCAGGTACAAAGGGGGGGGGCTGATACCAGGGCAGTGGTAGTTTAGAAGAGGGACAGGCCTCAGGGCCAGTTGAGGGAGCTAAGGATCCTCGTCCACCACGGGATGGCAAGAGGCTAAAGACAAGCATAGGGGCCTGAACTACATGCACCAGGAGAATGTGGTCCTCCTAGAGGCCCCGTTATCCTTGCGGGGGAGGGAAGTTAGGCCAGGCCCTAGGGCCCAGGCATAGATGGGGGTATCGGCCTCAGTAATAGCAGTGGTGACAGCAGAAAAGGATGTGAGGTGTGTGAAGCACCGGTTTAACAGGGCCAAGTGGAGGAGGATAATGGCCAAGGGGGACAGTCAAGCTGCAGTACCAAGTGGTATCCCCCAAGTCACTGTGTGCTATAATAAGTGGCAGAGGGTGGCCAAGCCAGGTGCCCGCTGCTGGAGCTTCATGCCTGGTGGCAGCAGGATCCAGCCTCCATGTCTGGTGCATGTCACATAAACCAACATGCCACCATATGCACATGACACACACTACACATGTACATGGTGACCAACAAGGACACTGACATGTCAGCTCTCTGGAATTAACAAAGGATAGATGGATGTGTCTTAAATCCATGAAGCTGACAAATCACTGTCATTCGTGGGCACAACAACAGTAATCAACCAAAAGAGAGTCCATGTGTTTGTGTGCCCACTGCAGCGTATGCAGTTACAGTCCAAAGACGGAATCAGGATAGCGTTACAGTATTTAGCACTGTACTGTACATCAATGTATTTTGTTATTTTGTTTATCATCCTTTTTTATACAGAGTCGGAGACAACGTAGGCACTGAACAACCAAATTTAAATGTTCCCCTGGTACTTGATGTCATGTGGTTGTGTAAATTGTCCTCTATTTGTTTTCCCAATTTAGACGTCATGAGTGAGATATATATCAGATGCCCTTTGCATTTTTAGGGTCCACATTAGTCTCTGAGTGAGAGGGTTAATAAGGCAGTCATTTTCTAGTATTGTGTGCTGTAATTTAATCAGGTAGTGTGCCTTTAATTGATTTCAGCATCTTGCAGCATGACTTTTCATATTGGCATATGCATGACCATTACAAAATATGACAAAAATAAATATTTGTTTTGAAGCTATTTGATAATTGGGAGTTGTTGTGTAATTAATTATAATGCCTTCCATTCCTTTCCCCATACTTTAAAGTCCATTGGTGGGTTTTTATTGTCTTTTCCAGTGCAAACTAGTCTGTAAACCCTTTGCAGGTCCTATTTCGAACCTGTAATATTTTGGCCGACATATGACATTTGTGGCCTTGACTGCATTTGCGGTCTTAAGCGATTTTTGCAGTTGACTAGCCATTTGCAATTTTGGCGCCCGTAACTCTAGCGGACGTGAAAGATCAAAGACTTTGGTTTTAAAAACCGCAAGGATTTCAAGCCGGTAAGACATAGGCCGTTTGCAGCGCGCAAAAAAAACGCCAATTGAATAGCAAAATAACTTACGGCCTCCATTACGACCTACTGTAACTTACAATTGCTCAATTGAATGAGGCTCAGTATCAGGTGTACTTCTGGTAACTTGCATTACACAACAAAAGTGTTCAACTACTTTCGGTAGAGCAATGGGATGTTAAGTGAAATACAATAAGCAAACCCCATAAGCTCCAAATTAAGCTAGTATGCTTTGGAAAAACAAACTGCAGGCCTATTTTTGTCTTGAATGTAGACATGAACATCATGACTAAAATACTATCAAATCAGAGTAATGATTTCTTGCTGATCTGGCTGGTCTGCACCCACACCACGTGTGCTTAAAACAAAGAGGTCAAGTCCTGCACAATATAGAGTTGTCAGTATTATTCATAGGACAAAATAGATGAAAACACTAGTGTGATGTCAAGAAGATGTTCTGTTTCAACCTTCAATATTTTAAAATACAAAAAATTCTTACAAGCACTCAAAATAATTTATACTGAGACCTGCACACATTGCTAAAAGAGGAACACACAAGGGATACCCCCTTTTGTCTACATTTTTCATATTAGCTTATGATTGCTGGATGCCTATGGCAACCATTGATGAAAAGGAATAACTCATGACAATTACCATGCCCCCTAACATTTTTAAGTTTTTTTCAGAAGCCATTGTTTATAATGCAGATAAATCTAATTAGCTGAACATTTTACGCTCCTTGCAGATAATTAAGCTTATGTTAAATGCCAAATTCCAGTGGAAAAACAAGTAGATAAAGTAAATAGGGTCCTATATGGTCTACTTCAATAAACTATCACAATTACCTCAAAATAGGCTCTACGACTATACATTATTTTACTTAAAACTTAAAACACATCCTCATACAAAATGCACAGTATCAACATGGGATACAGAAAGACTAGACTAGTGATAAAGAGTCTAATTGCTCATTTAATTCCCCTCTTCTATAACTCTCCTTGCCTAGTGCAATCCACTTGTGGCAACAAATAGGATAAAAAACGCTACCTTCATTTTACAGTAATAATACTGCTTTCCTTCCCATATATACAAAAGTATCATGCAGCACTGGCTTAAATCCCATAAGGCCTCAATTCACCATCCATTTATATAGGGAGAGCCTGGTGGACTTTCCATCCACCCCTGAATACAGGCCTAACTACTTTAAGGACTGTGAACTCTTGCTAGCTAACTAGAAACTACAGAATGTCAAAAATGTAGCAACATTTTCTAGAAAATCTACAGCCAAACACTGTGCACATTAATTTCCTAATCCACTCACTGAATGGAATCCTTGAGTCTCCGAACTATGCTTTTGAAGATGCCCCCAAGAAACAAATTTTAACCACATATTGTTTCATCCAGTGAAATGTTTATCTTTAAGAAAATTGGTGTTATACAGGATTGAAATGTAAAGAATATAAGTATAAGGCTAAAAGTTCCATGTATAGTTGTGCTCAAAAGTAAAGTAAAGTCCAAGAGTGTCCCATGCGCAGCCTTCGTGCAGAAGAATGCAAATTGTCTGCCAGTATTTTCTGATAACATGCTGCTTTCATCTTGCCATCAATTTTCACAAGATTCCTTGTAACGTTAGAGCTTACACACCACAAAACATCAGTGAGCCACCACCATGCTTCACAGTGGGGATGGTATTCTTTTCACTATAGGCCTTGTTGACCCCTCTCCAAACATAGCGCTTATCGTTGTGATCATAAAGCAATATTTTGGTCTCGTCACTCCAAATTAAAGTATGCCAGAAGCTGTGAGGCGTGCCAAGGGGTTGTCAGGCATATTGTAACTGGGATTTTTTGTGGCATTGGTGCAGTAAAGGGTTCTTTCTGGCATCTCGACCATGCAGCTCATTTTTGTTCAAGTATCGTTGTATTGTGCTCCTTGAAACAACCCCACCATATTTTTTCAGAGTAGCCTGTATTTCTCCTGAGGTTACCTGTGGGTTTTTCTTTGTATTCCGAACAATTCTTCTGGCAGTTGTGGCTGAAATCCAACTTGGTCTACCTGACCTTGGCTTGGTATCAAGAGATCCCAGAATTTTCCACTTCTTTAAGTGATTTAACAGTACTGACTGGTATTCTCAAGGCTTTGGATATCTTTTTATATCCTTTTCCATCTTTATGAAGTTCCATTACCTTGTTATGCAGGTCTTTGGACAGTTCTTTCTTCTCCCCATGGCTCAGTATCAAGCCTGCATAGTGCATCCACGTGAGAGCTAACACACTCCTTGACTATTTATACACAGACACTAATTGCAATTTAAAAAGCCACAGGTGTGGGAAATTAACCTTTAATTGCCATTTTAGTCTGTGTGTGTTACCTTGTGTGTCTGTAACAAGGCCAAACATTCAAGGGTATGTAAACTTTTGATCAGGGCCGTTTGGGTAATTTCTGTTATCATTATGATTTAGAAAGGAGCCAAACAACTGTTATAATAAATGGCTTCATATGATCACTATCCATCAATAATAGACTTTTTTTTTGCATGATCAGTCATATTTTCAAATTAAATGCCAAAATTTAAAAATTTCTGCCAGGGTATGCAAACTTTTGAGCACAACTATATACCCTTAACTTTTCTTTTAATACATCATATAATCGCTTGTATCCTTTTGAAATGTATTTCTGTATTTCTTACATTAATATACAGTAATTGAATCCTAAAAGTTACTGGCAAAAAGGGTGCACAGTGTGTTAATATATGCAAAATATCTATGAGTTCCAGACCTTTAATTAATGTACTGACTATTCTAGGAAGGTGTTTTTTTGTAAATGTTAATTATCCAGAGCGGTTATACATGATGTACCAAATTACTCATATCGTTCATACTCCTTAAGCTTTTAAATACTTGATACTCCTTAAACTTGAAAATTCCAATGAGCACAAGTCACAAGTCAAAGTCACATAAACAGAAAAAGGATTATATCATTGCATGTGTGTCTCTTATAGGTTTGAATTTTTCTACTACCGATAACTGAATTGACAGTTTAGCGATCTTTCTGATGCAATTTGTATGGGGAGAGTTTAATCACTTCTATAAGCCAGGGTGCAAGAATGGCAACTCCCAAACTTGTACTTCTTGATCATAACACAGAAGTTATTGAAACCCTACTCTGTCTCCTAGAAACCCCTTATTGGTTACTAAAATATTGTACTATTATGCATGATATAATGTTATCTACCCCATTTAAAGGGGGTATGTACCAAATAGGACCTAACTTGCAAATTTACACTTAGTTTGCAAGCACATCCTAGCAATCCATGATCAGCCCTGTCTAGCCTTCAAAAATAAAGTTAGAAAGGGTATTTGAGAATACTCTTGACATTTACCCTAGTGATTGCATTTATGAATTTTTTTTTATTTTAAATGTAATGGTTTAATTAATCTATTGATATTTTAAATATGCTGCAATATTGATGCACCTGAATGTTTGTGGCACCCAATATATATTTATATATTTAACTCTCCTTAGCGATGGGTAATTCATTTTGTTTAATTTTTTATTTTATTTGTCAAACAAATAGTATAATTAAATAATTTTCTTACCTTCTATATTTACTTAATTAAGATTTCTCATGTTTTAATGTATTTAGATGGACATTAGTGCATAATTTATGATTGCTGTAGCCGGGCTTTGTAGCACATAGTTTTTGTAATGCTAAATGTTAAAAAAAAAAATTCACACATATTAGTTTCATCTAGTGTTTTCTATATTAGAGCCCCCTTTGGACTCAATAACCCATTCAAGAACCCAATGATTGGTCCAAGTTAATCCCCCAATATTTCACTATTACCACAAAATGGTTTACGACAAAATCTCCATCCCATAATCCAAAAACACCACATGATCTGAACATCTCTTCTCAGTCTATCATAGCACCTCAAGAGATTTCCCCAGATACTGTCCTCCTACAAAGCACCAGTTCCAACAATAGTTTATGGCTGTGGCTATAGCAAAGTAGCACTCTTAATTAATTAGGGGAGGGTACCAGATAATTGGTTTTATAAAAAGGTGTTCTATGTACATATATTATTGACCCCTATGGGGTGTATAGAGGCACGGATGTCCCTAATTTTTTTGTACTAGGGTCCTCCATTCAATATATCTGCCTCTGCTTATCAGTACTGTAACAAAAACAATATGCTAAAGGTATGCAAAGTAAAACAGCTTGTTATAGACCTCTGTAAAACGTATTTTTTAGAGAAGTATTGTGGATCATTGTATGAATGTCCTACACACATGAGTGTTGCTAATAATTGAGCAGAAGGTAACCATAAATATTGATCATGATAGTGTAGAATATTTGACTCTTAAAATAGTACTGCCTCTACATGTCATTATTTCCATAATTTTGGTACCTGATCAAAAAAATAATAGGAAGAAAGGCTATGAGGACACTCACACATCAAAGAAACACCGCCCACATCTAGTACTATAATTACAGTGCAAGTCGATTATCGGCACACATTTGTGTTCAATCTGTAAAGCAACATTAATTGTGCCTCCCTGTCAGAGCCATGATGATGAAGAAAATCAGATCTATGGTAAGAGAGCAAACTTTTTAATTGGTACAATGTGTATACACTTCTAAGAGTTTGGTACATGTATGTTAATATCTAGCAGTGGCAATTGTATATCTGTAAATAATGTCTAGTGATTACAATATATAACCTACAGTATATAATATAAAATATGAGCTTGCTTGTATGGAAATGTATCAATGAAGGATGAATTTAAAATGTACTCCCAATAGGAGGAATGCTTGATTGAGTAGTGACATTTTAACATTGTGTTAGGCTACTGATATGATCCAGAGTTCATGACTAGTAGTAACGGTGAGTATAAACAACTTTTGATCTTTATTAGAAAAATTCCACTGAAAATAGCTTTTCTTCAGCACCATCTATGGACTGGAAATCCTTCAATATTTTTTAAACTGTGTCCAGAATTGCAGCACATCTCTCCAGACTCTGACAATAATTGTGGGGCATAAGTAGGAAATTGAAGGAATGTCTGTTGCCGTCTTTGATAATTTTTTTTAAAATATGTGAAATTCCAAGAAATCCCAAGATGGTTGGAAAACAAATGTCCATTTAGTTATCTCACAAAATATCAACATTTTAAATCATAATAAATTGAAAAGTTGATACTCATATTGAAATACAAATACACACCGAAAGTTACATTTCAGATGGGCATTACATTCTACTGACCTATATAACTGTGGCTTGAGCTATTCTTAAAAGTTGTTTTACATCGGGACACAGATTTTTGTACGAATAGCAAAAGTACATAAAGCTACAATTCAAACTTAATTTGCCAATTTGATGAAAGGCTTACCTATATTACATTTGTCATTTTGTTCTGTTGAAATGTCTTCAAGGACTTTAAAGATTGTAATATTTGTTTCTGCTTAATGGTAAATAGTTTTGCAAATCACATAAAAAAATTACAATATGTATCAGGCAGACTTTAAGGAACATTCACTCCGCCCACAGAACTGAAAATTATGTTGGATGGAAACCAAATTCCATTAATTAGCATATATTCTGGTTTACTAATCCCCATCATAGAATAACATATTATTAAAGATGATATTACCCCATTGAGCAATCTAGGTCAACATGTTTTAGATTTTTTTTTTTGTCAGTGTAAGAATTGGCTTGTTTCATTAACACATATTAGTTTAGATACACAGCTTATTTTTTATTTTTTTTAGAGATCAATGCATCTATAAGGTTTTTTTTTTTTGCAAACCTTTGAGCTCTTTCTTTATATTTGTAGGTTATGTCATCATTGAGCATCTAAATACATGCATGCCAATTTATTGTGGAATTACATATAACCCCATTGAATGCCCACAAATTTAAAAAAATACAACTTGGCTGCTGTTTAAATATGCCATGTTAATGAAATGTTCTCTAAATAATTTGCGTTTATTTATATTCTGGGAGAGTGCACTTATGTAGGACGCAAGAATTATGTATCTTAATTTGTTAGGATTAGTTCTTTCTTTCTTCTGGATTTTTTTGTAAAACACTGTTGAAAGTCTATTTAATTAAGCCAGGTTATGGTTCTGTACGTTATTTGGCATTTTTTTAAATCAAATTAACATATATTTATTTCCTGGTTCCTCAGGATGATTTAAAAGCTGCATTTAATGAAGGTAGCCTAATCGTGCTGATGTTCAAAGTTTCGTGGTGTCCATCGTGCAAAGCTATGGGACCTGTCTTTGATGTAAGAGAAAAAGAACATGCTTGTATATGGACAATGTACAGGCTCTGCTGTCTTCTGAAGTGATTCAGATTATTGGCCATATGAAGGGTAGCGATAATCTGTACCAATAGCATTTTAATTCCTTTTAGTTTTATTCTGAAGTTGTAGACTGGTCCATGCATTCACAAAATTATGCAAGGCAGTAACATTATTCCCTTTCTTCTTAGATTCACTCCACTAGTTTCTAATCATGACATCTTGTTGCACTAACTTACATTTTTTTCTCCTCCCACTGAATTCCATAAGTATGGGTAATTAATTATATTTTATCAAGAACCACCAAGGCTCAGTTCTTGTAAAAAGAAACGGAGCTACAGAATCCACACTTTTTTATCGGTAAAATGACAAATATTAATACATAAAGATTTTCAAAATGGCAAAGAAAAGGGGTTAATATAGCAAAATAAGTAATAATATGTTTGCTTAAAAATTCTGTGGGAATACATAGTAAATGGAATAATACCTTGTGCCCCGTGGCTGTATCAAGTGGGCTTGGTCATATTATTTGACGTTCCATGTCCTACAGATATAGTATTTTCATCCGGATTCCTGGGGCTCTGTAAAAAAGAAACCAAATTACCTGTATAATGTAATTCCTTTCAGATGATCAACCTTATAGGAAAAAAATGAATGTGCGTGAAATTTCTAACACTCTAATAAGTAGCTTTTAATAAGAACAATATGTAATGTATCCAACCCTTAACATCAAAGAAGAGCATAATCAGGTCAACACTTATAATCATAGCAACAATCAGACAGTGTAAGGGATCTTACAAATAGCCTATCATGTATCATTGAAGATTTCACTTATATAACCCACAAAAACAAAAAGCTTAGGGCCCTATTCTAAAAATTATAACTGCTCTTAATATTGCCACATATTTTATTAGCTACTCGCAATCTGATTAGGAATTACCCGCCCACAATCACTACGGGCCAGCCAAACCTGCAAAACAAGCCTTAGAACTCCATTAGTTTTAGCACAGCTCATATATTTTCGATCAATAACTAATTAAAGTTACACAAAATTGATGTTCTATTAGACCCGTAGCTCTAGATAAAGTCTAACCCACAAGTGAAAAAAATATCACGTTTCTGTTACAAATATTACGAGTACTAAATAGGACTCACAAGGGATTTTTCAAACACTTATTAGAGCTGTAGCAACAACTAAACACACAATACTATACTTTAAAGGCATGGGAAGGCATTAGAATTAATCGCACAAGTCTCAAACCCACAATAATGCAATAAAAATATTATTTTTAAAAGATATTTATGAGTAATATCAATCCCGGGACTCACGGGGTTAATATCATGAAACTCACATGGACTAGAACAAAGGATCTAATGCAGGTTAAAGAGTGATAGATTGCTTAATTGTGAGCCTGATCGACAAACTTATTGACTCTTGTTATTTGTATGCCTCAGATTGCCGATTACGTGTAACCATGTTTTACTGACGTCATGATGACAGTTTTATTTAGTATTGGCTGTGTCTCAGAAGTAATTAACGTGCTTGCTTAAATATACATGCCCCCTGAGATCCTACTTTAAAAGGCAAGGTTCATGTGTTTAGGCTTATGGAAATTGCGCGCTTGTGTCAAAAGAATGCATCTAAACATTTAGAGAAAAAAACACCCGCAACCAAAATTTCGCATTTCTAATAGAATAAGACCCTTAGTATTTAACCAATGTAACTTTTGTACCTGTGGAGTGAACTATTGATATTGTTATTAATACAACTCAGAGTATTGAGGATTCTTACTACTCCCAAATTCTTTAAGCTTTATTTAGCTATAAAGAATCAATGTATCGCTAAAAAAGATGTATAACAGGGAGAGTGACTTGAGAAATAGTGGGCCTATTCCAAATAGTAATTTTCTATATGCAAAAAAAGTTCTAAAATGTGTACACATCAAGTGTAAATAATTGTAAAAGTATAGCTAAAAACAGCCAGTAGCAGTCCACTAACTCAGTATGCTCCAACAAGAAAAAACAGAAGTGGTACCACCTGAGGTAAGATCCTGGAAAGTGACAGCTATACTATTCTTCACCTATTCAGATTTTCAAAAATTGTCTTAACCCAAAAAAAGAAACATATTTGTTTTCAAGCGCAGTACCTTTGTCCCTCTAACAACCTAAGTCCAATTAGATTGTCTTGCCAGTTTGCTTAATATGAAAAATACAAATGACAAATGTTTTTCACCCTCATTGTGTCATGAACTATGTATAATGTTTTGCATCCTGCATAATCCTTAAATTTAACAGTGTGAAAAGTGACATATTTTACACTTTGTATACAATTCCCCATGTGCTTTTTGGGTATAGCTGTATGATTAATGTGTTTTTGCTTATTTTTAGGAACTATGCAAAAAGCATTCTGATGTGTTATTCTGTTTAATTGACATTGAAGAGGCACAGGTGAGTTACATATGCATCAGAGCACAGATCCATATGGAATTAACTGGTATTAGCCATGCAAGCACTAACTTGTTTGTGGAGTTAAGAAAGTAATGTGAGTTCATTTGTTATAGAAAATTTCTCTGACAGTTTTGTTAATGTTAATTTGTCAGTGCATTTCAAACAAACTACACATCAGCTATGCAATCCTCCATGAACATTTGCATGCAGATGACACCATAGCTCATAATTATAGTCTTGCAACTGCTCTTATATTACTTTTTTTTCTAGTAAAAATATATCTCTTCACGTTATATTCTTTTCTCTATTATATGTACTACTGCTGCCTCCCCAGTTTCTGCTCTTGTTTCTATAAATCACAACAGGACCTTGTGCTGACCTACCAGCCTTGACATATTACCCATCATGCTGCAGTCATTATGAATCCCTCTCAATATGCACAATGGTATTCTCTGTGTGTGTCTAATCACATTTTGCTTCTTTTCTCTCCTTGCCTCCTATCTCCGAAATAAACAATTTTTGCATAGGCCTGAAAACCTCTCATATCATTGTCTGACCAAGACCGAATATATAAAACATAAATAGTGACTGAGCCACAAAATAGTATATTGAGTCGCACATTAGCATAAAGGAGATGCACAATCAATGCTGAATGTCTTGTGAACAATTTACTGCAGAGAAAAAGTGCTAGTACAATGCTTAAACAGTTTTTTTTTTATGTTTGTAAGGTAAAGTCAAATTTGATGTTGGAGTGAATGTGTGCCTTTCATTCAGTGTTTGAACATAACTTGCAATCTTGGCTTTTGCAGTTTCCACATTATATGAGATTGTTTTGTGTATCTCAGTACTGACCTTCCTTACCTTTTTCCATTATTACAGTGTCGCCAAGAAGTCATTTATTTGGTGATGATTGAATGTTTTTGGTAACTTTTTTGTGACTTTATTGCAGGATGTACGAGCAGAATTTGGAATTCAGAGAGTGCCAACATTCATTTTCTACAAACATGGAAATAAGGTGTGTGTAAATAATAATCTAAGCTTTTCACATTATAAAAATAATATTCGGCTTAGAAGAACCTACAACTTATTTACATGTAGGTTTAAATACTAAAAAAAAGGAGAATAGTACAATTTATACGTGCTTTAAAGTTGCTCTTGTTCAGCAAGATTGATTGTGTTAAAGTACTAGGGTCAGAGACTTGCTGTGGATTGTACCCACCACCTTTTGGGTCTGATGGCAAATACAATGTTCCACTTCTAAAGCATAATATAATATAATCACCCACTGAATTTGAAGTTTCAACTGACTTGTCACTAATGTCTGATGAAAATGTCAACCCTCCCGATATTATACAATAATAAATCAAGAACTAGTTTGGATAATGAAGTTATATAACTGGAACCAACTCAGAATCTAACATGCTCTGAGGACCTCCTCAAAAGACATACAGCCATTAATGTATTGATTATTTTGTTTAAAAGCTCAGTCAGACGTCAACTTCAACTGTAGTTCCAAACTATCTAATGTGCATTAAAAAGAGCATGTAATATACAATACCATTTTTTAAAATTATATTTATTTAAGAAAATAATGACTATTGAATAAGGGCCCCATTCCAATCTTTCACGTATCAAAGAAAAAAGCTCACACGCAACTGTGGGAATTTTTTTTTTTTTCTTCAGCTACAGAGTTATTCCATTCCAGCCCTCTTCAAACCTCCCTATAAGTTAGGGAACACTCATCAAGCCTGTTCCATCGCCCTAATGTGTGCATGCAGCCTGCACGTAAGAAGCTCTGAGCCTACACAGCAGTGCTGCACTAACACTATACAGCCCTACACACACCCCCTACCCCCATCTATCTATATAAACCAGTTCCCATGACAGGGAAGGAGTTACAAATCTAAATAGGCAGGGGGTTTATGGTCCCATTGCAGATCACCCCCTGCCCCCTATGAGCCCAGGGATCCATGGGATTCCCCCATTTAAATAACCCTTAAGTAATAGTAATAGGGGTCCTTATATATCTTATAGTTAAATGCCATGGAAGACCTGTAAGAACCTCCATAGGCTTGGGGTAAAGTGTAAGTGCCATGGAGGCCCTTGCAGGTCTATAAAACATTGAAGGACCTCTGTGGCATAATGTAAATATATATGCCATGGGGGTCTATATAGACCCCCATGGTTATATTTACATTTGGGGATCAGGGAAGAGAATCCCAGAGAAGGAAATCCCTGGGTTCCCTTCTGAGGGTGGGAGGGAGGAATTCCCAAGGAGGGTAAGAGTACTGGGGGGGGGGGGGGGGCAATGAATCCCTGGGGTGTTAATAACCCCTTAGTTGTGTCATATATGAGAAATCAAACCATTATATCTGGCTCAATTTAGGTGTTAAACTAATCATAGTGTTAGATCTGATGCTTGATTCATTTTAAGAGGCATTTTTGTTGTTGCCTTTATGGATAGGTGTAATAACATGTAGGCTTTTAGAAAAAAATCAGGGCTTACGAAGAGTCCCTAACTTGCATGAAGCCCTTGTATCTCGGATTGAAATAAGTAAGGACAATTTTTCAATGTGACAGCTACACCTAACTATGCTTTTTTTTACACTATTCAGTGCTGTCTTAACATCACTGGGGTTTTCTTTGTTGATTGTAATAACTAGGTAGTGATTTACATGTCAACTTGACATGCAAATCAGCACAACAAATGTTGGAATGGGGCCCTTAGCACAGAAATAAGTGAATGAAACTTGACTTGTGTAAATATTTGTATTTTCCTAGCTAGTTTTATATTAAAGGCATAATCATCAAAGAAAGTGATATGACACAGCTCCATAACACCCAGGGCTGTACCACTCAAAAACACCCACTGAGGCTATAATGGTAACAACAGAACAGCGATAAGTAGATGTTCCGCTTCTCTATTATCAAATGTCACTTTTGTTTTTGCCTTGTACTTAACTCATGTACAGTTCTACAAAATATTTTGGCGTGTCACAAATGAAGATAATAATAATAATAATAATAATAATAATAATAATAATAATAATACAGCACTCACAAGTCTCAAAGTCCTGCTGGTAAAGTCCAAAAGTGTCTGGTACAAAAACTCTTTTTTAACAACTAATCCGCATATTGCAGATCTGAGGAGATCTGAAAAGGTTGAACTGGATGGACTAAAAGTCTTTTTTTTAACCTCAATTACTATGTAACTATAAAATCTATGACCCAGGAGCCACCTGGATTTTTTTTCAAGTGCTGCTATATATTTACTTTTATACTATGGCAAGAGAGAAAGAAAACAGTCCCATCACACTTTGAATGAAACTTTTGCTTCACTATAGACCATTCATTGTTTATATTGGACTAGAGTGGTTGTGTTGAAATTCCCTATTTTGGTGTGGAAAATTATAAATTTTCTAGTTCAAGATTGTTGAGAGATTAATTTATAAGAAGGTAATCAATGTTTTAAATTGTTTTAAATTGTTAAAAAAAGCAACACAACTGTTTAAAATGTCTTCAGGGACAGCCAAGGCATTTGAATGCATGCAGAGATATGCTTAAATGTTGACCATTTTTTGTTCCTGAGTACATGTTTTGAAATCGCTGGTCTATAAAACATTGAAGAGAAATTGTTGGCAACTCTAAAATATTGCTAAAATGTAATTCTTAATCTCTAGTATTGCTCTGCAGCATAAATAATTTAGTCTGGATTGATTCTGTTGTTACTTTTGGTTTCTAACTTTAACTTTTATATTTTCATTTCCAGGTTGCTGAATTTACTGGTGCTAATCGAAATGCACTGGAGGAAAATATTCAGGGGTTAAAATGAAAATAACAATCATGTCAAGGGCACAATTTGCAGTAGCATAGCTTTTATAAATATGTGCTTATGCGATTTATAATGTTTCCAGATATAACATTTTATGCCTTGCATTGCTCATCTCATATTAAATAAAACATTGCCAAAAACACTGAATAAGCTTACAATGTAATGGTCTAGATCAGCGGTTCTCAACCTTTCTAGTGCCGTGACCCTTTGATAAAATTTTGTTGTGGTGACCCATAACTGTAAAATTATTTTCTTTACTCCATTGCTGTCATTTTTCTACTGTTATGAATCTAAATATAAATATCCGATATGCAGGATGTATTTTCATTCTTACAAATATAACATAATTAAAGCAAAGTGATTAATCACAAAAACAATATGTAATATATATTGCGAAAGTTAAAAATAGTAAAGTTACAAGAATGGAAACGTTTGTAATCATTATGATTAAATTGTCTGCCATCTATTGAATGACAATTATAGTAAGAAAGTACTATCAATGGAAAAAAAATGTACGATTACAAATTTTACAGATTAGAATAGACAAGAAAAACTAATTTCTGATGGTTTTAGACGACCCCTAGCAAATCGTCATTCGACCCCCGAAGGGGTCACGACCCACAGGTTGAGAACCGCTGGTCTAGATCAATGTTTCCCAAACTGTATTTCTTGGATTGCTGGGGTTGCATTTTTAGTGGTTTCATGGGAAATTACCCAAGAATATGGTATCTGTGCCTTGGGTGGGTCCTGTGGAAATATTAGGAACTGCGGTCCTTTCTTTGGTACTGAGAAGGGGATTTAGACCTGGAGGAGACAAATCATGGTGGTGACAAGAGTTATGTAATTCCACCAGACCATTTTGGGCTCCAGGGGTGCTGGTTGTATTTTTTGTCTCTAACCCAAAAAGTGTAGCATGACAAAATACATTTGGGAAATACTAGTATACATCAGTGTTTCTTCACTGCAGTTGTCAGCAACCAGAACCAGACCAAATATTAAAGGTTATTCCTTTTTTGGCACAGGTAGAATAATTATTGACTGATGTGCTGAAACAAGCATATGTTTAATATTTGGTGTATTACAGGTACCTGAGGACTGGAGTTAAGAAACAATGGTCTAGATTCGCTAAATTGTGAAATCTTGGTGCGCAAGATCAGTGGATGTCCCCAATACTAGGGGTGTCACGTGTGTGTGTGTGTCTGTGTCTGTCTGTCTTTTTAAAGGGTATTTCTGCCAAAAGGAGCTGGATTTGGCTAATTTGCTGTTAGTATATTTACGTTTTTACATACACCTATTTACAAATGTTATGTTTAGTGTCTGAATATTAAGCTAACACTTTCATAACTTGAAGCAACTATACCTTGTACTTGAAGCTGTATTACCTGTACTTACAGAGTCTAGCCTTGTGATGAAGGAAGGGTTTAGTGATCAAACTGGCTATTGCTTATACATCTATATGCATTTAATGGATTATTAGTATTGTTATGGTATTATGAATGAGATGATTAATAAATATTTTTAACTGTAATTTGCTCACTCAAGGCACTCTTTGCTTAATAAAGGTTCAGGAGGCTGAATCATCATCATTAAAAAATGCAGTCACTTTGATAACCCATTGTGCTAACTGCCATTTTTACAAGGAAACAGTAAGATACCTTACTAGAAAATATACAAATAATAATTATTTTAAATAAAGCAATTCATTATGTTAACATTTTAATTACATGTCTTACTTAAAATATCCTTTTTAGGACTGGGGTGTGTCTGACTGCACATAACTTGTGGTGCATTGCTAAAAGCGTCTAGAAATGACCTTTCCATATGTGTGCATTGTCACCTCATAAGTGTGACTATCCTTGTATTACAAAAGGATGTGGTGCATGAAAGGGCACAGCGACCCCATGACATCACAGGTGCATGATAGGTCATGACCTGACTTTAACATGATGCTGATTCTGCCCAATCTATTGTTATCAGCTCAGTGTCAAATGAGTGGAGAGAAATACTCCCTATTGCATCACAGGAGTATGTTCTAAAATTAATAGTTTATTATATAATACTATTTTAGTATAAACAAATTTACTGCAGTTATTCTTTAGATAATAACATATTCTTGTATACTTTTAAGCTGTGATCCTTTAATTGCAAATATATGTATGAATGAGCGGCTCTGATGCTTAATTATAATTTATATCCTGTTAATTATCCGTTGTGCCAACATTAAACAAGTCAATTAGAGCAACCTAGGTTTATGTTTTGTTTTCGTTAAAAAAAGAAAGTGCACTTTACATAAGTGGTTCTCAATGTTATTTCCTTTGTGGCATTCACAAACTTTCTGTTTATGTTATTTAATCAAGTAAATTCAGAAAATATATAAAAATAAATATAACCAAAAGCTGAGCAAGCAATATAAAAAACAAATATTTAGCAATGAATATTGTTTCTTTTTATGTATCCTTAGATGGTTAAAATAGAGCTCAAAAACATGTGCCCGCATCATCATAGTGGAAGTGTTCAGTGCATGAACTTCCAAAGGCAATTCTACCACACTAATTGATCGTGGTCTTTACATGTTGCATACCACTCCATGTTCTTCTTACTTTTTACCCACAGACACAATTTTCTAGAGTATCCAGACGCATGATGAGAATCAACATACATCGACATGTACCACAGTGTATACAACAAAATGTACATGGCTTCATTAAGCACTCATCAGATGGTGGTCTACAAAAATATCATTGATTTTATGGGGATTGCTTAGGAGACCACTATTGATGATTTATCCACATCAGTGCAACCTATGCCCAAGTAATATCAGATACACATTACTATGTCTTATTAATACAAATAAACATCATGGACACAAAACAACATAGTATATCTATCTATCTATCTATCTATCTATTAACCACATAGACATGTAAATCACAGTATAGTATAATTTATATTTCTGGTTATTATCCTGTACAGTTTGCGAACTGTTAGACTTTCTCCTGGTATAAGAATAGAACTAGAGAAAGATTGGAGTTAAGTGACCTCCTATAATTGTAGCACTAGGGAAAAACTAGAAGGAAATTGGGAGGAAATGCCTGGACAACTGAATCCTGCACTTCTGGACCGAGGATTCTATATCAACACAATATAGCTAAAATATAATTATGCTTTACTCCTTGTTCCTCCTCCTCATTAACCATGGACCATCTCACATTTCCAATCCCAAAAACTCCATAATCTTACCAGACAGACAACAGACAGAAAGGTGGCATGGGAATTCTGCTGTCCCCTAAGTTTGATTTCCAAACCATTCTCCCATCACTTCTCTCTCCCCTCCTCCTTTGAATCCCACTCCATAGGACTCTACTCACCTACCTTTCTACATGCTGTTGTTAACTATCACCCCTTTGTAACAACCACACAATTCCTTGACCACTTTGCCTCCTGGATCCCACACTTTCCCTCGGCTAACACTCCCACTCTCATTTTTGGTTATTTCAACATGCATTTTGACAATCCAGATGCACCTAATAAACTTATTTCCTTAACCTTTTGCTTTGGCCTCTCACAGTTGTCTTCTTTATCAACACACTGTTGACTTCTTTGACAACACAATACATTGACCTGCTTTTTCATGTCTATGAGAGGTCTTTCTACTCTTTAACATTTCTTCCCTCTTTCTGGCAACCATCTCCTAGTCTGCAGCCTACCATACAGCACACACTCCTCCCACCTGCACCTACCCCACTACAGAAATATCCACATCATCTCTCCTCCATAACATTACCACAATTTCCTGTCCAGACACTGCTGCATCATACTACAACATTTTACTATATCAGACCCCATCACCATTCGTCATGCCCCATGCACTCACCTTCAGCCATGTTGAAAGAAAACAAAGATAGCTTTAAAAATGATCCTGCAATGCAGAGCGTGCCTGGAGAAAGTCCAATGCTCAATGAAAACTTCTTGAACTTTTAATTTATACATTTATCTCAGCTCTTAATTTGACCAAACAAACATATTTTTCATTCCTCATCGCAACATTGTCTTCTTATACTAAATTGCTTGTTTCTACCTTCAACTCTCTTCTCAACACCCAGCAACCCTTACAATCATCAACCTCAAATCACAAGATCTCATCAAGCACTTAAAAAAAAAAACAACATAATTTGATATATCATCTCTACACAACAGCTCATAAACACATTAGGTATCCAAACTCTTGTCTTCCTCTCATATCACTACTTGCTCTCTTGATCTCTTGATCCTGAATTTCCACCTCCAGTCCACACTCATTTTTCAACCACTCTCACCATTAGCATATTTTCATTATCCTCCTATCAGACCTATTCTAAAGAAACCTTTTCTCTATTCTTCATCTCTTTCTATCGCCCATTGTTTATACTCCCTCTAGATTCCAGATTACTGGAAAAGCTAGATTACACCCATTTTTTACTCTTTTGGTTGGGGCCTGTGACTTTGTTTTTAGGTGCAAGGGGACCTCCCTCCTTTTCTACCCCACTGGCCTTCTCTCCAGTAGCATTAAACTTATTATTATAATTATATTTGTATTCAATTATAGAACACATGATTATTAACAACTTTTAGCATTTTCAAAGTTATATCTTACTCATTACAAGAGTAAAGTCATTACAACACAAATGTCTAATTTTTTGACACACAGAGTAAGTGCCTGACATGTAGCGAACACTTTAACACACTAACACGTGTGACAAGCAACTTACACCCCAAATCTCGCGACTAACGTGAGTTCGCGATCAGAGACAATGAATCTCGCGAGAAACGTGATTACGCGGCCCGCGATCGCATCGCGGCGACAGCGTGAACGCGGTGACGTAATAGCGACCCGCGAAATCGCGGCACTCTTCAAAAAGACCGCGATTCCATAGAGAAACAGTCCCCTGATGAATCCGAAAACCTAATAAAGGGGAAACGCGCGTCGGGAACAATACCAACACACCAGGCGGCGGGGGTAAGCGCTCCCAATGTGGAGTATTACACTTATAGAAGTACATTCTCAACAGTGATTAGGTATGAGAGTATTAGCCAGTAAAAACGCTACTTACTTTATTTTTACCATGAAGGTAAGACAGTAATTATTATAGTCTTTCATTGGTACAGATAGTACATTACTAGACTATCTACCCCCCTATTTTTTGTAGACAGCAGCTTAGTGCTGTGGGTCACAACATTAAGGAGGAATTGTCCCTGCCAATTTTTCACACCTCTTAAATAAATTGTACCAGTGTGTGATGAGATTAACTTTTGGGCACTGAATACAGAGAGATCTCTCCTCTCTATCTCCCTCCTTTACTTTGAAAGCAATTACAGCAACTGTAAGCTGTCATCTGTCCTATAAACTAGACAGGTGGTGGCTATATCTGTTACCTTATGGTACTTAAAAGCTTACCCCCCTTTTAAACTAGAGCCGGCCTGCTTTAGACATACTTTTTTAGTATATCCCTTTTTTTTTTTTTTTACTTATTTTTCTATATTTTTCTGTTTTTCCTTAATAAAGTATTTTTGTTTTGCATATTATTTTTCATTTTCAGTTGCTACATATTTATAAAGTAGAGTCTTTTAGTTTCCTGAGTTGTGGTGGGGATAGATTTTCCAAACCCACCTATACCAGGTACACAGTTTTCTAATCTACACCCATCATACTAACTTCTTAACAAAAATCAACACCTTCCAGAAAGAGCTGCTACTTATCCCCCTTCCTACTCCACCTCTATATCTGAAATCTGTTGTTCCACAGACAACAAAAAACTCACCAGCCTTAAGTTAGATGTCTTGGTGTTACATTTAATGCAGACCTCATTCTATCACTCACTAAATCCTGCCGTCTATCAGTCCCATTAAATTTGAAGCCCCTAGCAACAATGTGAGACCCGCAAAGCCTATGGCTTAATATTCGGCTGCGTTACAGAGCTTTCACACCATGCCATGAACTAAGGGCCTCAGACGCAAGCCTGTAAACCTTAACCACGCACGGAAGCTGTTAGGGGCCGGCCGAGACCATAACGATCCAAACCCATAACAATGTAGTTTGACGCAGGCCAATAGAAAGCTGGGAACTGAAAACAACGCCGCAGGAAGTGATTTTAAAGGGCGCCAAAACCGTAAATCATTGACTGTGCTGTAGCTGAGCAAGTGAATACATAGGTCTAGGCGTTGGTGGGTTTTTGAGTATTGGAGAGAGAGAAAAGGAGCTTTGTACGTTTTTTTATATTTTGACCTCTAATATATATTAACCCTTAATTTACAACACACATAGTTACTGATATCACATAATTCACACACATAGATTAATATGTACACTTAGTATTACTATACTACACATAATACTCACATTCTTGTTTTACCACATACACATCCGCATATATATTATATTTATTTATCCTAATTTTAATTTCATAAATCATAGGAGGGTAGAGGAGGGCAGGAGGAAAGTGAGGAGAGAGAGAGAAGAGGAGGAGAGAGAAAGGGGAACACCGGAGGGGGAGAGTGAGGAGAGGAGAAAAGTTAGGCGAGCTAGAGGTATCGAGAGAGGGAGGACCAGGTCGGGGAGGTCAAGTGGAGGAGAGCAGCGGGGGGGGGGGGGGAGAGATGTGCCCTCAGATGTAGGCACACAAGGAGTAGGGACAGAGGGTCAGGGGCCTGATCCCAGGGAGTAAGGTAGTGGGGATGAGGGACCGGCCCCAGGGACAGGACAGGGAGGCCAGGAACCCCAGGCAAAGTAAGTAGGGCAAGAGTCTGTGGCAACGTAAAGGGCCCCCAATTATAGCCCAGAGGAGATGGACATCCTCCTCAGTGAAATACGTGCACTCTATCGGATTATACATGGTGGGATAGATGTGAGTGCTAGGCAGAAGCCTGGAGTCAGATTTCTTCAGCTGCGGCATTAGGGCTGGCAAATAGGGACCTAACGTCTGTGAAACACAGATATGACGACAGCCGGCTGAAGGTGAAGAAGAAGATGGCAGAGGAGGCAAGAGCTGCAAGTCCAACTGATGGTGGGCCACCAGCAAACATAATTTATTGTAGATGGGAGCAGACCCTGAGGGAGTGGAGTGAGCCAGCAGCAGTGGTGGGTCTACCAGCACAGGTGGACATGGGTGTGTCGAGAACCATGCAGAGTTAGTATCACATCACACCACACACATTGGTGTATGAAATTGTGGGGGGATAGAGTGGACAAATACCCTGCAGGTATCATTATGTTTGTATGTATGTATAAATAAGCTTGCCCACACGCATAGATAACTGACATACAATAGTACTGTAAGCCCTATGTTTATTACTGAAGATATATGTGGCATAACTAGTCATGTAAATCCTGGTAGCAAACATATCATTTTCAAAATTTGTGTCAATGAGATGTCTGGCAAATAGCTGCAAATCAAACTGATCATGATTACAATTTGCTATTATATCAAGATTGATTTGATATTCAAAAGAGAGTACATGTCTGGGTTTGCAAACTGCGGATACAGACTCTGTAGGACTGCATGTGCTTGTCATATACTGTCCCAACCTGGACCATGTCACAGCTGCATGTTAACAACCATTGCTGGGAACAGCAAAGCACGTGTCTGATGCATATGCATATGGCACACAGCACCTGCAGTACACATATTCATATGAGCCATGATCCACACCGCTCATTATGCAGGCCTGGGGTTATCTGTGTAACACAAGCACCACAGTCAATCACAGGTAACCATGATGTCAAGGATATTGAAGCACATAGGTGTCAATTGTGTATGGAAAGCAACTCAGATATAATTTTTCTTCCATTTCAGTACCCAGGAGGACAAGGCATGGAGTCACTACCTGGGCCTTCACAAGCATCAACCAGTCATGCTCAGCTATTCCAGCCCCTACTGGCCCTGCTGCCATCACCTTAGGCTCCAATGCCGACACTTCCGGCCCCAATCCCGACACCTCCGGCCCCAATGTCATCAACATCTGCCACAATGCCATCAAAACCACCACCCCTGACATTGAGGGAAATCATGGCCCGTTTCACCAGGGAGGACATGGCATGTAAGAAGCAACAAAATGAGAGGCTCCAATTGCCCAGAAGGCAGTGTAGGTTCACACACATACTCCTGGCGAGCCCCCAATTGCTCCATTCTAAGGTGAGGAGGCACAACCGAAAGATGGAGAGATATGAGGAACGGGCGAATAGGGACAGGCAGCAACTCATCCGATTATCCGAATGCCAGCTCATACCTCTCCAGGCTTCAGTTGCAAAACTGCAACCCGAGATGTCGGCCTCCTCATCTCAGACTTCGCCATCATCTCAACCTGATCCCCAGCCACCCAACGTAGTGGCACCCCAAACTCCTACACCTCACCACAACAAGGAGTGAGACGGGTGCGGGCACGGAAGGTGGTGGCCCAGTGCTGCGGAAGAAGAGGTCTTGGGACCATCCAGGATGTGGTCATCCTCTTGATCACTCCGCTCTGAATACTGATTGTTATAGATGTTGACATACTATTGCCTGGCTACAGAGTGTGTACATGTCTGGTTATGTTTAATATTTCAACAATTGATGTTCAATGTGGATTGACCTTGAGATGACGTGTTTGTGATTGAGATCTTGTTCTTGTCTCTGTAGGTGTTAATAACCAAATCTCACGACCATGAAGGCATGTTCTTCATCTTCGCGCAGTACAATACCATCATGTGAGTGAACACTCAACCCAGTTCCCAACAGGCATTCGATCAGTGTCATTCACCACTGCAGATGGATCTAAAATGCAATATATGACTACATATCTCTTCACAAATGAACATGGCTGGTGTGAGTTTCAATTACAATGAACAGTGTCCCGGCTGTAGAGTTGCACAGTCCCATTAGGATCTGCTAATCCAAAGCAGTAGCTATATATGTGTTTTTGTAGCTTGGTTTGACATCAGGATCAATGTGCATGTGTTTAGCGGTAATGTGAACAGTGTAATCTGTCTGGCCTTGGTACCACCCATATTCCAGTGAGATGTGATATCACCATGGCACAACTATTCCATGTAGATAGTGATTTTGCTGAAAGATTGTGTTCACAGTGAAGCATGCCTTGTTGTACTACGCATCCTCAACATATTCTTGAAATGCTGATTGAACAAGACAGAATCAATATGGTTATTACTGCTCGTAGATGACGTCCATGTTAACTGGTTTATTGTAGTGTTCAGAGCAAAAACAATGTACTATAATAACAGCTTATGATAGTTCTAACACCTCAGTTTTTTGTTTTCCAGAATCCTATCATCTATTTGGGAATCAGCAGTAATGTATGAAAACACACTGTGTGTGGAATTGATTAGTATCACATGATCCATGGCTTATAGCATTTTTTTAATGGGGCAGACACCATATGGTTGCTGTATGCGCGTTAATTGTTATTTCTATGAAATTAAGTGTTATATGATGTTCCTATGTCACATCCGATTATGGTTACTGTGGTGTCCTGACCACATGTGACCCTAGTAGATGCTATGCATTATCATTATGCTGTTGTCTAACAGTTAACCCTTTAGGTATCCTTTGATTGCCCACAGGCTCTTGGCCTTCCGGTATACGGCCACACCAAACCCATTATATTAATGCACAGTCTTGTCCATTTCTGATTGTGCTCTGTGTATGAAATTAAACTTTGCCATACCGCTCTAACCGTGTCAGTGTGTTGTCAATGGTTGGGGTTATGGGACATCACATACATCACATTTGGGTCACATTCCTGTATATGTAAACTAATGAGCCCTAGTTACTATGCAAAAGATCAATACATATAAGCAAGGCCAGCAGTTGAGGCACGTGGGACTTAGGCGCTCATTGCACAAAGGCGCTCATTGCACTGCTCGCCTCGTAAAGCAAGGTGAGCAGTTGAGGCACAAGGGACTTAGCAGCGAGCCAAGCGCGTAACTCTAAAAGCACAAAAAACTAAGAAAATATTTTAACAAAAATAATAACACACTCACACACAGCACAGTGGGAGAGCCAGGAAGCCAGGGAGTGAGGTTGCAAGCGAATTTGAGCCATATTTGGGGGTTTTCGTCAATACAAAAACGGCTAAGGAAGGAAAAAAATGGCGGACGAAAAATGTAAAAATTCTGAAACTGGATGAAAATGAGGCTGAGCAAAGCCAGGCACACGGGACTTAGAGAATACACAACAGCAAAGACCACTTACACCAACAACTCCAAGCACACAGGACTTTGTAAATAAAACCAACGGCAGTCATTGTGTAACACGCAGGGGCTGGCAATGAGCGCCGAAGGTGCTCGGAGGAGCAAAAGCCTCACATTGTGTGGCAAACAGCAATTTCCTAGTCATATATATATTTCAGGGTACACATTTCAAAATCCCCCCCCCCCCCCCATTCTTTGGAATTCTCAATTTTCCTCTATAAGACTCTACCGCACTGTTCAAATATTCAAACGTTCTCTGAAGACCCTCCTGTTCATAGAAGTAGAACACCCATCTCTAATCATATACCAATGTGTTTATACAAATTTGCTGTCTTGACTTATCTGTCTTCTAATGTATGTAAATGTATAACCATTGTTTATTGTACCCTAATGCTACAGAATTGAAAACTAAATATAATAATAATAATAATTAATTATTTGAGGCAAGAGGTAAACCCTATGTAACAAGTGTGTAAAGTACAACTTCTGAGAGCTTTATCACTCAGTCTGCTTTATTATTCAGTCTGTGCATACACAGGCCATTGTATGACCTCAGATTGTGTTCTTCACTATACTCCACATTATAGTGCAAATATGTATGTATGTGAGATCACTTCTAAGGGGCGCAAGTCCCAATATCTAAATTTGCATAGAGGATAAATATGTCAGATCACTCAGTTTTGAGGTAAAACATATTTTGTAATATGTATTACCCTCTTTTATAAATGTAAGCTAGAAAATGTTGGACATTTTTTGTCAATTTAAAGGGCCAGTTAATTCAGAACAATTTAGACCACATCACAAAAATATTTTCCTAAAAACATGTTGAAATATTTTTTTAAATTTTTGAAATATGCGCATTTTTTAAAGAGAAAATCAAACATACATTTTATTTTATCTGATTGTTGATTTTTCATTCCCAGTCCCATCTCTGCCTCACAACTCAGACAAAAATGTTGTCCCTCCTGACTTTAACCTACCAGGTTGCAGGGGTGTGTTTCTATTACACTCTATGGTAAGTCTTTTGACTGGCAGGGACATCATGGATACAGACTGGACCTCCTACCCTGTATGTCACTAACTAGATAGATAGATAGATAGATAGATAGATGTACAGACACTGCAAGTTGTGGTATATTTATGTTTTATTGGTGTTTTATATGTATTGATAAAGAATTAAATGTATGCATTTTCTTACCTTTCAGCTCATTACTCCAGAAGTATGATATAGAGCACTTGGCACACACAGCACAGATTCACCTGCTGTGTTGCTTTCCTTTCTCACACATAGCACATACACACACACAGAGCTCATGCACACACACAGGCACACACAGCACAGATTCACTTGCAGTGTTGTTTTCTCACACACAGCTTTCCCTATGCCTGTGCTCTGCTTGTGTAAGGGATAAAGGCTGCACTGCTCATTGGTCATAAGGGAAGTTCTGTGAGTAATGGACTCCCTCCATAGACCGACACTAAAGCACCACTGAGCAGTGCAATGCAGTAATAAGCTGCATGGCACACACCTTTATTTGAGATGGTGGATTTGAACTGGTGGGAAGGCTTACACATCTAAATAAACAAAAGCAAAAAAACACTTTTATGTCAATAAATAAATAAAACTGAAATAAAAAAAATATTTTTTTTAGATTGTAAACAGAATGCTCTGTCACATGCAAAAGAGCACTATATGGGAAGTAATTGGCCCTTTAAGATCACGTGTGTAAAAAGGTCCATGTCTGAAAAGGAAAGGATTAGTTAAGCCACAAAGTTCATATCTTTTGCTCATTCCTATGTTATAAACACAATAGTATTATTTGACACAGTAACATTTAATTATGCAGCATTTTAATATCTGAAAATTCCCATTAATCAGCATCTGACATATAATTTTGTATATTGCATTCCAAAATGCTGCATTGTTATTCTCCATTGTGTAGAGATGTTCTTCAACTGACCAATGAGTACTATTACAAAAAATAATATACCATATATTTTAAAACTTTAAAATATTGTATAACTTTTCTTTGTTTTAATCATCTTCAATTATTGTGACAATAAAAACTATTGAAACTAAAGATTTATGAAGTACTACTTCAACTATCCATTAACCAGAACATTATTTCTGGATAAGGTCTTTTACTTTAGAAGACATACAGACCTATTAAATTTGAAGCCTGTAGCTGCATCGGGCACGCAAAGGCTGCTGGCTTGAAATTCGACTGCGTTAGAAAGCTATTAAATTCCACCATGCCGCGAGTTACGGGCCGTAGACACAAGCCCATAAACTATTCTTGCGTGCATTTTATATGCGGCCATGATCATGATTAATTAGTCAAACCTGTAGTTACAGGTTTAGATGGAGCCAATGGCAAAAGAGATCATCATCATTATGTTGCTGAAAAATTAAGGTTAGATTTCAAAGCCTTGCAGGCTTCAATTACGAGTTCCAATAATAATGCAATATTAATAAATCAGTAAATATGATATTCACATCCATGCGAGTTCCATTATATGTATTAACACATTGATTGCTGGGATCGATATAACACTGAAATTCCACTTTAAATAAAGTATTTTATATTGCTTATTTGTGAGCTTGAGAATGTTGTGCTATTAATTTTTATACAGAACATCACTTTCCCTTTATATTATAGGTACATTTACAGAGCTACAGATAGGACTTTAACCCCCTCACGGATCCTCTCTAGTACCCATTGTTTTTTTTAGCTCCATTTGCGGGTTACGGGTTTGAACGCCAGTGGATTTGTTGTAATTTAATAGCGATTTTTGAACGTAAAAGTTACGGGCTTACCAGAACAAAGGATTTGCAGCGGCGGAGTTCAACTTTTGACATTGCATAGTTTTTTTTTGCCCTTAACCCGCAAGTTGTTGACGTGTTGCTTTACGGGGCCAATTTAGTAGCCGCAAGTCTCACGTGCTACATTACGGGCTACGGTTTTACCCTTTGAAGGAATTTAATAGGGCTTATAATTTGTTCAAGGTAAAAGGTACTTGTGAGATATTCATCAATATTATATTGCATTACACATTTTGCCCTGCTACATAATGTTACATTCCTATATGCGATGTTTCCTGCACAAGGACAAAATGGCTTACTGTCAAGAAAAATATATAAAACCAAAAGTATAATCCAGTATCAACATGTTGATAGTTTTGTGATGAATTTAGGATAACCCAATTGTAATACAATGCTAACGTTTATAAAAGAAACTTCATTCAAAGATACTTCATGAAAAGAAGAGGTTAATTTTTTCTAAGTAGAGCTGCTCCTCCAGGTTGATTCACTGTGGGATTACAAAACTTGTTCTTCTAGTTATGGGTGTAACACATTAATTACATTTTCAGCATTCTGTTTATATGTGACAAAACAGAAAATATGTGAAAGGGAAGTATTCTGGATCTAGAATGGCTCTGACTCTCCTTTTCTTATATTAAAATTCAAATAGACTCTCCTTTGCAATAGTACCCGTACACATTTTAATATGCTACAGTTACAAATAATAGTTAATAAAAACATTTATTATTTAGTAAAACTGGCTTGTTTCTGAAATAGAGTAAAATGCTTGCAAACTATTCGGCAACATACAGCTGGCAAAACACCCAAGACAGAAATGGTTGACGTGCAGTACATTAAAGGAACTCATCCCAAAATCATGTTCACTTATTGGTTACTTTGATATGCTAATTGACACCTTTTGTTTTGTACATAAGCAAGAACAATATACCCCATTGTTATTATGCAGTTAGATCCCCTCCCCCACTCTTACGAATGATTTAATTTTTGAATGCATTTTAAGACAAACAAACAAACATTTTATTAGTGTGACAGTATCCCTTTAAGGAGTTACAGTAATAAAAAAATATATATAATCGCAAAATAGCAGGGCTTCATACTACACAGTTGTAAGCTTGGTTAGAAGTACTGTTATGAGTTTCATTGTACATCTCTATTACATTCTGATTAGGTATTTAAAAATGTATTCTCTACCACCATTGGTGTAGGAGGCCAAAAAAATGTAGAGGGGATAAAGTTTAAAGAGACAAAAAATACTGTGGCCCTAAAGTGGGTCAATTCAACTCTACTCCAGGGACAGGCAGCCTACGAGGGAAGAAAGGTCAGGCTAACCAACAAGTATAAAGAAAACATACAATAGTGGCACACTACACTATGTAAACAATATGTGTTAGAATACTAAAGGAATGGCACCTATCCACCATCAAGGGAAGCAGTGATCTGAGGCAATACAGATTCTCCCTCAATTCTAATGCTATCAGTCCAAGTCCAAGTAAGGATCAATGATGAGCTGCTATCCTGAAGATTTTGAGACACCTCCCTGCAGAGTATAACAACTTGATAAAAAAGATAATTGACATTTGGGTATTAAGTTGATAACATTTGATTAATCTCATACCCGGTGGCTATAATGTCTATGTATCTTAATAAGACTTTTGTGTATACTGTCAGAGATCATGGAGATGTTTCTGCAGTTTTTATGTACAATCTTTCATGTGTGTATTAAAATAACCCAAACTTACGTCACCAAACATTTTTGCTGTTTTTGAGAGAGAGATGAGGGGAAAGGATAGAGGGAGGGAGACAGAAGGGATAAGAGGGAGAGCAGGGAGCAAGAGATACATACATAAAGGTTGATGTTTCTAGACATCTCATGTTCCTCTTGTTTTTTATATACATATAACTAGAACAATATGTATGCAAAGCAGACATAAAAAAAACTGATTGAGAAGAAAACACAGAAATGTATATATGCTCTGGACGGCTTGGAATCTACTGTTGTGTTTTGCAAATGTATTGTTCTGCTATGAAATAGCTTATTCCCTCCTCACTATCATATCACTGTATCACACAGGCTTCCTTCCACCTCACTATCATATCACTGCACATCTGTATTTTCTTTAATCTCCTAAACTTTCTTTTAGCTGTATCTGGTCCAGATATAAGGGGGAGTAAATGATAACTTGGCTTGTGCAGTTTCCTGACACATCCAAAATCAGTGGTGGACAACTCAGACTTCCTCAGAACTTTTATATCATTGCATAACACAGGCTTCCTCACACCTCCCTATCACATTGCTACATCACACATGCTTCTTCTTTTTCACTATCATATCAATGCATGACACAGGCTTCCTCCCTATCATATCACTGAATAACTTAGGATTCCTCCCACCTCACTATCATACAACTGCATTGCATAGACTATCTCCCTCCTTGCTTCCCTCCATTTTTAATCACTTCATGATACTTTCCCAGGGGAATTGTGAGTTTGATGTTAGGTGGGATATGAGTGATGAAGAAGAAGAAATGGAAAGGAGGAGGAATCAGGGAAGCGTAGGAAGCAGAAGGCTGAGAGGGTAGGTAGAAAGTGAGAAAGGGGAAAAGTGAAGACTGCAAAAAAAATAGAATAAAAACAAAAAGCCCAATTAAATTAGAAGCCTGCATCTCGTGGTATACAGGCCGTATGTCTGCGGGCGTGCTCCAGGCTTGAACTCTGCTACAATTTCGGTGCTATTCAGTCTAACAAGCCTGCAAGTTACAAGCCGAACGCCAAAGCCGTAAACCATGCATTCGTGCGTAGCAATTCAGAGCGGGAACATGATCAATTAAACAAAGCCGCAACCACCCATTTCTAAACAGCCAATAGAAAATGAGACCACCATCATTAAAGCATGGAGGTTACATATCAATCAATTAGGCTTGGGAGTCCGATATGCAATGGGACTCGCAAAACCGCAAAATACAAAATATATTAATTCATTTTTATTGCTGATTTTGGAGCTTGAGACTGTTGGACAATTAATTTTAATGTCTTTCATCACTTTCCCCGTAATTTACAGTGCAGTATTGATTTTTTCATTTGCATTTACAATGCTACGGGCAGAGGCTAAGCGACCCTCTAGAACATATAGGATTTTCTCCCACATTTGCTGTTTACAGGTGTGAAAACATTTGTAGGCTTGGGAAATTGTAGCAATTGAATAGCGCTTTGCGATTTTAGCGATCATAACTCTTGCCGACGAGAAAGATCAAAGGCTTAGGGAGACTGTAAGTTCTGGGTTTAACAACCGCAAGGTTTCCAAGGCCATAACCCGTAAACTGTTTGAAGCCCGCAAAAAGAAGCCAATTGAATAGCAAATTAACTTACGGTCAAAGAGTAGAAGTAAGGTACAACTGAATATTAGCAAAAGTAACAAATAAATGCAAAAGTCAGGTGCAAAAATACACATTTTAAAAAGTATACTAGCAATTTACAATTACATTGTTATGTGTACATTTGTACAAATACTGTTTCTGCTGCTTCTGGCCAGGTAGCCTTAGGAGCACTTTCTCATTGCATTCCCCCAGGGTTGATATAAAGGGGAAGAATCAAATGCTTTCCTGAGTCAAAACTTTCCTTGGTGAGACATCCTGTATGGCGTAATCTAGTGGCACACGCTGATAATGGATGATTAAATTACATTTTGCTATTTTGTGTGTACACTATTCATATAATCTGAGGGGGTATTTGTCCCCACCCCTTATCCCTCCAGTTACTTTATTATTATTATTATTATAATCTTTTATTTGTAATGCCCCAACATATTCCGTTGCACTGTACAGGGGGTAAGGTCAAGGAAATACAATATACAATATTGACAACTGCAGAAAATGGAGGGCCTCTTTTGAGTTTTTTTCCAAAGCACTCTACAAGAATGGAAACTCGCTACTTACAATCTAAAGGAAAAGGGTTAGGCAGAAACCTGGGGAGGAGCAAATAAGGAATAGGAAGGAAGAGTTACATAGGTAGGAAGTTGTGAAAGTTAGAAGGTTGTTCATTAGATGGAGCGGGAATCAGATGTAAAGTAAATGGCACTATTATGTAATATGGTATCTGCCCCTAGTGGTCATATAATGTAACCTGCAGATGAGAATGTCAGGAAACACATAGTTTAAACACAGCTTGAGTAAAATTATCTCATGGGAGAATAAAAGGGGAGGGGAGGACAAGAAATGTGAGATTGTTATAATGGAGAAGAGAAGGGAAAACGTTAAGAAGAAGAGTCTAAGGAAAGGGCATGGGGGTGTGAGGAAGAAGAAGGCAGGAATAAACATTGTGTAAAGAGTTAATAGGGATAGTTAGCATATGCTGCTAATTAGTCAGGTGTAGAAGATTTGTGTGACTCAATAAATTAACAGTAGACAGGGGCTTGTTTTGAGGGGTTTGGAAATAGAGAGAGAGAAAGAGACCAGGGACTAGAGAGCAGTCTGAGTATAGGTATAGGATGTGAAAGAGTTAGAGCAATTACCACAGGGCTACTAGACTATGCAGATAATGGGGGAGGGTACATCAGAGGAACACAAATACATCTAGATAAAGTGACAGCAGTTATAATAAACAGATATGCTATCACAATAATTAATAATCAGTAACTGTGCCAGATAATCCTCAGTTGTCCAAATACCTTAGGTTAGCTGTGGAGATGTGTAGGAGCCAGGAATCAGAGAGAGAGAGAGAGAGACCAGAGACTAGAGAGCCATCTTAGGTTAACTGTGAAGATGTGTAGGAGCCAGGAATCAGAAAGAGAGAGAGACCAGGGACTATAGAGCCATCTCCCAAACGATCTTTTAGCTGTATCATGTTCAGATATAACTTGGCAATTGCCTGACACATCCAAAATCAGTGGTGGACAACTGGGTCCGACAAGGGCTGCCAACAGTGTTCAGTATCTCTCTGCTTGGACTCGTTCATTTGAACTCAGTCACTCACCCGGGCTTCCTACTCAACAGAGACACACTGAAATCCTGAACAGTTAGCAGCCCTTGGATCACCAAGTTACCCACCACTGTCCAAAACAATATACCTCAGAAGGATCTTGTGACTGTTCCAAAAACACTCGGTAGAGGAATTTAAAAAATAAGCATCTTTTAAAATAGAGTTATTGTAAAACTGAAAAGGCTTTACATTTTAGAAAAAAAAATATCTTCCAATACTGCAAGCTTTGTTTCCTCTCTCAAAACCTTTCTACATTTCTTTGTGAACTAAATACTTTTTTTGTAATATTTTTTTAAATATATTACAGTACATTTGTAACTTCACTGTCCCTTTAAAAACATACATGCATATTAGTCTTGGGGTGTTTTGATGTTGCAGTGTCAGTTGTGCATTGACAGTGTTTTTGATATATCAGCTCATCTAGCATTATTTTTATAATTTTTGTCTGCTTGCCCTTAGAATTACATATATTCATCATTTGCATTGTATGACCATAAGACCTCTTAACTTGTGGACCAAAACTATTGGTAATGGCATGGAAGGCACTCCGTCACCCAAAAATTGAGTTTTTTTTTTAAAGTTATACTTAAGAGTAACTGTCCATATTTGTTTGTAAAACTAATAATTTCTAAGATAAGCTGCATTTTTTGTTCTACATTATTATTCAAATGAGTTCTCCAGAATACAAATGAGTTGCTTTGATGTACTAAATAGTAATACAGTTGCTTGTTTGTTTCAGTGCTGGCAAAAACTGGCACGGAGCCCCAATGTTATCATGGAGTTAGACCCACTCCCCCACACTTATCACACACTCAGAAGTGCAAATTAGCATACAGTCACAAATTAGCATACAAGAACCACATAAACTATGCTGAATTTCTCAGGATCATTTACCATAAAGAAACACAGCTTTTCAGATATCTTTACGATGAAACAAAACTGTTATTGCAGTGTCCTTTTAAGTTTCCTTTTATTTATTAATGTTCATTATTGAATAAAGTGACATAAAAAGCATTTATAACACTACATTATGCATTGACAAAAACCTTGCTGTGTATTTTGGGCTTTGTTAAAGAAAGGTGCAGCTCTTCTTTAAAATATATTTCTCAGTAACTGATCTACAGAAGGTGTGCTCATTTGTGATAATTAGGGACCCGATTCAATATCAAGCCTGCAACTCGCGTCATGTAGGCCGTATGTGTTGCGGGCTCCTGTTCATCGCTGATACCGGAGTTATTAAATTGATCAAGCCCGCAAGTTACTGGCTCAAAGACGACTCCGTAAACCATGCACTGGTTCGTAGCAGTTCAGGGCGGGAACATGATCAGATGTAGTCTTTTTGGATGTTGTAAAGGCTTTTGATACAGTGCCACATGGAAGACTATTGTGCAAACCAAGGAATAGAGGAATTGCAGTAAATATCTGCTCATGGATCGAGAGCTGGCTAAAAGACAGGAAGCAAAGAGTTGTGGTAAATGGAACATACTCCAATTGGACTAATGTGGTAAGTGGGGTTCCTCAGGGCTCAGTATTAGGTCCTCTCCTTTTTAACATATTTATTAATGACACAAGTAAGATTGGAAAGTAGTGTCCCCATTTTTGCTGATGACACTAAGTTGTGCAAGGTAATTAAATCAGATAATGATGTTCTTTCCCTCCAAAGGGATTTACATAAATTAGAGGAATGGGCATCTAAATAGCAGATGAGATTTAATATGAATAAATGAAAAGTTATGCATCTGGGAAGGAAAAATAGCCATGTAATTTATAATCTTAATGGAGCAAATATAGGGGTATCAGATACTGAAAGGGATTTGGGAGTACTTGTGGACAACCACCTAGGTAACAGTGCTCAATGTCAAGCAGCAGCTGCAAAGGCAAATAAAAAAATAGCATTTATTAAGAAGGGTATAGAAGCAAGGAAAGCAAATATAATTCTGCCACTATACAAATCCCTAGTAGGCACTCATTTGGAAAATGGAGTACAATTTGGGGCACCACTTAATAAAAAAGACATTTTAGAGCTGGAAAAGGTACAGAGAAGGGCTGCAAAACTAATTAGGGGAATGGAGGGGCTAAGTTATGAAGAAAGACTAACCAAATTAAGCTTATTTTCTCTACAAAAAAAGGCGTCTAAGAGGAGTTATGATTACCTTATATAAATACATCCAGTGTCAATATAAAGATTTGTCAAGTGAGCTATTTGTGCCATGAGATTTCCAACTGACAAAAGGACATCCTTTGAGATTAAAAGTAAAAAGATTCCACCTTAAACTGTGTAATTCTCTACCAAAGGAGGTGGTGACAGTGGATTCAACAAATAACTTTAAAAGGGGACTAGCTTTATTTCTAATCAAAAAGGGCATTCAGGGTTATCCTGGATATTTAGAGAGAGAGTATTGATCCAGGGAGGAATCCGATCACCAGTATCTGGGGTCAGTAAGGAATTATTTTTTTTCCCCTTTGAGGCAATTTCAGTTTCATTTGGATTTTTTCTGTTTGCCTTCCTATGGATGCAATTAATTAACAACCAACCCGCATATTGCAGATCAGAGGAGACCTGAAAAGGTTGAACTTCATGGACTGAAAATCTTTTTTTCAACCTTAATTACTAGGTACCTATATAAATATGTAACTATGTAACTATGAATCTTACAAAAGAAAATCAGACCATCATTATTACGTCAGTAAAACATGGAGGTTACATGTCAATGAATTAGGTTTGGAGGTCCGATATGTGTTCCGACTTGCAAAACTGCAAAATACAGAATTATGAAAATGAATGCCAATACTGTTTTAGTCCATGTGGGTGGCCTGATATGTATTAACTTATTGATACCCGAGTTCCATTTAACCCTGAAATGAGACATAAAAATAAATCTTATATACTGTCGATTTGCGGGCTTGAGACTGTTGTGCAATTACTTCTAATGTCTTTCATCACTTTCCCCATTATTTACAGTGCAGTATAGTGATGTCGTGAACATTACATTTTAGGTTCGCGAACCGCGGACGCTAACTTCATCAAATGTTCGCGAACGGGTGAACCCGGCGAACCGCCATAGACTTCAATGGGCAGGCAAATTTCAAAACCCACAGGGACTCTTTCTGGCCACAATAGTGATGGGAAAGTTGTTTCAAGGGGACTAACACCTGGACTGTGGCATGCCGGAGGGGGATCCATGGCAAAACTCCCACGGAAAATTACATAGTTGATACAGAGTCTGGTTTTAAGCCATAAAGGGCATAAATCACCTAACATTCCTAAATTGTTTGGAATAACATGCTTTAAAACATCAGGTATTATGTTTTATCGATCAGGTAGTGTAAGGGTTACACCCGCTTCACAGTAACAGACCAATCTCCCCGTTTAATGCACCGCAAACAGTTCTTTTACACAACCGCAAACTCCCCATTTGCACAAGGTTGGATACCAAGCTAGTCATGTCCCGTTCCTTGTCCTCACTGATGTCATTGAAGGTTTCTTCCTCCACCCAGCCACCAAGGGTCCCCGAAAGGTGACAACAAGCCCCCTGGGACGCATGCTGTGTTTGTTCTTCCACCTCCTCAAAGCCACCTTCGTCCTCTGACTCCTCTTCTTCAGACTCCTCTCTCTGCGTTGCCTCTGTCTGCGTTATTATAAGGTGTGTACTGTTAAGTAGTACTATTCCTATCGGTTTAATCCCTGTTACGTCCACTATTAGGGGACGTGTATATGGCATTGATTTTTGGAACAGGAGATGGAAAAAGATGCTTGGTCGGTCCTCCCACTTCAAATTTGGAGGAATGCGTGTGCAATCTAAGGTGCCACCAGATAGGGGTGGTCTGTTCAGTTGTACTATTTATTCCTATCAGTTTAATACCTGTTACGTCACCTATCAGGGGACGTGTATAAGGCATGGATTTTTGGAAGCGGGAGATGGAAAAAGATGCTTGGTCTGTCCTCCCACTTCAAATTTGGGGCACTGCGCGTGCAATCTAAGGTGCCACCAGATAGGAGTGGTGTGTTCAGTTGTACTATTTATTCCTATCAGTTTAATACCGTTTACATCACCTATCAGGGGACGTGTATATGGCATGGATTTTTGGAAGCGGGAGATGGAAAAAGATGCTTGGTCGGTCCTCCCACTTTAAATTTGGGGCGAACGCGAACATGCCAAAATCGCCGCGAATAGTCCGCGGGCGAACTGTTCGCGACATCACCAGTGCAGTATTGTTTTTAATTTGCATTTACAGTGCTACGAACAGGTGTTTAATCCCCTTGAGAGTCCTCTCTAGCACTCGTAGGATTTTCTCCTTCATTTGCTATTTACGGTGTGAAAACATTTGCGGGCTTGGGGCATTGGAGCAATTGAATAGTGTTTTGTGATTTTAACTCTTGCAAAAGGGAAAGATCAAAGGCTTCGGGAGGCTGTAAGTTACGGGTTTAACCATTGCAAAGTTAACCCGTAACCCGTTTGAAGCCCGCAAAAAGACACCAATTGAATAGCAAATTAACTTGCAACCTCACTTTCTATTAGCTAAGAATTTAAAGACGAAAGCCAGTATCTTTTAATTGAATTGTCTTTAAACTTTGTTTTGTAACTTAAATCTACACTGAGGTAAAAACCAAGGCTTAATAAACATTGATCGATATATTTATCCATTTATGTTTTACTTATTCATAATAATATACAGATAAAAGACAGATAATGAATCCTATCTAGCTCTTAATACTCTTACATGATTCATGACACAGATCATGATTCCGATTGGTACTTCAGACCTCAAAGGCCAGACCCAGGCCATCTTTTCAGAATTTTCCAGTCTGGGTACAAGCACATAAATGAAAAGGATAGAGACACGGATTGGCCCAGCTGTATTCAAAGAAAAAAATCTAGCCCAATACAAAATGTTGTACAAACAAGTTGAGACTATAATAGGTGCACTTGGCAGTCAAAAGTTTCCAGACAGCCCCCCCCCCGCCAATCTGTTCTTTGTGAGTGTAAAACATATCCCTTATCGCATTAAGCATTACGTTATGTTACCAAACAATACCTTTTCCACAAGCATCAATGTTCTAGAATTTGTTCCATCACACAATATTCATCAGTTTCGCACCATCCTTTTATGAAGAATCAGTGGCAGATCTTTTGCAGATTTTTTTTTGCATTTCCTTTTTTTTCTATAGTTTTAGGGGTTCCTTCACCCCGGCAAACCCCCTGGACCCCCTGCCACTTAGACCTCCACTGGCCCCCCCTAGGCCTCTTTGTCCACACACACACCCCCAGACTGGAAATTGGTGCGTGCCTGTTTCAAAAGAGCATTTCTACTAGAGCAGGTCAGCACATTGGGGATGTGTGTCAGGGAAGGGCTGCAATGTAAAGTTGGTGTTGAGAGGACGGTTTGGTGCTGTGTTGGGATGGATGTTGAGAGGGGTTGCTGCTGACAAGGACTGGGTGCTATGTAGGGATGGATGCTAAGAGGGGTGAGTTCTGTGTGTATTTTGTGAGGAAGGAGGAAAGGAAAGGGGAGCAACTATGAAAAAAGGGTGTTGGGGGAGCAGTAATTGGAAAGGGTCTTGGGATGGGGTGCTGTTATGGGAAGGGATCTCGAGGAGGGACACTGAATTAAGTGGTACCAGGGGTGGCCCAGCACAATCAGATTTTTACAACCCCACTCGGGGGGTGGGGTGCTTTTTTCCCTCTAGGGCCCTCCATTCGCTAGCTCTGCCACTGTGAAGAATTTTAGTTTCTGCAGGAAGTTGTTTCAATAAATGTGCCAGTTGTGTCAACATGTGGCCCTTGAAGTAAAACTTTTTTTTCTCATTATAAAATATTTGTTGTATAAAAAGAAGCGGTTTATAAGCAATATTTTGCTATTCCAATTTTTCATTACATACTATATTTTGATACAGAAGACCAACTGTCAGTGATGTAGAATGTACATTGTATTTCCTTAATGTTTAGTCATGACAAATCAATCTGTGAACACATTTCTGATGTCATATCACCAGAGCCATGGGTGGAATAATTAAGAAGGAAGAACAGCTTTTCCTTGAATCATTAATTATTTAGGCAACAGTGAGTGTAAAGCTTGTATTTACTGTAGCTACGAACATCAATCCAACCATTTCTACACATTTGACATTTTGCTGTTCTGTATGAGGTGTTAGTACTGTAATATTTTTTATGATAAGAATTTAATGGTAAGAATTTAATGGCGAACAAATTAATGTGGTATCAGGAAAGGTTATGCAGTTTTTGAATGGAAATTTGAATAAAGTTTGTCAGATTATTACCGCCAGGATTTACATCGGACATGTTATTACTGGTGGGAATCACTAGAGGCATGGGGTGATAAACAACATGTACCATATGTGGGTCATTTAATTCAACTATGTGATTTGTTACGTTTGATATTAAATTGCTTACATTCTAATTAAGAATGATTAACACACATTTTATAGATGATTTAAGTTACACATTTTCTAGCAAGCATTTGAAAGAACATGGTTTAATCATTCCAAACAATTTCCTTTGCATGAAAAATATATGCTGTGAGGATACAGAAAGTGTTGCCTTCTGCAGTATTTGTGCTAAAAACTTATGTTAAACAAATTGGTTGGTCCATTTCTGGCCCACTTCTGTGAACATACTATGGGTTATTCACCTCATGAACCATCTTTTTTCTCTTTTAGGGTCTCATTCTATTAATGGCCATAAAATGGCTGCAAAGCTGCGATTCCTTCGAGGGTGCTGCTGCCCCTCGTAGCCCTACGTCTATGTTGCTATTCAAATGAAAGGGGCCACAGCAAACCCCTTCCTACTGCCGATCGCAAGCCATGCAATCGGTCGTTAGCTTGGGCGGGCTTGGATCTGATCGCAGGCGCTAGCCCGCAGATCAGAGTGCAAGCCTGCCAAATTAAAAAGTGGAAAATAAATTCAATGTAGCACTGTACAGTGCTGTAGTTGATAGGGGACACATTGGGGGACATGAGAATGACATGTAGTACATTGGCTAGCTGGCACTTTGCCGCTAGCCAATACTGTCATTTGTGGCCGTAGACTGCCAGGCTTGGAGATCGAGTTGCTGCCTTGGAGGTCATTCAAGCCCAGAACTACGGGCTTGGATGACCTCCAAGGCAGTAACCTGTTCTCCAAGCCCGGTGGACTTGTAGCCACAAATGACAGTGCCTGATGGACCTGTCAATCTTTTTTAAACCAATCAGAAGGCACTATTGCCTTCAGCCAATCAGAATGGGATAAACCCCTGCGGGGCGGAAGGCATCTGTGCCTTCTGATTGGCTTCTATATTATTGATAGTGACAACAGCCAATCAGAAGGCACTATTCTCTTCAGCCAATCAGAATAAGATACACCTTGTGGGGAGTTTCCCATTGTGATTGGCTCTAAGCATCTGCACCTTCTGATTGGCTGTTGTCACTGTCAATCAGATAGTAGCTAATCAGAAGATGCAGATGCCTTCAGCCAATCACCTCGTGGGGGTGTATTCCATTCTGATTGGCTGAAGGCAATAGTGCCTTCTGATTGGTTCTAAAATGATTGACAGCTCAGTAAGCCAATCAGGATGAAATATAGGGGTGCATCCCCTCAGCCGCAAGGGAATAGAATAGGAGCGTAGCTTGTGTCCATCCCTTGCGGCCACGCAGCTCCTACAGCCATTAATAGAATGAGGCCCTCAGTCAGCAAAGCCAATTATGTTGTTCTGTGTTGAATTATATCTGGTAGTTGGCTTGATGAGGATTTGTGTGCTGGTTGCTAAATTTGCTTAAAAGACATTTATGTGTAGCCTTTTTGTATTCCCATTTATCTATTAGTTGTTTGTGGAGGTGGAGAAGCCTGAAACTGCCTTTGATTATAATGGCAACTATTTGTAACAGCTCAGCACTCCCCCATTTATTATTATTCTTACATGTGAAAATGTCCAAACCAGATGACTTTATGGATCTTATATCGATTTTGAATGCTTTCCATGCTGACGGCAGGTATAGGTGCTCTTTCTTGTCTGCCAGTCAACAAATCAGGAAGAGGACCAAAAGGTTTCTTTCAATAGATCTATTGGTCAGATTATTATTAATACATTTATAATCAATGTTAGTGTGAAAATTAATGGTGGCAACTACTTTTCTAAAAATTAGTAGACAACCAAATTAAAGTTATATATTAGTCTATAAAATTAGGATGTCATAAATTATCTCAATCATTTTTGAATGTATTTAATTTTATACATCTATTATTTCTTACTAATATACAGATAATGATAATTATTATAATAATAATTATCATGTTGTGAACATTATTGAACATTGTACAAAGAGCATTATAAAACACTATAATTGAAAATTGAGATACATGTTTTTTTGGATTTGCAGAAATCTCATTATAATTTACACTATTCTTTAGAGAAACAAGGGATTGTATATATTCCCTGCCAGTTTTGTTCTTTTTCTTCCTAAAGATGTATGCTTGGAGGAGAGGATGACTTGATTTTTAGGTAATGATGGCTTCAAAATTAAGTAAAAATGTTTTTAAGGTGTCAGAGCCCATTTAAGCTTGAGAGTTGAATGTCAACCAATGTCTGTGGTGAACAATGGCATATGCTATTAAAATATTACTCATGCAAGAAACCATCTGCACACCTCCTCTATGTCTTGCCACTCCCAAGGTTTTGATGAGCACAGACCTGATCTGATCCTGTTTAGTAATATTGGGTCTGTCTGCTTGCCCTAAGGCAGTATTAGTACTTACAAGTATCTGGGAATAGACAACCATAAACCACATTGTGCCTGCATATTACTTGGGAGAGCTCATAGTCTCCTAATACTGAGGGAAAGCTTCACAATGATTGTGGTCCAGACAAAGGTACTGTCTTGTGTTTAATATATGCTTCTTCATTAATTGATTTTGTCATAATTTTTTAGGGCCAGGTTTTTGTGAACCTCTCTAAACAATGATAGTTGTAACAATAGCATGTTGTATTCAGGTTCAAAATGTGATGAGGTCCCTCTTGCTGAAAGTTTATAATATAGATGCCTAAAATTATGTGAGATTTCTTACACTAATGACAATCAGTGTTAACACTGCTTTCACACAGACAACCAAGAAATATGGAACACAGAGCATTGCAAAAACAAAGAAGTAAATATATTATTAGTAATGATAATAATAATAATAACAAATCATTCCATACAGGAAGGTGACCCTTTTAATTATGAGCTAAAGAGCGCAAGTCTGTGTTTTACAATTAGTGAGAGACTATGTGCCTCCTCCACATGTTGATTTTATTTTTTATACAGTATATTTTTGTACAAAATTAGATTTGCTAGCAATAATAATACATGTATCATTATAGAGTATTTCTTTTAGAAAATAATGAAAAGAGGAATCCCAATTTGAAGACAACTGCTTGTAAAACACAAGAAGTCATAGAATTAAAATTGCCATTGAAAACTTCATATAGAAGTTTGTTTTTGATTTATTAATGTATAGATGAAAAAGTGGATTAGTTTGCATGGGAATCTTTGATGGAAATTTACACAATGTTCTATTTTTTTGGTCTAAACATACTAATACCAACCAAAAGTAAATACCTTGTAAAAACAACCTAAAAATTAACCAAAAAGCTGATCTATTTTGCTTCTTTGTAACCTAAAAGAATAGTGGATTTTAATAAATTCTATATACTGTAGCATAAATTAAATGATGTTAGATCCTCCATGAACCTGTACGTTTAAAAATGTAGAAGACAGGTTTACAATTCAGCACATTATATGTGCATAACGCTAGCATAGAAGATCGGCTGCAACACCACTTTTTAATTTATTATGTGAGTACAGAAATGTCATTGGGTGTGTCCTAGCAGGTAGGCATTAGGTATCAAGCTGTACTTTTGTATAAGCTATTGCAGGCTGCATTTATATAATACATACAACTCAGCAATCCAATGTTTTCAAGCAAAACTTAGGTGCTCATGTTCAAAAAATAAACAACATATACTGAGACACTTAAAGGTGTTTTTTAGGCATTTTTTGTATATAAGTGGTTTGTCTAGGTTACTTAATTAATTGTATCCTCCTCAAGCTAATCGTCATATACAATGTACACCTCAATTACTTCTAAGAGACCGGAGAGTAAAAAAGATTCTTGCCTTCTGTCTCTCCTTTCTTGAGTCTCATGCTCTCTTCCTGTTTTCCCTCATGAATGGTGCTAACCTGCACAGTTGTGAGCTAAAGCACCACTCATATGGCAGAGATTTTACACTGGCAGTCCTGTATGCTGCTAAGACATACAGCATGACACCATATGTCTGTTAGCTGCATTAGACACTGGTAATGATAAATGTTGTTTATTTAACCTAATAATTTATTATTTAGACCAGTTTTGTGATTGTTCTTCACTATTCTTTATATCTTTGCGACAATACCCTTTCTGACTGAGTCCTTATGTTCCTTAGACTAATCAATCATTCCCTTCTCTTACTGTTTTCAATTACATCTTACTGTCACCGCCTTTTATATATTTCCATACTCAACATAAATACATGTCTCACACTCTGCATTTTAGTATCCTTTCAGGGCCCCTTAGTTAATGATTTAAGAAACCCTTAGGAGCCTGCCCCTATGATTGCATTTTGAAACGTGTTTAGAGAAGCAGCAACCTTGAGACTAGGGGAGTGGTGCCAGAGTAACATGCATAGGATAGATACAGGGAAAATTCAAAGTTTTTTGTTGTGTGTGATATGCAAATTGTTTATAAAAATATGCACAATACTCATAACAATGAAACAAAAACAAAAAAGAAAGACTATATATAATTATGTTGCTATTAATCATTTACAATCATGTAACATAGTACAAAAGAGAAGCAAAGGACCACTGGAGTTAGGACCATGGAGATGTGCAAAGCTACAGATTAAGAGAAAACAAAACAACATCTAGCAATTAATTAGAGAGGAGGTTTTGTGTCTTGTTATCATTGAAACTACAATGAAAGAACTCAACATAATATTGTGCTGCCATAATGTATTGTGCTGCAAAAGTATTCACCCCCCTTGACTTTTTACAATTTTGTTACATTACAGCCTTAAGTTCAATGTTTTGTTAATCTGAATTTTATGTGATGGATCAGAACACCATAGTCTAAGTTGGTGAAGTGAAATGAGAAAAATTTATACATAAAACTATTTTTTAGAAATAGAAAACAGAAAAATGGCATGTGCGTATGTACTCACCCCCTTTGTTATGAAGCCCATACAAAGCATCGGTGCAACCAATTACCTTCAGAAGTCACATAATTAGTGAAATGATGTCCAACTGTGTGCATTCTAAGTGTCACATGACCTGTCATTACATATACAAACCTTTTTTGAAAGGCCCCAGAGGCTGCAACACCTAAGCAAGAGGCACCACTAACCAAACACTGCCATGAAGACCAAGGAACTCTCCAAACAAGTAAGCGACAATGTTGTTGAGAAGTACAAGTCAGGGTTAGGTTATAAAAAAATATCCACATCTTTGAGGATCCCCAGGAACACCATCAAATCTATCATAACCAAATGGAAAGAACATGGCACAACAGCAAACCTACCAAGAGACAGCCGCCCACCAAAAATCACAGACCGGGCAAGGAGGGCATTAATTAGAGAGGCAGCACAGAGGCCTAAGGTAACCCTGGAGGAGCTGCAGAGTTCCACAGCAGAGACTGGAGTTCAATTAAGCCAGTTATAGGACAACATTAAGCCATACGCTCCATAAAGTTGGACTTTATGGCAGAGTGGCCAGAAGAAAGCCATTACTTTCAGCAAAATGTGCTCTGGTCTGATGAGACTAAAATTGAACTTTTCGGCCATCAAAGAAAACGCTATGTCTGGCACAAACCCAACACATCACATCACTCAAAGAACACCATCCATGTTTTTCAGCAGCCAAGACTGGGAAACTGGTCAGAGTTGAGGGAAAGATGGATGGTGCTAATTACGGGGATATTCTTGAGCAAAACCTGTACCACTCTGCGTGATTTGAGGCTAGGATGAAGGTTCACCTTCCAGCAGGACAATAACCCCAAACACACTGCTAAAGCAACACTTGAGGGGTTTAAGGGGAAACATGTAAATGTGTTGGAATGGCTTAGTAAAAGACCAGACCTCAACCCAATAAAAAATCTGTGGTCAGACTTAAAGATTGCTGTTCACAAACTATCCAACTTGAAGGAGCTGGAGCAGTTTTGCAAGGAGGAATGGGCAAAAATCCCAGTGGTAAGATGTGGCAAGCTCATAGAGACTTATCCACAGCAACTTGGAGCTATGATTGCCGCAAAAGGCTCTACAAAGTATTGACTTTAGGGGGGTGAATAGTTATGCACATTGACTTTTTCTGTTATTTTGTCCTATTTGTTGTTTGCTTCACAATAAAAAAAAAACATCTCCAAAGTTGTGGGCATGTTTTGTAAATTAAATGATGCAAATCCTCAAACAATCCATGTTAATTCCAGGTTGTGAGGCAACACAACACGAAAAATGCCAAGGGGGGGTGAATATTTTGCAAGGCACTGTATTAGGCAAAACCAAACTAAATTAAGTTTTAATCAAAATCATGACACTCAGATAAATGTCAGTTCAGTGTAATCCTCTTAGTCTTTTTTTTTTACAGGCAGAGCTGAACTTGGCATTGTTTGAACATCGGGACAAGCTCACACTTGTTTATTTCAGTTCTGGAAAATGTGGGCCATGCAGGTTAATAACACCGTTTCTGGAGGTGAGCAAAAAATAACACCACGTAATTGAACAGATATTTCATAATTGAAGCAAATCTGGTAGTTATGTGTAATGTATATGAGTTTTCAATATTGTTAGGTGCTTTAGGAAAAAGGCCTATGTATGATTGAAAGCTCAATAACAGCAGCCTCCATTACTTTGCATTGTGCTAAAATTGTCTTGGACTTGTACTTATCCCCTGTATAGTGCTTTACAAATAAAGGTTAATAATAATAATAATATAATACAAAATATGTAAATTGTTTGTACATTTGTTCCATAGGATAACATAGCAATGGAAAGTTTCTCCAACATTGTTTTTCATTATTTTCTTTGTATGGTAGTATTTAACCTTCTAAATTTAAAATCAACACAAAGGCTGCAGAAGGTATGACTCATAATTAAGCTGGGTGCCAAAGGCGGTTTGTGCAGCAACGTAGATTGTAGTGGTCAGCTCCACAGGAGGAGAACGCAATGACCAGTGATCATTCCTCTAGAGAAAGTCACAGTCATTTAAAAGCAATAAAAGGGAATTCAGTGTTGTATGGCAGTTCAGTTTATTAAAGTGTGACTTTCAGTATGCAGTTACTTACTGTTATAACCCTAATAACAAAGCGGAGGGCAGATAACAGGAAAGGTCCAAATACTCTATATAAATATATTCATTTGTTTTCACACAGCATTTTTGTTATTTGTGGAGTTGGTGATCATGGAGCACAATTTAGCTGGGCCTAGAGATGGGGCTAGTGAGGATGTTCAGGGAGGTACCTGGGTTACAGTTTCATGGGGGAAAGGGATGAATTATGTACTCATGGGAGAGGATAAGGGTGAGATTAGCATAGGCAATAGGGTGGTCATGTTAAGTAACTCATATACTGTGGCAAGTACTTCAAACTTACAGAGACATAGCAACCTACATTGTATGTTTGCTAATGTAAGAATAGTGCCAGGGAAAATGGGCAAACTAGAATTTTTAAGAGTAAACAATAGGCAAAAAATACAATGTATAGACAGGGACAAAGAACTAACAGGTAAAAATACTGAAAATAAATGGACAATATTTAAAGGCTTAATAAATATGAATATCAGCATATACGATGTGGAAATACATCTAAAATGGGTAAATAACAGAACAGACATTTAAATTGTATAAGAAAGTGAGAACAGTGGTACAATCATTTAACAAGGCTTGCAAAATAGCTATTAGATTGGCTGAAATAGAACATGAAAAGTTAATTGCAGAAGGAGATTAAGACTAACACTACATTTTTTTAAAATATATTTATGGAAAAAAGACTAGGGAAGAAGCTATAGGAACATTACACTGTGAAACAGGCTGACTGATAAATAATGACCAGGAAAATGCATACTTTATGAGCTAAATTAGTTGGTTGGGACACTGCAACATAATGGGGCTACACTACCTTCACTAAATAATTGGTTAACATAGGAATAAATCCAAAAGAGGTTCGAAAAAATAAATGTTAATAAAGCCTCGGATCCTGATGGAATACATCCAAGGGTACTAAGGGAACTGGGCTCTGTAATAGCAAAACCATTATATCTAAGTTTCCAAGACGCGATCTCCACAAGCTCTGTGCCAGATGACTGGAGAAAAGCAGATATGTTACCTTTATTTAATAAGGGAGCAAGAGCAAATGCAGGAAATTATCGACCTGTAAGCCTCACTTCTGTAGTGGGAATGTTTTTAGAAGGGTTAATAAAAGAGAGTATATAAGAAGGTCCTCTGCTTTTTAACATATGTATTAATGACGTAGAAGTAGGACTGGAAAGTGATATCTCAATTTTTGATGAGGACACTAAGCTTGGAAAAAGTCATGCAATTTATAATCGAATAAATAGAACAAAGTGATACACTATCAGAAATAGAACAGGATTTGGGAGTACTTGTGGACAACCACCAACGTAACAGTTGTCAATGCCAAGCATCATCTGTAAAGGCATGTATTAAGTGGGGTATAGAAGCAAAGGAAGCAAATATAATTCTCCCACTATATAAATCCCTGGTATGTCCTCATTTGGAATATGGTGTATAATTTTGGGCACCACTTAATACAAATGACATTTTAGCTGGAAAAGGTACAGAGAAGGGCAACAAAACTAATAAGGGGAATAGAGGCATCAAGCTATGAAGAAAGACTAACAAAATTACATTTTGTTTATTGAAAAAAGGAGCATAAGAGGGGGTATGATAACCTGCAGGATGAATATAAGGCTTTGTCAAGGGAGATTTTTGTAACAAAAGGGTTTCAACTGGCAAGAGCCCTGTGAGGTTAGAAGAAAAAAGATTCCACCTTAAAGAAAGAAAAAGGTTCTTTGCAATAAGAACAGTTAGACTGTGGGACTCTCTGCCACAGGAGGTTGTGACAGCAGATTACATACATAACTTTAAAAAGCGATTGGATATATTTTTGAATACAACGCGCATTCTTGTATAACTAGAGTGTTGATTCAGTGCGGAATTCGATTGCCAGTATTGAAGGACTTTTTCCCCTCTTATGAGTCAACTGACAATGTTTCAGTTTTTTTTTGTTTTGTTTTCCTTCCACTGGATCAATTAACCCACAAATTAAAAAGACCAGAGGAGATGTAAAAAGGTTGAACTTGATGGACTAAAAGTCTTTTTTCAACCTCATTTACCATGATAGAATTAAAAATCGAAATTTATCTGAATGCTTAACTTGTTATTACATAGGACAATATATTTTTAAACAGCAAAATGCATATAATACTCAAATATTGTGAGCTTTTTAAATACTATGGGCTCCATTCAATTTGAGACTTACAACTCGATCGCAGACAGCAACATTTCTGCAAGTGTGTTGCGGGATCTCCGATTGCGATGCTATTCAATTGCTCAAGGATGCAAGTTGCGGGCCCAAAGCCAAAACCGTAAACCATGCACTGGCTCAGAGCAGTTCAGGACGGAAACATAATCAGTTAAGCAAGCCTGTAACCTCCCATTTTGAATCAGCCAATAGAAAATGAGACTGTCATTATTACGGCAATAAAACATGGAGGTTACATGTCATTTAATTAGGTTCGGTGGTCCGATATGCGATCAGACTCACAAACCAGCAAAATACAGAATTATGAAAATTAATGCTAATACTGTCTTAGTCTATGTGGGTGGCCTGATATGTATTAACTCATTAATAGCCGAGATCAATTTAACCATGAAATTAAACATAAAAAATAAATCTGATTTCTTGCCGATTTGCGGGCTTGAGCCTGTTGTGCAATTAATTCTAATGTCTATCATGCCTTTCCCCGTTATTTACAGTGCAGTATTGACTTTTTATTTGCATTTACAGTGCTATGAATAGGTGTTTAGCCCCCTAGCGGGTCCTCACTAGCACTCGTACGATTTTCTCCTCATTTACCATTTGCAGGTGTGAATACATTTGCGGGCTTGGGGAAATTGAATAGCGATTTGCGATTTTAGCTTTGCGAAAGTGAAAGATCAAAGGCTTCTGGAGGCTGTAATTTACGAGTTTAACCATCGCCATTTTTTTCAAGCTCATAACTCGGAAATCATTCTGAGACCACAAATAGACGCCAATTGAATAGCAAAATAGTTTGCGTGTTCACTTACGGGCTACAGGATCTCAAAATCGCTCAATTAAAGTGTAACACAGTTTTTTGGTGTGAAAAAAAAAATTCTGCCGTTAGGTAGACTGGAGTGTGCTTATGCATTATTATTTTATATGAAGATAGAAAGATTATGGGGCGTTTACATGCTGGACTACTAGGATAGAATTACCATGATAATCTCCTGATCCTATTTAGGAAAAATATACCTATCTTTTTGTATTGTGAGGTTTGAATGTGGTCCACAAGGATATTGGTTTAAAATAATCCAGTCTGTGACACCAAAGAAAATCTAAATTATAAACCTATATAGATCTGCTGAAGGTAGAATCTGGCTGTGGAGGGATTGGCTCTACCAAAATCAATTCTTTAAAGGAAACTAAAACTATCCTCTTGATTTCTCTCCAGAAACCGATTGCCCGCCATCTATACAGAGATAGATATTCTTATTTATATAAGTGCAACCATGTGTCATTTCCCAATATCTGAAGCTGCCAAAGTGAGGTAAAAATTCATGCACACAGAACATTGATTTCTAGAGACATATACTGGATCCTCCCCCAAAACACTCACATATATATTTTAGTATTAAAGTTTTTTATAACATCGCTCATAAAATAATAAATGAGTTGTTGTTTAGTTGTTCAGTCATGTTCAACTCTCCCTACGTACTGCAGTACACCAGGCACATCTGTCAACCACTGCACATCTGAGCTCCATTAAGCTCATGTTCATTGCTTCAATGATCTAATCTATCCATCTCCACTTCTGCTGTTCCTTTCTTCGTGTGCCTTCAATCTTTCCCAGCATCATAGTTTTTTCTAGTGAACCCTGTCTCTTCTCATGATATGGCTAAAATATTTACACTTCAGCTTCATGATTATACCTTTCGGTGAACAGTTTACCTTAATTTTCTGAATACTGACTTATTGGATCTTCTTGCAGTTCAAGGAGCTCTAAGCAGTTTTCCCAACAACACAATTCAAACGCATCAATTCTACAGCGCACAGATTTCTTCATGTTCAAGTTCTCACATCCGTATTTTACTACTAGGAATACCATAGTTCTAATATGCAGACCTTTGTTGATAATGTAATATATTTGCTTTTTACTTTCTTGTCCAAACTTGCCCATCAGCAGATGTCTTTTTGATTTCATGGCTGCAGTCACCATCAGAGGAGATCTTGGATCCCTGGAAAATAAAATCTGTCCCTGCCTCCACTTCTTCCCACACCTCTTCTTCCCACACCTATTTGCCAGGGACTGAGATTGCTGTTTGCCATGATCTTTGTCTTTTTAACGTTGAGCAGCAGGCCAGCCTTTGCACGCTCTTCCTTCATCCTCATCAATAGGTACTTTAGTTCCTCCACACTTTCAGCAATCAGAGTACCATCATCGGTGTATTTGAGATTGTTCATATTTCTTCCAGCAATATTGATCCCGACTTTGCGTATAAGTTAAATAAACAAGGTGACAATATACAACCTTGTCACACTCCTTTCCCGATTAAATGAGAGCTGCACACACACAATGTATATGTAATGAAATCATTATTATATATACCCATTTGCATGTGGGTACCCAAAATTCACAGAGTGTAATGGAAATATTTTATTTGCTGACATTCTGGCCTCTTTTAGATATGAAGGTGTAAAAAGATGAAGATACACATACATAAATATGTATTGTATTTACCATATTTTATGGATGCTAAAGGGTTATGTTTCCATTTTGGACCACAGTGAATTGTGGAGCTAGTAAGCTAGCTATGCGCACAGATGGATACACTAGCAAACTGATTAGCAGAATATTCATTGATTTATAAATATTATGATACCAAAGATGTAATGACTGTGCACTAACACTTAATATGTGAAGAGTTTCATTCATTGCGGGGCTCGCAATGAACGTTTTTTAGCGCTCATTGCAAGCCTCTCCCTCTCACGGGGCTCATCACGAGCCCGGCGATGAACGCCTTTGGTGCTCATCTCGTAGCTTACAAAGAGAGCCTTCGGTGCTCATTGCAAGCCTTTCCTCCTGCCTACTCTACGGCCCGCTCATTGCAGGTTTCGTTAACCTTCAAGTTTTGTCCTTGGGAATGCCATGAGTCTCTTTCCAACATCTCCCCACTGCCCCTTCCCTGTGTGTTTGTCCTCTGTGTGTCTACTGAATGTTTGCGTGGCACGTTCCTAAGGCCATTTTTTTATTTATTTTCAAAGTCCTGCATGCCTGGCGTTGTCGGTGTGAGTGTTACTGTCTTTACTGTCATGTATTTTCTAAGTCCCGCGTGCCTGGCTTTGCTCAGCCTCGTTTTCATGCAGTTTTGGCATTTTTTATGTTTTTCGTCCGCCATTTTTTTCTCGTTTAGACGATTTTGGATTGACGAAAACACCCAAATATGGCTCAAAATCGCTTGCAACCTCACTCCCAGGCTTTTTCTGTCTGTGAGTGTGTTATTATATTTGTTAAATTATTTGTTTTGTTCTTAGGATTTTTAGCGTTACGTGCTTGGCTCGCAGTTGCGCCCCCCACATTGCAGCTTAATGCTGTGCGGCTGCTGTTCTAGGCTTGCATGTGTGACGGCGCCGCTGGCTCGCCTCGCGTTGCGAGGTCGCAACTGCGTGACCAACATGGCAAACATCACCAACATCGCAAGATCCACAACTATATATGCAATAGTACAGAATAATAACCAGAGAGCATTGAGTTGACAAATAGAGGAATTTGCACTTAAATATTTATGTTTGGGGGTGTTTGGCAGACTAAGGAGACTATTGCTTACTAGGGGGCAGTTAGGGAGTATGAGGGGTGCTGCATTTTTTAAATTAGACTAAAACAGGATGCAACATATAGGTGTATTAATCAAACATTAAATAAACAATAACATAATAGAACTGCTGTTATTCAGTGGAGCTTATTCAACAAAATATAGTGAAATAATATATCTTTTTGAACACATTGTGTTGTCTATCTCACATGAGATAAATATGTTTTGATGATTATACCAATAATGTGTTGATGTTAGTGAAATAGATGCGTTAATTTCCAATACTGAATGAAAGATGCACCAGAACTCCTAGAGGCTTTCTGTGAGACTCTCCATATTCGCTAATATTTGGTAATTAGTATCTTTTAAAATAAAACACACCCATTACAATTAACCTTCCAGTTTATGAATAATAATATTTTTGTTCACAAAGCTATAATCCAAAACTAACTGGTTCATTGTGACAGAAATCCTATCTAATATTACCTCCTAAATTAAACATTGGACCATCAGATGTGCAATTGCAATTATTATAAACTCACAGGTTAACCACATACACAGAGATATAATACTAACTTGTGTGTTCATTACAAGGGAAACCATATACAGGTTTAATATAATATGCATCTTGCAGTCATAAATTAGCAAAGGCTTTAAATTTATAACTTAGTGAATCCAACATCACATGAGATGAGGTATCCCAATAAATGCCCCACTTGCATGTATTTTAAAAAAGTGCAAGTAATATCCTTATAATGTATACAGTGGATATAAAAAGTCTACACACCCCTGTAAAAATGTCAGGTTTCTGTGCTGTAAAAAAATTAGACAAAGATAAATCATTTCAGAACTTTTTCCACCTTTAATGTGACCTATAAACTGTACAACTCAATTAAAAAACAAACTGAAATCTTTTAGGTACAGGGAAGAAAAAATATAAAAATAAAATAATATAGTTGCATAAGTATGCACACCTTTAAACTAATACTTTGTTGAAGCACCTATTGATTTTATTACAGCACTCAGTCTTTTTGGGTATGAGTCTATCAGCATGGCACATTTCGACTTGGCAAGATTTGCCCACTCTTCTTTGCAAAAACACTCCAAATCTGTCAGATTGCGAGGGCATCTCCTGTGCACAGCCCTCTTCAGATCACCCCACAGATTTTCAATTAGTTTCAGGTCTGGGCTCTGGCTGGGCCATTCCAAAATTTTAATCTTCTTCTGGTGAAGCCATTCCTTTGTTGATTTGGATGTATGCTTTGGGTCGTTGTCATGCGGAAAGATGAAGTTCCTCTTCACGTGTAGCTTTCTAGCAGAAGCCTGAAGGTTTTGTGCCAATATTGACATGGTATTTGGAACTGTTCATAATTCCCTCTATCTTAACTAAGGCCCCAGTTCCAGCTGAAGAAAAACAGCCCCAAAGCATGATGCTGCCACCACCATGCTTCACTGTGGGTATGGTGTTCTTTTGGTGATGTGCAGTGTTGTTTTTGAGCCAAACATATCTTTTGGAATTATGGCCAAAAAGTTCAACCTTGCTTTCATCAGACGATAACACCTTTTCCCACATGCTTTTGGGAGACTTCAGATGTGTTTTTGCAAAATGTAGCCTGGCTTGGATGTTTTCCTTCGTAAGAAAATGCTTTTGTCTTGCCACTCTACCCCATAGCCCAGACATATGAAGAATACGGGAGATTGTTGTCACATGTACCACACAGCCAGTATTTGCCAGATATTCCTGCAGCTCCTTTAATGTTGCTGTAGGCCTCTTGGTAGCTTCCCAGACCAGTTTTCTTCTCGTCTTTTCATCAATTTTGGAGGGAGCTCCAGTTCTTGGTAATGTCACTTTTGTGCCATATTTTCTCCACTTGATGATGACTGTCTTCACTGTGTTCCATGGTATATCTAATGCCTTGGAAATTATTTTGTACCCTTTTCCTGACTGATACCTTTTAACAATGAGATCCCTCTGATGCTTTGGAAGCTCTCTGTGGACCATGGCTTTTGCTGTGGGATGCAACTAAGAAAATTTCAGGAAATACCAACTAGAGCAGCTGAACTTTATTTGGGGTTAATCAGAGGCACTTTAAATGATGGCAGGTGTATGCTGACTCCTATTTAACACGATTTGGAATGTGATTGCTTAATTCTGAACACAGCTACATCCCCAGGTATAAGAGGGTGTGCAGACTTATGCAACCACATTATTTTCTTTTATTTTTTTCTTCCCTCCACCTAAAAGATTTCAGTTTGTTTTTCAGTTTATAGGTCACATTAAAGGTGGAAAAAGTTCTGAAATAATTTATCTTTGTCTCATTTTTTTACAGCACAGAAACCTGAAATTTTAGCAGGGGTGTGTAGACTTTTTATATCCACTGTATTTGGGTGTAAATTATTCTAGACATAACACCATCTTTATATGTTTGATTCAGAACTATATTGCAATGTTTTCCCTTCAAACTAATTGGGAGTGTTTGACATTTATATTTTTAAATGGAGCATATCACTAAGAACATATTTCCCAATATATTTCACAGGAAAAGACCCCACAGATGCCTGATGTTGCCTGCATTAAAATAGATGTTAATGACTCTGAGGTGAGTAAATATATGGATGGATGTAAAGGGGCTGATGTTTTCTATCTTCATGCACTACCATGTTTTTCTTCTTTATTTTCAGGACTTTGTGGAACATTTTAAGATCACGGGAATACCAGCATTTATTTTTTTCAGGAATGGTAATCAGGTATGTGCCTGTAAATTCTCAATAACTGCATGTTTAGTTTCTCTATTAGAAGATATTGGTAAATGTAAATGAATATCAAATAGCTGCTAGCCCAATCATTTTATAAAGATTAATAAAAACTGAGCTACATAAGCTAAACTTTCTCACTAGTGAAGACGCTTTCTTATAACAATTTCTGTAGGTAAAGAGATACGAGATCTCCCCAACTTGAAAAATAGATTCCACATAATAGCACTTATGGGATAATATAGATATATAACTAGTGAGGCATCCCACAAAATTTAAAGCAAAGATGATTGTAGAAAATTGTAGTTTTTCCTCTTGTTAGTTATTGTTCATGACCTCCCTTATTCTATTCCCCTGTATTGCAAATTACACATTGTTTAAAAACATCCATAACTATTCTATTCCCTCCTCTCAGAGTGATTGCGAGAAAACTACCCCTGATGACTACGGCAAACCATAGACGCAAAATAGGGCACATTTTTCCATTGATTTTCCTAAATTATGGATTTTAAAAGTTGCTTAAGCTCCAAAAAGCTGTTCAATTCCAAATTACCATAAATGACTTGGCTTTTGCAACTAAATTCCATTATTTAAAAAATACTACTAAGTATTCGCAAAGGCATAAAAATGCCTTTGCGACTGCTTTCCCCCTCCCTGCTCACTGTCCGATTGCCCCCTTTCCGGCTCCATACCCCTACCCGATCACCCCATCTACATAACCATAGTCCATAGATACTCCCATGACAACTAAAGGGCAACTAAGGGCCCCATCTGATCCCTGTGGAACCTTATATTAATCCAAATGCAGTGGGGGTCTATCAAGGACACCCACAGCACCTAAATAGTTAACCAATGCCGTGGGGGGCCCACTGTATACCAATTTAACCCCCTATATCCCATGTGAGTATATACAGATCCCCACTGTTAACTAATTAACCCCCTATACACACCCCCATGGTTACCTGATGGACCCCCTATGTACAATGGGAGTCTATATTGGTAAAATAAATTAACACATGAAGTGTCACTAATAAATTCCCCCATCAAATAAACTAATGAATAAAAATAAATCTAAATTAACAAAAATGAAACTCCCATTAATTACATAAAATAAAACAAACATTTATTAAACAAAACACCCTAAATTACATTAAAAAAAAAAAAAAATTACAAAAAAAATAAATAAATAAATTTACCAAAATTAAAAAAAAATTGCAATTAGATTAAAAAAGACTTTAATAAAAAAATGATATTAAAATAATAAAACTATAATAAAATATAATAATAATACTTACCTAGGCATCATGAGCATCCATAGATGCCCTAGTCCTCAATTTTCTGCCCTGGACTAGGCCGCTATCCAACTTGATTTGATCTTTAGTCTTGATTAGTCTTGATTGTTGCCCATGTTCCTCATCTATTGGGCCAGAAAAGGGTAAAAAAAAAAAAAAACACTAAAAAAATGATCCAACTAACAGGCCTCAACCTAGAAGGAGCCACAAATGGCGGTTGCCATGTTTGGTGTGGATTAAATTGTTTTTTTGTTTTGCATGTTCTGATTGTCCAATTACATTGCTCTGATTGAGGGACTTAAAATCTGAGCAATCTGATTGGTCCAAATATTTTAAAATTGATAGTGTGCAGGGGGACAACCTGAAGACCCATTTAAATACTTACCCTCAGCACCTAATCAATGCATCCCCATACCATGGGATCTTTACAGATACCAATTTAACCCTCTACATACCATGGTGTTCTATACAAACTTCCATGGTTAACTAATTAACCTCTTTATAGACCACCAATGGTAAAATAAATTAAGACATGAAGTGCCATGGGGTTCCACCAGGATCCCCATGACACTCTAAGTTAAACACAGCACTACACTGATAAATTAACCCCCCAAAATAAACTAACAAATAAAAATAAATCTAAGCTCCAGCAGACGATTTTTGCATTTGTCAGTAGTTTACTTGTCTCAAATAGAATAGAGCTCTTGACCGCTAGAAAAATATATGCATGAGAAAAAATGTAATTTGTTCTGTGGCACAAACATTGTTTAATTTTTACTTCATTACAGGTGTATTGCTTCCAAGGAGGAAATAGAGATCATCTAGAAACTATGCTCAATAAACTAAGAAATTGTGACTGAGTCACATATTCCACATTCAACGTCTTTTTATTCCTCTTCCTAATCCTGTTATTAAATAAACAATGTGTTCATCTACATTGGTCTACTACATATACACATTAATTATTTTGTTAAATTAGGAGACATGAATTACTTGCTGGTAAGAAATTATATAGGTGTATGTCAACAATGTTACTTTTTCTACAACATAAATATTATGGCTATATAATAATATCATATATAATATTATCTTACATGTCTACCTGTAAATTCATATTGGATCAAACATACATTTTCCAACATTTTTCGTCATCATTGTTGAGTTCCACCCCTCAATTTTCAGTTATTGCCATTTCCACTTTCCTCATTCGTCTCAACACTTTATTAAACTTTGCTTTGAAATCCTGATCTCTTCATTAATTGCCTTTCTTTTTCATACACATATTGTCCAACATTATCTGTAGACACCTTAAGCAAGTAGCTAAGTGGTATTCTTTGGAAATTATATTAATGGAATATTAATGAGGCCTAAATTATTTTATTATTATTGTTTATTTGTAACGCGCCAACATATTCCGTAGCGCTATACATAAGTTAAGTTACAGGCAATGACAAGTTAAAGATTCACACATTGCAAAGAATGGAGGGCCCTGTCTTTGAGCTTGGAATCCGGTGTCCATAGCGCTTTCCCTAAAGCACCTTGCAGGATTGAAACTCGCAGACTTACAATCTAAAGAAAAAATATTATCACAATTAATTAAACAAATTATTAGAGAATTCGTCAGAACTGTATGTCATGATAGTGAAATAACAATTAACAATTAATATTAAATAGTCCACATTAAAAAGATCAATAGAGATCTAAAAAGGTTGAACTTGATGGACTTATTCTTTATTCATCCTCCAATACTATACTATTAATAATTATTTAATCAATAATTTAATTAATAACTAATCCGCATATTGCAGATCAGAGGAGATCTTAACAGGTTGAACTTGATGGACTGAAAGTCTTTTTTCAACCTTAATTACTATGTAACTATGTAACTATGAAATAGAGTATGGAAGCATAGATAACCAAGACCTGGTAATCACATATATAGTTGTGAGCGTACGAGTCGTTGCTCACGCAGCGAGCTGCGGCCCTCGCGTAGCGAGGTCACTGGGCAAGGGCCTCAGTTGCTGGCATGGAGCGCCGAAGGCGCTCCATGCCAGCAACTGAGGCCCCTCGCGAAGCGAGGGCCTCAGTTGCTGGCGAGGTCACTGGGCACGGGTCTCAGTTGCTGGCATGGAGCGCCGAAGGCGCTCCATGTCAGCAACTGAGGCCCCTCGCGAAGCGAGGGCCTCAGTTGCTGGCGAGGTCACTGGGCAAGGGCCTCAGTTGCTGGCATGGAGCGCCGAAGGCGCTCTATGCCAGCAACTGAGGCCCCTCGCGAAGCGAGGGACTCAGTTGCTGGCGAGGTCACTGGGCAAGGGCCTCAAACCCTCGCAAAATTCACGTCGCTACTCAAAAAACACGACACACAAATTACGACACTCGCTAAATTTTACGAGGAACGCAAACAACGTACGAAACACGTTACCACACATTACGACCTCGCAAACATCGGACGCAACACGCCGACATACAAACATTTAAAACACAATACATACACACAGCACATACATAAAAAACTTACCTACACCAAGAGGGAGCACCCAGGACCTCAAAAATGCAACTTACACCTCGATTTCACTCGAAATAAAACAGTATAGAGACTAAAAAAAAATTTAAACGAGAGAAAAAATGGCCGCCGAAAAAAACGAAAACGAGGCTACAGCACTCTAAACTCGCAAAACACCACAAAACACCTACGGATATTCCGATACAGACCTATACCACACATTACTCGCCATTTTACACCAATGCGGAAGTACACGACTACGCTAACGGTTTGGTCTCGCGCACGCACAGTCTTACACTGCACACATTCAGCATGCTTATACAGCAGCTCCACACCACTAATGCTGCAGCAACATCAACACAGATTGCCAGCTCTTCATCACAATGCTTCAAAATAGGTACACTATATTCATTTACTAATTTAGCTACCTTACAATTTCATTGCCGTCATTTTTTGACGGGCAATTCGCTAGTACATTTTATAAACAGAAGAAGAGAGCTGTGGGAAGGGGATATTCAGTGTCCAAATACAAATAATGGCTGATGGGGAGGGGTAAATATAAAGGAATCCAGTTTTCACCATAATTTCAAGCCCATTCATTCACTTATAGCACTGTGTAAGATGACTAAATAAATGATGAACGTATAGCAGAATGGTGTAATGAGGTGTGGTCAAAAACAACGCATAAGTGTGCCTGATAGGGGGGCCAAAAAGGAGTAAACCAAATTTTTAGAGGTACCCCTTATCATTCCGGTTGAAAATATAAGAAGAAAAAATAAACAAGGTCACAACTGGAGAGTGACTGATATCGCTAGCAAAGAAGTGAGGATTGATTCATCTAACAATAAGGTCAGGATTGATATTACTAGCAGGGACTGACCACGGCTAGCAGATCTGTAAGTTCATTTGATAAACTGGTTTCTCCACATATGAAGTATTAAAATATAAGACATAACAAATGAATCAGGATGAGATAATAATGGATAATAACAAGATGCCATACTATTGTGTATCAGCTAGTTAGAGGGGATTATAACAGTAAGTCAGATAAATAAAAGGAATCGCAAATATACATCAGTGGAAATCATATGCTGAACACAAGTTTTGCATATTGTTTCCTATTCTACCGTAAAATATGAAGAAACCGGATGCCTCTTTCCTCCTTCGCTCTTCCACACTCCCTTCTCTCTCTTCCCCATTCCCATCTCTCTCCCTATTCCCCCCCCACTCCCACTTTTCTTCCCCTGTTCCGCCTCTCTCTTCCCCACTCTCCCCTTTCCTCCACAATACAACACAATGAATTCCCTCCATGCACCTCCTAAGCACCCCCTGTACTGGTAAGGGAATTCATAATAATGTATTTTTGAGCGGAGGGAGGAAAAAGAGTAGGCAAGGGAAAAGGTGTGACGGCACATTTTGGCACCCCAAAACTGTGCTGCCCTAGTCATGAGTCTCATGGGCGTAGGCCTAAACACGCCCATGGGCTATTTATTTCCACTGTTGCTGCATTATCCTACAGTAGTAATATTTCTGATAAACCAGCTTTTCAATCTAATCACAGACAGAGATTCATATCTCTTGTTAATTATAAACAATTACTATTAAATACTGATTATTACATTTGACTCTAAGTAAGTTATCTTCAATGTAAGCCATTTGCAGAAAAACTGGGCATGCTGAGACCCAGAGAATGATCCTAGTCTTTTGTTCTGCAAATGACTTGCACTGAAGACAATGGACTCAAAGCCACATGGAATATTCAGTACTTATTGGTAATAAGCTGTAATTAGTAAGAGATGTTAACATTTGTGGGTGGATCAGAAAGGCTAGCTAGTACAGTAGAATTATTATATTGTATGAATGTATTTTAAAAAACAACATTACATTGATAAAGTACTTGCTATTACCTATACATTTTTAGTTTTAAAATTACACTATGTTTGGGACCTCTACTGTGTCAATGTAATTGTCCCAGTATTTTAAATGCTGTAGGAATAATCATTCCTACAGTAATATTAAAGGGATGTTTTATGACATCCATTTTTTTTCTTATGAAATAGCAGCCAGCTACGTTGTTCAGCAAAGCTGCAATCATATGAATTGTAAAAAGTATTAAAAATAAATCAAATAATATAACTAACAAATACATTTTGGTCAGTAAAAGAACTATTCAGTTTATTGATCTCTAAAATGATCAACTTGCTCTAAATACTAATATTCACAAAATGTTAGTCCTAATATTTCCCCAAGTTTCTTGTATATTATAATGAATTGTGGATTACTTAAAGGACCTCTCTAATTTACAAAAAAGAGTTCACATATTTGTGAGGTAAGAAACCAACAATAACTTCTAAGCAGCTTGTTTAATGTTTTAGCTGACTGTTAGTGTATATTACCTGTTTACAAGAAACTTGGTGCCTGAGGGGTGTGCTTTTCTTTTCAGCAAATGAGTTGGACTTGTTATCTCATTGAAGCCTGAGTCCAGCTTTTAGTATTTGTATCTAATCACTGAGACATTGGTCTATATCAAGGGTGTCCAAACTCAGTCCTGGAGGGCCGCACACAGGCCTGGATTTGAATATATCCTTTCTGTGCACAGGTGAATCAATCAGGATGACTGAAGAAGTGACTGACTCACCTGTGCACAGCAGGGTTATCATGAAATCCAGGCATGTGTGTGGCCCACCAGGACCGAGTTTGGACACCGCTGGTCTATATGGTGCGTAAATATTGGCATTGTTTTACAAGCTTCTAGAGTCAAATACTCATTATACTCTTTGAAAACCAATGCTAGCATGGACTTGCTCACATTTTCCACATATTACAGCACTGTATCACATGTGGAGGAGCACTGCGAGATGAATACCTGATCACAAAAGTACCCTGGAAAAAATGCACCAGCTAAGTGTCATTATTTATTTCACAGCTCTAGATTGGAATCTTTAGCACATTTAACACATGGCTTCTTATTAGGTGCTTTGTTGTTAGATTTGCTTAGAGGATATACACTAAGTTATCAGCTTGAAGCTAATGATTTTTATTTATTCAGAGCTCAATGCACACTTTAGCCATTTCATCTCTATGGATATTCATCACTGGATAAATTAAAAACCTCACAAAACTTTAGTCCTCATTTGACATAACCAATTATGTAGTTTCTAAAATTGGAATAATCAAAAAGTAAAGAACACCCCAAGATTTCTTGAATAAAATGTCTTTATTTTTTTGACCATGTGATAGCTTTTATTTCAATTAAATGTGTGCTCACCACAACATTCAGAATACATCAACTTTTCTGGATTCCTGTTGCAGTAGGATCCGGATTTAGGTAGACAGGTAGTTATGTTAACTATACGGTACATATGATCAGGAACCAATTCATTTTGAATAATATTAAAGCTGGAACCCTTTCTAATTAAAAAAAAAAGACTGGCAGAGTCAATGGAAGTAGTTATTATTTTTCAATCACAAATATAATGAAATATATTTAATATCATTTATACCAATATAAAAGTATGTTTCCAACATAATGGGGTAAAAAGGGATTGACTTTCTCTCTTTTGAGAGATGTCATCTTATTTTTCAAGTTGAAAAGATCTCTCCAAGAACTCTTCCAGAGCTCAACAAGAACTCTCCAACGTGAAAATAACATCCATAAGATAACATCCATAAAATGGTAAAGAAAATGGAAAAGTATAACATCAATAGTGAGAATCATTTGACCTTTGTGTATATAACCCATTGTTCTTGTTAATATATTTATTTGGCTGTTATGATGGCTTTTCCAATGTTTTCTCCCTTTAGCATGCCAATGAAAGCAGAGGGCATATTGTCAAATCCTTTAGTGATGTGTTCATGGTACTTCAACTTCCCCTGAAAAAATGTCAAATAATTCATATTAATCACTATAAACCAAAAGAAAGATACATCTAAACTGGAAGTAGAAAAACACAGCAAAAATATATGTTAAAAAATATTTTCTTATATCAGTGCTACAACATTCAAAAGGTATTTAATAATACAATAATGCATACTCACTGTCACTGGAAGTCTGCTTCATCATACAGAGCATTACAAACTGTGTATACCTTATAAAAGCCAATTTTCTCTACAGTAAATAATTCCAGAGATATTCAGAATGATTTTTTGCTGCACATGGTGGTCTTAATATGATTATTTGAGGCTCAGAGTGATTTAACTGAATGACAACTATTTGGGTCATTGTTTTGGCCATCACAGAGACAGACAAGCAGATTGTGAATCTAATTGAGACATTCTAATTAGGACATCATGCAGTTAATTCAAATTCAGGAGCTGCTCCTCTGTAGCACAAAAAAAGCTTGGCAATAATTCACTATTGAGGAAGATGGTTAATAAAGTGCACATACACTTTTTTTCATGCTCTTTAAGAATAACTTAAAAAACAACTGCATTTTGAGGTGACAGAACCCCTTTACATCAATACAAATGTGAACAAATTGGGAGTGATTCTTGAGGAGTCCGAAGAGATCACTTTTATATCTCAATCAGTCTGTAGATACCCGTTTTGTCCTTACTTAATTAAAACTATAATACGTTTTTTTTACGGTTTAGAATTCTTTGCAAATCTCTTACATTTTTGTTATAACAATGTTATTATTCCATTAGGGATCTAGAATAACAGGGTGTGCTATTGTAAACAAAAAAAAAGCATCATTGAGAAAACACAACTCATCTCATATAACACAGCAGAAGAGGCAACTTGGGTTATTTAGAAATTACTGTATATGCATTATGATTCTGCATGATAGATCTAGAAGGAAATAAATTACCGTATATACTTGAGTATAAGCCGACCCCACAAAATACTGGGAAAAATGAGTGACTCGAGTATAAGCCGAGGGTGGGAAATGTGCTGCCCCCTGTGTCCCTCTTGTGCCCTCTGTGTCCCCCTCTTGTGTGCCCTTTTCTTGTGTCCCCCCTCTCTCTCCTCTGTGTCGCTTCTCCCCTCTCCCTCCCCTGTGTCTCTTCCCCCCTCTCCCTTCCCTGTGTCTCTTCCCCCCTCCCTTATCACCCTCAACTCCCCTTCTCATCCTCAACCTCCCTCCTCAACCCCCCTCCTCATCCTCAACCTCCCTCCTCAACCCACCTCCTCATCCTCGACCTCCCTCCTCAACCCCCCATCCTCATCCTAAACCCCCCATCCTCATCCTAAACCACCCATCCTCATCCTAAACCACCCATCCTCATCCTAAACCCCCTCCTCATCCCCCCTCCTCAGCCCCCCTCCTCAACCCCCCTCCTCAACCTCAACCCCCCTCCTCATCCTCAACCTCCCTCCTCAACCTCCCTCCTCATCCTCCCTCCTCATCCTCAACCTCCCTTCCCATCCTCAATCCCCCATCCTTAACCCCCCCATCCTCAACCCCCTCGTCCTCAACCCCCCCTCCTCAATCCCCCTCCTCATCCTCAACCTTACTCCTCAGCCCCCTCCTAAAACCCCATCCTCATCCTAAACTGCAAATCCTGATCCTAAACCACCCATCATCATCCTCAGCCCCCCTCCTCAATGCCCCTCATCAGCCCCCCTCCTCAACCCGCCTCCTCATCCTCAATCGCCCTCCTCAGCCCCCTCCTCAACTCCCCTCCTCATCCTCAATCTCCCTCCTCAACCCCCCTCCTCATCCTCAACCTCCCTCCTCAACCCCCCTCCTCATCCTCAACCCCCTCCTCAACCCCCCATCCTCATCCTAATCCCCCCATCCTCATCCTAAACCACCCATCCTCATCCTAAACCACCCACCCTGATCCTAAATCCCCTCCTCAGCCCCCCTCCTCAGCCCCCTTCCTCAAACCCCCTCCTCATCCTCAACCTCCCTCCTCAACCTCCCTCCTCATCCTCCCTCCTCATCCTCAACCTCCCTTCCCATCCTCAACCCCCCCGTCCTCAAACCCCCTCCTCAACCCCCCTCCTCATCTTCAACCTCCCTCCTCAGCCCCCTCCTAAAACCCCCATGCTCATCCTAAACCACCCATCCTGATCCTAAACCACCCATCATCATCCTCAGCCCCCCTCCTCATCAGCCCCCCTCCTCAACCCGCCTCCTCATCCTCAACCGCCCTCCTCAGCCCCCTCCTAACCCCCCCATCCTCATCCTAAACCCCCATCCTCATCCTAAACCCCCATCCTCATCCTAAACCACCCATCCTCATCCCAAACCACCCACCATCATCCTCAGCCCCCCTCCTCAACCCCCCTCATCAGCCCCCCTCCTCATCCTCAACCCCCTCCTCATCCTCAACCTCCCTCCTCAACCTCCCTCCTCATCCTCAACCCCCCTCCTCAAACTCCCATCCTCAATCCCCCATCCTTAACCCCCATCCTCATCCTCAACCCCCTCCTCATTCTAAACCCCCTCCTCATTCTAAACCCCCTCCTCAACCCCCTTCCTCAACCTCAACCCCGCTCATCAACCTCAACCCCCCATCCTCAACCTCAACCCCCCCATCATCATCCTCAACCCCCCTAATCAACCCCTCTCCTCATGCTCAACCTCCCTCCTCAACCCCCTCCTAAACCCCCATCCTCATCCTAAACCCCCATCTTCATCCTAAACCCCCCATCCTCATCCTAAACCACCTATCCTCATCCTAAACCTCCCTCCTCAGCCCCCTCTTCACCCCCCCTCCTCATCCTCAACCTCCCTCCTCATCCTCAACCCCCCTCCTCAACCCCCCCATCCTCAACCCCCAATCCTCATTCCCCCATCCTCATCCTCAACCCCCCATCCTCATCCTCAACCCCCTCCTCATTCTAAACCCCCTCCTCATTCTAAACCCCCTCCTCAACCCCCTTCCTCAACCTCAACCCCCCTCCTCAACCTCAACCCCCCATCCTCAACCTCAACTCCCCATCCTCATCCTCAACCCCCCTAATCAACCCCCCTCCTCATCCTCAACCTCCCTCCTCAACCCCCTCCTAAACCCCAACATCCTCATCCTAAACCCCCATCTTCATCCTAAACCCCCCATCCTCATCCTAAACCACCTATCCTCATCCTAAACCTCCCTCCTCAGCGCCCTCTTCACCCCCCTCCTCATCCTCAACCTCCCTCCTCATCCTCAACCCCCCTCCTCAACCCCCCCATCCTCAACCCCCAATCCTCAATCCCCCCATCCTCATCCTCAACCCCCCCATTCTCAACCCCCCATCCTCAACCCCCTCCTCATTCTAAACCCCTCCTCATTCTAAAATCCCTCCTCAACCCCCTTCCTCAACCTCAACCCCCCCATCCTCATCCTCAACCCGCCATCCTCAATCCCCCCTCAACCCCCCATCCTCATCCTCAACCCCCCCATCCTCAATCCCCCTCCTCATTCTAATCCCCCTCCTCAGCCCCCTTCCTCAACCTCAACCCCCATCCTCATCCTCAACCCCCTCCTCATTCTAAACCCCCTCCTCATTCTAAACCCCCTCCTCAACCCCCTTCCTCAACCCCCCTCATCAACCTCAACCCCCCATCCTCAACCTCAACCCCCCCATCATCATCCTCAACCCCCCTAATCAACCCCTCTCCTCATGCTCAACCTCCCTCCTCAACCCCCTCCTAAACCCCCATCCTCATCCTAAACCCCCATCTTCATCCTAAACCCCCATCCTCATCCTAAACCACCTATCCTCATCCTAAACCTCCCTCCTCAGGCCCCTCTTCACCCCCCCTCCTCATCCTCAACCTCCCTCGTCATCCTCAACCCCCCTCCTCAACCCCCCCATCCTCAACCCCCAATCCTCATTCCCCCCATCCTCATCCTCAACCCCCCATCCTCATCCTCAACCCCCTCCTCATTCTAAACCCCCTCCTCATTCTAAACCCCCTCCTCAACCCCCTTCCTCAACCTCAACCCCCCTCCTCAACCTCAACCCCCCATCCTCAACCTCAACTCCCCATCCTCATCCGCAACCCCCTAATCAACCCCCCTCCGCATCCTCAACCTCCCTCCTCAACCCCCTCCTAAACCCCAACATCTTCATCCTAAACCCCCATCTTCATCCTAAACCCCCCATCCTCATCCTAAACCACCTATCCTCATCCTAAACCTCCCTCCTCAGCGCCCTCTTCACCCCCCTCCTCATCCTCAACCTCCCTCCTCATCCTCAACCCCCAATCCTCCCATCCTCATCCTCAACCCCCCCATTCTCAACCCCCCATCCTCAACCCCCTCCTCATTCTAAACCCCTCCTCATTCTAAAATCCCTCCTCAACCCCCTTCCTCAACCTCAACCCCCCCATCCTCATCCTCAACCCGCCATCCTCAATCCCCCCTCAACCCCCCATCCTCATCCTCAACCCCCCCATCCTCAATCCCCCTCCTCATTCTAATCCCCCTCCTCAGCCCCCTTCCTCAACCTCAACCCCCCTCCTCAACCTCAACCCTTATCCTCATCCTCAATACCCCCTCCTCAACCTCCGCATCCTCAACCCCTCCTCCTCATCCTAAACCCCCCTCCTCAACCTCAACCCCCCATCCTCAACCCCCATCCTCATCCTCAACCCCCCATCCCCAACCCCCCCTCAACCCCCCATCATTAACCTCAACCCCCCCATCCTCAACCCCCTCCACAACCTCAACCCCCCCATCCTCAACCTCAACCCCCAATCCTCATCCTAAACCCCCCCATCCTCATCCTAAAACCCGCTCTTCACTTTACCCCTCCTCAACCTCAACCCCCCCCATCCTCAACCCCCCATCCTCAACCCCCCCATCCTTAACCTCAACCTCAACCCCCCCATCCTCAACCCCCTCAACTCCACAACCTCAACCCCCCATCCTTAACCTCAACCCCCCCATCCTCATCCTAAACCCCCCATCCTCATCCTAAAACCCCCTCCTCACTTTACCCCTCCTCATCCTAAATCCTTCTCCTCACTTTACCCCTCTAAATACCTCCCCCTCTCCCTTTTCCCTCACTTCCCTCCATCTGCAGCTGTTCCTCCGCTCCTCCACGCTCCTTCCTGCATCTTGACCCGGCCAATGCTAATGACGTGGCGCGCATGTGACGTCACGTCATTAGCATATCCCGGGTCCCGACGCAGGAAGGAGCGGAGGAGCAGATGGAGGTAAGTGAGGGAAAAGGAAGAGGGGGAGGTATTTAGAGGGGTAAAGTGAGGAGGGGGGTTTAGGATGTGGAGGGGGGGTTGATGATGATGAGGAGGGGGGGAGGGAAAGAGACACGGGGGGGTTAGAGAGACACAGGGGGTTTAGAGAGACACGGTGGGGGGGGGGGGGGGGGGGGGGGGGGGGGGGGGGGGGGGGGGGGGGAGGGAGTGACTCGAGTATAAGCCGATGGGGCCCTTTTCAGCCTAAAAAAAGGGCTGAAAAACTCAGCTTGTACTCGAGTATATACGGTAAGTTGGCCATCATACTAAGTTACAGACTAATTTAAATATGGCTAAATGTAAGTTATGTGACTGATTTTAAGTGACTGAGGAATTCTCCTAGCACAGTCAATGCATAAGTCAAGTAGCCCCTCATCTCAGTCTACTGTTCTTCCTATAACATTATCATATATCAAACAAAGATTCATATATTTACCTCCAAAACCCACTGCATAAGTTTTTCCAGACCCTCGTCATATCTGTTCAGCCAACGCTGCACAGTGAATCCTTCCATGCGCAGTTGTTGATAGATGAAGGGAAGATGGACATATGGGCCTGTAAAGAAAGTATGTCGCTATGTTAGACACATTTTTCTCCATGGCAGCTATGAGCAACATGTAGCCAGGGGACCGCATATGGCCCTCAAGTCCCTCCACATTTCTGGATTGGGAGAGCATGCCCCTCTTCAGGAATTTACAGTCAATGACATCTCTCTAAAACAAGCAAATAATACCCAATTTAATCACGTCTTTTCATCCTCTACACCTCTATTATCAGTTTGTTCATTTTCTTTTGTGAATTAAAAATGTATAAAACACTGTGAAGCTCTTATAAGAATACAGGAGCTACATATGAGACAACTATCATTAAAGTCACTAATGACTTACTGCCAAGTCGAAAGACCACTTCTCTATTTTAGTTATTCTGGATCTGTCTGCTGCCTTTGATACAGTTGATCAATCCCTACTAATCCACATTCTCCACTCCCTCGGCATCCGTGACACTGCTCTCTCTTGGTTCACATCTTACCTACAAGACTGAACTTTTAGTGTCTCTTTCTCTGGCACTGCTTCTTTTCCTCAACCTCTGACTGTTAACATACCCCAAGGCTCAGTCTTACGCCCCCTTCTCTTCTCTATCTGTACATTCTCACTTGATACCCTAATAAAATATTTTTGGTTTCAGAATCATCTCTCAGCACCAGATCTATCCCCCTCTTCTCTAGCATAAGTTTCCAACTGCCTCTCAAACATTTTCTCCTGTATGTCTGCCCATCAACTCAAACTCAACACGACAAAGACACAGCTCCTAATCTTCCCACCCTTTACTATAGCCTCCATTCCTCATATATCTCTGTCGACAATGTCATCATTACTCCCACCTCACACCGCTGTCTTGGAGTTCTGTTGAATCCTGCCCTCTCCTTCATTCCTCATATACAATCAGTAACTAAATCTTGTCTCTTCCATCTAAAAAACATTTCCAAAATATGTCACTACTTTAAACAAGACACAACTAAAATCCAAATTCGCTCTATCGTCATATCTGGCCTTGACTACTGCAACTCACTCCCTGCTGGCCTCCTCATCAACCATCTCTCTCCCCTCCAATCCATAATAAATGCCTCCACAAGACTCATCTACCATACTCATCGCTCAGTATCTGCTGCATCACTCTGTCAAACACTCCACTGGCTTCCCGTAACCTCCAGAATAAAATTTTAAATCATGACCCTAACTTACAAGCGCCTCAACAACAATACACTCCCTTATATCTCCGCTCTCATCTCTAAATACTTCCCCAACCGCCCTCTTCATCCTGTCACCACATTCTTCTTTCATCCTCTCTTATCACCTCCTTTCACTCCTGTCTTCAGGACTTTTATCACGCTGCCCCTATTCTCTGGAACTTCTTGCCTCACACCACCAAACTCTCCTCATGCTTCAAAACCTTTAAAAGCTCACTCAAACACATCTGTTTAAAGAAGCTTATCACTTTCAGCCTTACCATATGCAACACATCTTATCTCCTCCCCACCATACCCAACTCATTAGATTGTAAGTTTTCAATCATGTAAGGTACTTAGCGAAATCTCCACATACTTTAGATTCTAAACTTGGGGCTCCCTATTTTTTGCAATGTGTCAATTTGTGTTTTGCCTCATAGTTAACCCTTGTTCAGCACTATGGAAGATGTTGACACGTTATAAAAAAAGATATTAATAATGGAAGTGACACAATTTGCTTCTCACTGCTCTATTTGGTCTTAGCTCTTTGATATAGCATTTTCATGTCCACTTGTACAGAAGTGACCTCACTTATATTGTGGTCATGAAGTTTAGTAAGTTCCTCACTAGAATATTAAAATTAATAAAATGACACAAGATCATGGGTTTATGATACTTATGATGAAACAGGGTTTTAAAATGATCACTAGTTTATAGCAGCAGTGATCCATTTTCCATGACATTGAGCTATGCTAATATAATAAATAACCATATTTATGAATAATCCGTAGTAATTGCTGTAGTTCAATATATGTTGGAATATTTTATCTAATTTTCAGTTTTTGAAAATAAATAATAATGACTTCTGTCTCTGCCCGATGTAAAATATTTTAGCTTTTTGATGAATTACCAGATGAAGAACTTGGGCTAAATCTTTACCACATCTTAGAATTTTACCTTGCACAGAAGATCTAAATGTCATTATTTTATATACCAGTCTCAGAGAATAAGATAGTAATACAGGCAGAGAGAAAGACAAACATATATAGATTACCTTTTCTTGGCACTGTGTCATTGTACAGGGCAATAGCACCACATATTGCAATCCTGCCAAATTTTCTCATCTGAAGTATAGCCACATCTGCAAATTCTCCACCGACCTGCAGAAACAATATTACAGTTATGCGAGGTATTGTAAATATCTCTTTCTTTTCAAGAACTGTTTTTCTAACTAATGTAGATATCTGTAGTCAGTAATTTTAGTAAAAAGTCTATATAATTCTATAACAATAAGTGGCTTTCCCTTTTGTAGAAGCAAGGTTTCTCCCCTGTATTACAACATTTTCTTTAAAGAAAATATATCTCTCCTGAGAGGACATACGTTCTCGAAGAAGCAGTCATATCCCTGTGGAGATGCTTTTTTCAAGGTTTCTTCCAAAGAGCTGACTTTCTTGTAGTTGAAGACTTCATCAAAACCAATTTCCTTCAAATACGCAAGTTTATCATCGGAGCCAGCTGATCCAACAACCTTGCAACCCTGTTCAGATAACACAGTAGATTATTGATATTATAAGAGAATTAGGTTTCATTTTATATCAAACGATGAACAAAACTTTCTGGCAAATGCGTACTTCTTAGCATCCTAAGCGGCCAAAGAAATTATTCAAACATGGCAGAAGTCATAGGCCACGTGGCTTTTAACACTATATTCACATGTAAATCTCATTACTTTTCTCTACTTCAGAATTAAAGTTCTTCTTGAACCTTTGGTGACTTCATTCTATCGCATAAGATACACTGGAATATAAAATGCAAATGCCATTTGCATAGGATAGAAAGAAAAACGTATATATTGTATAAGATAAGTCTGGAAAATAAGAAACCGGATACTTTTAAGGCTTATTTATATATGCTGTAAAATCCTCTAAGTAATTAAATGTGTTTTTTTATTTTAGGCAACCAATATGCACATGTACTGTACCTTTATCAAATAGTTGTATTTGCACTTGACTTATTGTCTTGGTATCTATTTGTCTCCTTATATGTGTGTGTATTACAATCTTACATAGCTTAAAAGACAAAAAATTCTAGAAATTTCTATAAGCTTATCTATATCTTATAGCTGATCTGAAGTTTCTGTATATAATCAAGAAATTGGTTGTATATAAACTCACCATTATTTTAGCAATCTGCCCGACTAATGATCCAACAGCTCCAGCGGCTCCATTGACAAGAACAATGTCCCCTTCTTTTGCACAGCAGATCTCTCGTAGTCCAAAATATGCAGTTAAACTGTTAAAAATTAGACAGTACGTATGTTTAGCTTGGGTTCCCTGGTGGTAAGGATGCAGGTGCTTTCACCACAGCATACTGGGTTCAAATCCAACCAGGGAACCAAGAGGTCACAGTGGTCAGTACTTGGATGGGAGACCACCTGGGAATACCAGGAGCTATATGCTGTGGCCCACTGGAGAAGGAACTGGCAACCCACTCCAGTATCTCTGCCATGAAAACTAAGTGGATAAGCACAGTGTGACGTCCATGAGGTCAGGGAGAGTCGGACACGACTGATCAACGCTATTTACATTTTTTATGTTTAGCTACCATGTATGTTTTCTCCTGATGTCATTTACATTATATGGGACATTCTGTATAAATACTTGAGTTGCCTCACTTTGACTCACACAATATTTAATGTTTCAGAGTTTGAGTTTAAACACAAAGGGATACTGGCATTTCATTTTAAAATCTGTAATATTCAAACTTGTAACAAATAGGATGAAGAAAATGATCCTTTTGAAATGATGACCATCATAGACATGAATTTTGTGTGACATTATTTTATTGTAACACCAATTGCTACTCTATCTTTTCCTCTGCTTTGGCACTACCCTAAGCTTACTACACCAGGAGCTGTATGTATGCTTTTTCCCACAGGAGAAGGAACTGCCAATTTACTCCAGTATCTCTGCATGAATACCAAGTACATCAGCAGGACCATGGACATAAAGATGTCCTGGTGTGTTACGGCCTATGAGGTCACAGAGAGTTGGAAAACCAACTGAACAATGCAAAAAAGACTACTACAAACATAACATATAGGTTACTACTATATAGTGCTAGGGATTTAGTAACACATGAGACATTTGAAAAAAAAAAAAAAAGAACAAGAAAAATCACTGTTAGCAATTCTTAGCAATACTGTATACCGGTATATAAAGTTCTTTAACAGATTATGGCAGTGTCTCTTTCTGCAAGATTAACTAATTGTCCTGCTGGCAAATTGTATTTGCCTCCTTCACATGCAGAAGCCAATATAGAAAAAATCGCAACAGATATAGTTCTAATTTTCTTGTGTTAATATATTATTCAAATAAATATATATTGCTACTTACACCTGCTTTAGGCTTTCTAATTTCCACTATGGGCGCAGCCAAGCAGTGAGACCTACACAGCACCAAACAAACTAAGCAGGACTACTAGGACCCCCCCCCCCCCCCCCCCCCATATCACATGGACATGGAAGTACTAAGGAGTAGCTCACATCGCATAGGCGTATCCCACAGCCTACTCATATGTGTGTCATTATAGGCCCAGGATTCACAGGCCCAGCCCCAGGGTTCCTCCTTGGTCCACCCAGCAGACAACCAGTCTAGGTACCCTCCTGACACATACAATCAAAATCAGACCTTCATAATCTTCCAAAAATAAGGTCCTCAAAATATCAGCTTCAAGTGAAGTAGATCATCTCTTCAGCAATGACGGCTAAAAGTGAGATTTCTGCTGCTGTATTCGAAAAAACTAAGGTATGCTGCAGAAACATTTTGAGTCAGCTTCCTTATGTAGAGTATTAAAGTCATTGAGAGTAAGATAGCACTATATTTTCATACACATGAATAAGATAAATACTACTTTGAAAATGTTATTTTATAACAAAACTTTCCTAACTATATTGTATTATTGCACAAAATAGTGTTAACAATGTTTAAATTGGCATACATGATTAAATAAATTACTCACCCAGGCATTCCTATTGTTCCCAGAGCCAATGACTTAGGTACATTGTCAGGCCAGTTGGCAAGCAATGGGGTTAAATCTTTCCCAGTTGAAATGGAATGAGTGGTCCAGCCAGCATTAGAAACAGCAAAACTACCAACTGGAAAAGTTGGGTTTTTACTTTCCAAAACCCTGTAGGGAAAACAGAAAATATTTTAACTTTTACAAAGGTAACATTTATATTAAATAGTATAATAATAATTTACAAGAGTGACAAATATTTAAATGAAAGGGAAATTAGTCTCTAAAATTAAATACATTTCTAAATGAGCATCTTTGGCGCTCATTGAGGCTAAGACCTGCGGGCCTCGCAATCAGCTTCTGTGGCACTCATCTGCACCCCTGAAATGAGCGCCTTTGGCGCTCAATGCAGATAAGACCCACGGGCCTTGCGATGATCGCCTGTGGTGCTCAACTCCAACCCTGCAATGAGCGTCTTTGGCGCTCATTGCAGCTAAGTCCCACAGGCCTCCACCCCTGCAACTGCATCTATCACTTGGTGAGAGGCCGCACTTGTGGGACACAACTGCATCCCTCAATTCGCAAGGGCCGCAGTTGCGCCCCGCAAATCGTGATGACAACTCACAGTACGACAACTATATATGTGATAACCATGTAGAGAGCAGAGGTTCTAGATGACATCCACAGGGAAATGGGGACCGTTTCGAGAGTGTGTTTGCTTAGTTTGTGAGTTTATTTTGATGGCAACTGGCATTTCAGTGAATGACTAGGTGAAGTCTAACTGTATAGGGACAGCGCTACTTTAACTATACAAAAATGGAGCAAAGTGACTAGTTGAACAGAGCCCACCATAACTAAACACCCACTGCTTTTTATCTTGGGTCAGATAGGTAAAATTATAATTTTCAACTCAAAAGAGCCCTTTTTATGAACCCCGATCCCACATTTTGTTGATTTGAGATTTTGTTACTTTGAGATTATTGTTGTGTTCTGTACTTAATTATGTGTACATGTGTGAGTGTATATATGTGTGCCCATTGCCCATATGTTATATGAATTCACTGGACTGCCTACTTTCATCAGACATGTTAAACTGCATGACATAACTACATCCACATACTTAATTAACATTCATTAGCACTCTACTCTCTTTTCAATTACCTGTCAAGCCCTTGTTTCTCCATTTTAATTCCTTCACCTTTTGTTTGATTAATCCTTTTGTCTATAAACTTGCAAGATGTCAGTCTTGCAAAGGCACTCTGTATAAAAGTGTCATGTTTATGATTGTTAGCTGAAGGGCATGGTTGTCAACTCCTTTTGTATAAGTCTGACAAATCATGTTTTATAATACCCATATTTTGCTGTGCACAAGAGCTACAGAATGTGTTGGCACTATATGCATAACAGATAATAATAATTATAGCTATATAAGTTTGAGGTCAAGTGAATATTATCATCTGTTGCCCCATGACACATGTGTGTTGCATTGTTTGATGATCTACAGACTGTCCTTATTTCTACCTCCCATTTTCCATACTCGCCCCAATAGTTTTTTCCTCCCTCTCCCTGTATTTCCACATTGATTTTCCCTTCCTTCCTCCATTCTTTAAGAGATAGATTAGTAGCAAGCAACTCATCATTTCTTGCTGGGGAATAAGCCCCTGCTCCTCCAACCTCTGAGGTATCAACCTTAATCATGAAGGTCTGAGAGGGATCATAATGTATTATTACTGGAGCTCATGAAAAGATAATTTGAAGCTGTTTCCAGTGCCATGCTCCTGTTTTTTCTTTATAGTTGTGACAGGTGCTTGTGTCTTTAAAGTTCTTAATTAAAAAAACTGTAGGAGTTATCAAACCCAAACAAGCAAGGTATTGTAGTCTGTGGAGAGCAGACAGCTAGGCACCGAGGCAGCCATTTAATGATCCACATTTAGTCTATAGGGATGTGGTTATATTTTCAAGGGTTGTGTTGTTTCCATGAGAAGTTATTTTCAACATAGGATCCAGCAGAATTAGAACTGATAAACTCTTGAGTGTAGAGAGAGCAAACCTCCCAGAGACAGATGGCTTAATTCTACAACAGGTGGGGTTAGATAGAGCTCCCTGGTAACTTGGTAAATGACTTTTCCTTCCATAGCATTGGTTCAAACCAGACTAAGACAATGTCTCTTATGTTTAGTGAGATTCATTGTGGCAAGCTGCATTGCTCCTTCCTGATATAAAGATGAGATGCCAGACTTAATTGTACTTGGAAGATTTAGAGGAATTTGAGGATGTTGGAAATGCTGTACCAAATGAACCAAAGACTATTGGAGGTGATCCCTGTCCTTCTTCTGGACTGTAAAGATTCAAAGTTAGGCAGAGATATGATACTTAGATAGATTACTTATAGATTCAAGGTCAGACTCTCATAGTCATATAGGAAGTCTAGAACATATCTAGTCAGTGTCAATCAGGGTGGTCGGGATCACTAACTCAAGGTTGCATTTTTAAAGGAATACAATACAAATTGTAATCGTCTTACAGTTAGGAAAATTATATGAACCTTTATTAAGATTCCTAGAGCAAAAGTGAGAAAAACTGGTACAACTATGAATTTCAGCCTCTCACTGGATATACAATTCTTTGACAAATCTGATGCAGCGATTTATTGTAAAAGTTTTTTTGCGGAAATAACGTAATAATGATCCTTGATTTGTAGACCTTGTTATGATAATCAACAGCAACAACAAAATAATAAGTACCTGGCAACTTGAGTTCCCATCATGACGTCCCCTTCCTTTAGAGCTTGCTTGCTGTAAGGTCTAGGAGGATAAATAATCATATACACATATAACATATTCTCCATTTCATTAGTGAACATAAAATGCAATACGAAACATAGATTAAAATAGTAGATTATGGAATAATAAAAAATGCAATACCCCTTATACAAATGTATCCTTATATATACATATATTTATTTTGAAGAAAATATTATACAGTTAATGCATTGATTATTATTGTAAGATGGTATGTGAATCCAGCTAAAGGACAAATGTAGTGCTTACACAACAGTGTTACATTTGTTTATAAAATATCTGATTAACAATAATGGGCCCTATTCTATTAGCTGCTCGCAAATCTCTAAAACTCACAAATTTGGCTGTGGGTGTTATTTTTCTTATAAATGTGTAGATGTATTCTATTGACTCCAGCTTGCAAATTTAGACCCCAAGGCTGAACTCGTAAACCCTGGCTTTTTATGTCAGATTTCTGGGGGTGTGATCATATGATCTAGCAATATTTAAGCAAGCCCATAATTTACTTCTTAAACACTTGAAATATTTCTTAGACACAGCTACTAGTAAATAAGACCGTCATCATAACTTCAGCAAAACATGGAGTTTATACTTAAAATTCACTCTACAAATTAATTTGTGTCGATAAGTAAATGTATCAATCGGACTTGCAATCCAGCAATGTAGAAATCAATACAATTCATTAAAGCAACTGTTCTGTGTGTGTGTGTGTGTCTGTCTGTGTGAGTGAGTGTGTATGTCTGTGTGAGTGTGTATGTCTGTGTGAGTGAGTGTCTGTGTGAGTGAGTGTCTGTGTGAGAGAGTGTGTGTGTGTGAGAGTGTGAGTGTCTATGTGAGTGAGTGAATGTGTGTGTGAGTGAGTTTGTGTGTCTTTGTGAGTGAGTGAGTGTGCGTGTCTGAGTGACTGTGTCTGACTAAGTGAGTGAGTGTGTCTGTGTGAGTGAGTGTGTGTGTCTGTGTGAGTGAGTGTGTGTGTCTGTGTGAGTGAGTGTATGTCTGTGTGAGTAAGTGTGTCTGTGTGAGTGTGTGTGTCTGTGTGAGTGTGTCTGTGTCTGTGTGAGTGAGTGTATGTCTGTGTGAGTAAGTGTATGTCTGTGTGAGTGAGTGTATGTCTGTGTGTGTGTAGCTGTGTGAGTGTGTGTCTGTGTGAGTGAGTGTATGTCTGTGTGAGTAAATGTTTGTGTGAGTGAGTGAGTGTGTGTGTCTGTGGGAGTGTGTCTGTGTGAGTGAGTGAGTGTGTATGTGTGAGTGTGTATGAGTGAGTGTGTGTTAGTGAGTTAGTGTGTGTGTCAGTGAGTGAGTTTGTGTGTCAGTGAGTGTGTTTGTGTCTGTAAGTGAGTGTGTGTGTCTGTGGATGAGTGTGTATGTCTGTGTGAGTGAGTGTGTCTGTGAGTGAGTATGTCTGTGTGAGTTAGTTTGTATGTCTGTGTGAGTGTAAGTGTGTATATCTGTCTGAGTGAGTATATCTGTGTGAGTGAGTGTAAGTGTTTATGTCTGTGTGAGTGTGTGTTTCTTTGTGAGTGTGTGTGTCTGTGTGTGTGTGTGTGTGTCTGTGTGAGTGACTGTGTGTGTCTGAGTGAGTGAGTGTGAGTGTCTGAGTGAATGAGCGTGTATGTCTGTGTGAGTGAGCGTGTATGTCTGTGTGAGTAAGCGTGTATGTCTGTGTGAGTGAGTGTGTATGTCTGTGTGAGTGAGTGAGTGTGTATGTCTGTGAGTGAGTGTGTATGTCTGTGTGAGAGTGTGTGAGTGAGTGTCTGAATGAGTGTGTATGTCTGTGTGAGTGAGTGTGTATGTCTGTGTGAGTATGTCTGTGTGAGTGAGTGTATATGCCTGTGTGAGTGAGTGTGTATGTCTGTGTGAGAGTGTGTGAGTGAGTGTGAGTGTCTGAATCAGTGTGTATGAGTGAGTGAGTGTGTATGTATGTGTGAGTGTGTGTGTCTGAGTGAGTAAGTGTGTCTGTCTGTGTGAGTGTGTGTGAATGTGTGTGAGTGAGTGTGTGTGTGAATGTCTGTGAGTGTGTATGTCTGTGAGTGTGTATGTCTGTGCAAATGGGTGAGTATGTCTATGTGAGTGAGTATGTCTGTGCGAGTGTGTTTCTGAGTGAGAGTGATTGGTGTCAATTACCTGGGGCAGGGGTAGGTCACGGGGCAATTACCTGGGGCTGGGGGCAATTCACTGGGGCTGGGGGAGATCACTGGGTAATTCACTGGGGCTGGAGGATGTCACGGGGAAATTCACTGGGGCTGGGGCAGATGATGTGTGTGTGTGAGTTAGTGAGTGTGTCTGTGTGAGTGAGTGTGTATGTGAGTGAGTGAGTGTATGTCTGTGAGTGAGTATGTCTGTGTGCGTGAGTGTGTATGTCTGTGCGAGTGGGTGTGTGTGTTTCTGTGCTAGAGTGATTCTGTGTGTGTGTGAGTGATTCTGTGTGTGTGTGTTTATGTCTGTGTGTGGATCAGGTCACGTGGCAATTCACTGGGGCTGGAGGGCAATTCAATGGGGCTGGGGCAGGATACGGGGAAACTCACTGGGGCTGGGGCAAGTGATGGGGCAACTCCCTGTGGCTTGGGGAGATCACAGGGCAATTCGTTGGGGCTGGGGGGCAATTCACTGGGGCTGGGGGAGGTCATGGGGCAATTCACTAGGGCAGGAGGGCAATTCACTGGGGCAGGGCAAGGTCACGGGGCAATTCACTGGGGCTGGGGCAAGTGATGGGGCAACTCACTGGGGCCGGGGGAGATCATGAGGCAATTCACATGGGGCTGGAAGGCAATTCACTGGGGCTGGGGGAGGTCACGGGGCAATTCACTGGGGCTGGGGCAGGACATGGGGCAACTCATTGGTGCTTGGGCAGGTGATGAAGCAATTCACTGGTGCTGGGGGAGGTCACAGGGCAATTCACTGGGGCTGGGCAAGGTCACTGGTCAATTCACTGGGACAGGTGATGGGGTAAAATACTGGGGCTGGGGGAGGTCACGGGGCAATTCACTGGGGCTGGAGGGCAATTCACTGGGGCTGGGGCAGATGATGGGGCAATTACCTTGGGCAGGGGGAGGTGAAGGAGCAATTATATAGGGCTGGGGGGTAATTCATTGGGGCTGTGGGAGATCACGGGGTAATTCACAGTAGCTGGAAGGCAATTCACTGTGGAGGTCACGGGACAATTCACTGGGGCTGGAGGAGGTCACAGGGCAATTCACTGGAGCTGGAGGGCAATTCACTGGGCTGGGGCAGATGATGGGGCAATTCAATGGGGCTGGGGGAGGTCACGGGGAAATTCACTGGGGCTGGGGGAGGTCACAGGGCAATTCATTGGGGCTGGGGCAGGTGATGGGGGCAATTCACTGGGGCTGGGAGAGGTCACAGGGCAATTCACTGGGGCTTGGGCAGGTGATGGGCAATTCACTGGGGCTGGGGGGGATCATGAGGCAATTCACTGGGGCTGGGGGGCAGGTGATGGGGCAATTCACTGAGGCTGGGGCAGGTGATGGGGCAATTCACTGGGGCTGGGAGAGGTCTTGGGGCAATTCACTGGGGGTGGGAGAGATCACAGGGGCAATTCACTGGGGGTGGGGAGGTGACGGGGTAAATCACTGGGGCTGTAGGGGTTACAGGGGCAAATCACTGGGGCTGGGAGATGTTTTTACCTGGGATGTAGATAAAATAATCAGTGAATGAAAGGACACAGACCTTGTTCTGGGTATTACAGATATGCAAAGGAAAGTTGTCTGCACAATCCCCAGGCCAAACAGTTACAATATTTAAGTTATGCTAATTATCCCTGGGAATTTCAGGGGATGTCAACATTGATAGAAAACTGTTTGCAAAAGCAAGAAATTCAGCAAACTTCAGGCTGATGGTTTAACTGTTTACTTTGGAATTTTTTCATGCAAACATTTTTTTTCAGACACTATAAATTCTGGTGGCATGTCTGGTGGCTGCTGTTCTACAGCTTGCAAAGGTCAAGGGGGGCCATAAATTCTCCTCTATCAGATGCATTCATAACCCAGCTCACTTGCATATACCTTTAAAAAAAAAATGTTCTATTGCATATTTGTGGGTTTGACACTGCAGTTAATTTGAATGTATTTCTTTGCTTCCCCATATTTTTAAAGTATGTTATTGCATGTCTAATAGCTATTAATGCTCTAATAATTGATTGAAAAAGCTCTTGCGAGTCCTCTTGAGTAATATTTTTGACAGAAACGCGATACTTTTTTAATTTCTGAGTTTGCAAATACTTGCGAATTAGAGCTGCGGGTCTAATAGAAAATTGATTTTGTGTAGTTAATTGTAAATTTTGAGCTGTGCTGAAACCAATGGAGTTTGCAGCTAGGATTTGCAAGTTGGTGATCTACTCATAATCAGTTTGTGAGTAGCTAATGGAATATGTGGCAACTGCGAACTGACTATAAGTAGCAGAAATTTTAATTACAGGGGCAACAGAATAGGGCCCAAAATCGGTAATCAGTATCAACTGTAGGAAACTTTGCAAATAATATCTGGGAGATACATATCCTGCAGCCATGTTACGCACCATAGTTCTTTTTGTTAACTTGTTAAAGAGAAACAATATAGTTATGTATATGTATATATATATATATATATATATATATATATATATATATATCACATATATAGTTGTGAGCATGCAAGTTGTTGCTAAACAGCATTAGCTCACTTACAATTTCATTGCCGTCATTTTTTCACGGGCAATTCGCTAGTATATATATAAAAGCATGAATCAGCAGGGAGCACTATAGATCCAGCATGCATGTCACCTATATACTGTATACTAAACAAGCACATGTCTCTAAGGTTACCTGTTTGCTGGAGCCATGACAGTTGGTATCCAGCAACTCTACAGTTTTTAATACCCAAGTTTTATTTTATTATTCAGCAACCTATGGATGAGACATCCAAATTTAGTCGGCTATGTATCATTTTGCAGCACAGATATCAAAACCTAGAGCATCATACTTGCTCAATAGTAGGACAAGAAAGTTGCAAGCAGGTAAAGTAGTATATATAGGTGACATAAAATACTACTAAGGTGAATTTAAGTGTTATTCAGTATAATATTATTGTGATTTTTATAATTACATTACTTGCATATAGTAAATAAAACATCATAATGAAGTCATAAATTAGATTTTTTAACTTTACTTCATAATTTCCAGTTTACTACAGTGTTGTAATGACACAAACCATTATTGTTTAGAGTAATACTGTTAACTTGTTTTACCAAACAGCACACAAAGGTATTTGAGTACCTCCAAATTAAGCAGATACAGTTAGGTATTCCTTTTATCCTAAAATAATACTGAGCATACACTAGGTGGCAGTGGTACAAGAACAGTTACCCTAGGGCCTAGGAGTACAGGCACTATATAATGTAAAATATCATTTGATTATTTTGGAAGAGATTAATAATAAATAGTAAAACTAAACATGTGTTACAGAGCACTCCTTTTAAGGATAAGTAACATGAAGAGGCATGTGGAGACTTTTTGGAGCTAAATCAAATTGCCTGGAATTAGTACCACAACCCGCGTCTTGTAGCATAATTACATTTGATTAAGGATACATTTATACTGCTTGACTTCTGAGGCAATTCTGTACTCATGGGCATATTTAGGTTTTATGCTGCACCCTCACTTCCCTTCCTCCTTTACCCTTTCAATATCTCAAATCATAAGTTTATACGTATATATATATATATATATATACATATATACATATAAAGTAGACTCTAAGTTATCCAGCATCCACAGGGATTAGTAGATGCCGGAAAAAATGTAGTTTCTGGTTGCTTTAGAGTCACTAATAAAAGAGGCCTAGATTAGCTGCACAGGATGATATGAAAAGTATATTTGTCAATGAGGGCTGTTCTAGCGGCAGCAGCAGCTTTCACTCCTCACTTACACACAGGTTGGTTTGGCTGGAGGGTGCAGTGCTGAAACCGGGGAATGTAATGCTAACACTGCACTGGCTCAGTCACTCATGCCTGTCTGCTTCCAGATAAAAATGAATTGCAGAGACATACAGTGGATTAGATCGAGGTGCCTGTGGCATAAGAACCTGACTCCTAGCATTTGTTGAGCCCTGAAAAATGTAGTACAGTAAAGTATTCAAAAAATGTTCTGGTTGCTTGAGAGTTCTGGTCGCTTGAGTTCTGGTTAACTGAGAATCTACTGTAAATATATTTGAAGAGCTATGGATTGAAGAACAAGGCATTTGTTGGCACATTTTCTTGTCCCAGCTCGGCTTCCCAGAGTGCAGTGTAATAACTGTTTTTCTTGAAATTCTGAGCTGGAAGCAGGTTTTTTAATTTGTTTAAGACATTCAAATTTGAACATAGATGTACTATTTATTATAAATGTATATACAGTGCCTTGCAAAAGTATTCACCCCCTTGACTTTTTACCTATTTTGTTACATTACAGCCTTAAATTCAATGTTTTGTATGTGATTATCAGAACACAATAGTCTAAGTTGGTGAAGTGGAATGAGAAAAATATATACATAAACATTTTTTTAGAAATAGAAAACAGAAAATTGGCATGTGCATATGTATTCACCCCCTTTGTTATAAAGCCCATAAAAAGCTCTGGTGTAACCAACTACCTTCAAAAGTCACATAATTAGTGAACTGATGTCCACCTGTGTGCAATCTAAGTGTCATATGACCTGTCATTACATATACACACCTTTTCTGAAAGGCCCCAGAGGCTGCAACAAGAGGCAAGAGGCACCACTAACCAAACCCTGCCATGAAGACCAAGGAACTCTTCAAACAAGTAAGGGACAATGTTGTTGAGAAGTACAAGTCAGGGTTAGGTTATAAAAAAATATCAAAATCTTTGATAATCCCAAGGAGCACCATCAAATCTATCACAACCACATGGAAAGAACATGGCAAAACAACAAACCTGCCAAGAGACCAAAACTCACGGACCGGGCAAGAAGGGCATTAATCAGAGAGGCAGCACAGAGACCTAAGATAACCCTGGAGGAGCTGCAGAGTTCCACAGCAGAGACTGGAGTATCTGTACATAGGGCGACAATAAGCCGTACACTCCATAGATTTGGGCTTTATGGCAGAGTGGCCAGAAGAAAGCCATTACTTTCAGAAAAACACTAAATGGCACATTTTGAGTTTGTGAAAAGGCATGTGGGAGGCTCCCAAAATGTATGGAGAAAGGTGCTCTGGTCTGATGAGACTAAAATGTAACTTTTCGGCCTTCAAAGAAAAAGCTATGTCTGGCGCAAACCCAACACGTCACCTCACCCAAAGAACACCATCCCCACAGTGAAACATGGTGGTGGCAGCATCATGCTGTGGGGATGTTTTTCAGCAGCCGAGACTGGAAAACTGGTCAGAGTTGAGGGAAAGATGGATGGTGCTAAATACAGGCATATTCTTGAGCAAAACCTGTACCACTCTGTGCGTGATTTGAGGCTAGGCTGGAGGTTCACCTTCCAGCAAGACAATGACCCCAAACACACTGCTAAAGCAACACTTGAGTGGTTTAAGGGGAAACATGTAAATGTGTTGGGATGGCCTAGTCAAAGCCCAGACCTCAATCCAATAGAAAATCTGTGGTCAGACTTAAAGATTGCTGTTCACAAGCACAAACCATCCTCAAACAATCCATGTTAACATTTAAATCCAGGTTGTGAGGCAACAAAACACAAAACATGCCAAGGGGGTGAATACTTTTGCAAGGCACTGTATTTATATATATATATATATATATATATATATATATATATATATATATATATATATATATATATATAGTGCCAAGGCTACTTGCAGACAGAAACAACACTACATATAAACATTTCTGTGCACATACAATTATATTATAATGCACTGCATCTTCAGGCAGCCTGCTGCCCCCTGAAAATATGTTGCCCACAGCCTTCTCATTCTAGGCCTAGGGAGAAATAAACGATTGTACTGTTTGTGTATTTTAACTTCTGCCTTCTACAAAGAGTATGTTGTATGATGAGAGTTGCCAAAAGTGTCCATAAGAGTAAATCATTACCTCATGTAAGGGTCAACGCTGAAATATTCAGCCTCCAACAACACCTCTGCAAAGAAATACTCTGAATTAAAAACTGTCATGGTAAACAAAATTACAAATCTATTGCTACAATAAATACTATATTAATACATAATGAAAATATACATATCTATTAAATAACAACAATAAAATACAAAACAGTTTACAAATCTTCCATCGTTTTGGATAATATATTAAAGGAGTATTACAGGCCTATTTTTAAAATATGCTGCTTATAAGAAATATGTAAGTTTTAAATAAATAAACAAACCAACACATCCTTTGATTTATTATATGTTATTATTATTTATTGGGGATAGTAATTACTTTGCCTGAGTTGCAATCTTTTAAAAACAGATAGGCGTGTATTCTGAGATTTTCTTTAGTATTATTGAAATCACTGGTACTGAAGAATCCCATATAGTGATCTTTGTCTTTGGAAACATACCCCATTAGCATTTTATGCATAAGATAGGGGCTTATGGGGCTTTAGCCCTGAGTGTATATGTGAGATTTAACTGCAAGTCTAGTTCTTCATAAGCAGGCTGTTATTACTTTTGTTCTCTTCACCCCCAGACCGACCAAGGTGCATGTTTAGTCGGCTATACTATGCATGAGTAAACTATTTGTATGCTCTTCCATTCTTCAATCTGTGGTTAAATCAAGACTGGATTTATCTATATGCTACACAAGGCCAGTTTTAAGATCCCTCCAAGGGACTATGGAAGGAAAATATGAATTAGGGTGTAAGAGACAGAGGTAAAGGGCGAGTCTAGAATGTATGTGCAATATGGAGAAAGAGAATTGAGAGAGAGAGTGTGTGAGGAATTGAAATATACAATTGTGGAAAATAAAAGTTATAATGTGAATGGAAGAAGGGGGAAAGTGATATAGAAATGAGGAGAAAGGGCAAAGTAGATAGAGAGGAAAATCATATCTACAAGCAAAATCATAAACAAGTAAATTTATAGTCAATACGGTGAGCAACAAACCTTGGTGAATTATTCTTAACAAATAGTCATTCTTACCTCCATTTTGTATTATTGGTAATTTAGCCTCCTTTAATTTGAAATCAGAAAGTCTTGGTGCACCTTCAAAGTGTTTCACCAGGTGCCAAGAGCGAGACAGTACCATTCTGTATTGACTGCAAGACAACACAACCATCAAGTATTAGTACACAGTGTAGGAGTGAGGCAGTATGTCTTAATATTTAAGAAGGTGGATTAATATTGCTTCTGTGTGATTGGACTCAAGAACAATGCTACTCCACATACATCAGAAAGTCATGTTGCCTAAATCCTGCCTCTAAATTAATGCCAGGAGCTGATTAAGTTACCTTTATTTATTTATGAGCAAATATTTGTTTTAAGCTGCACAAAAGCTATCTTTTGAATGATCTCTGTGTATAAATATATAAGAAATGGTGCAATGACAAATTACATAAAGAAAGTAATAAATCAAAATGTCCTTGTAGATTTACTTCAATGAACATTTAGGCACACATTTTCATGATTTTGGAACATATTATTAAAGTGGAATTGTCAGTAGAAATCAGGGCCATTGTGGTCTCTAATTGGTCTTCACTCCCTAATTTGGGACAGTGATCCACGGGCGTCTTAGGGATGTCTGACAAATCTTAGGAGATATGATGTAATTTCAGTAACTTGATTTTCGTTATAGATATTTTCAGTGTTTCATAGTATTGCGGAATGAAACATAGAGAAAGGTTACCATTTAATTAAAAGCTTATATATGCATATGGATGATTTAAAAGGGATATACAGAACATGCAATAATGATGTAGATGTCTCGAACAAATAGGATGGATTCAGATTCAGTTCCGTCTATTGACTACCTCGGTGTTGCATTAGCTTCCCTACGATATACTTTTAATGTTGTATTCACATTTAATGTAACCTTACTTCCATTGCTGGATGCAATGTGTTAAAAAGAGGGTGGGATGTAATAAAGATCAAAGAGGTGGCAAGCAGCATGGTCGACTCTACCCTATTGACATTAAGGTCATTTAATTTTGCATGTCAAAACTAAGTGCTCTATCCTATAGTAAGTATGCATGTGTTGGAAGAGGTTCTACTTTGGGAGCTTTGGGCAAGCACCTTTTGATTACCGTAATTTTACTATGTTATGTATTTCAACTAATAAAGGAGCTGTGGCCTTTTTTTATACCATATATTAACAGTGTTCATTTTTATTGTGTGGTCTATTATGGGGTTTATCTATTCGTTTCTATTAAAATTAGATATGCATTTTCATACTATGTGCAGCAACTGGAAGTGATCAGATAAGGTAAATTCACAAGCCATTAACTGCATTAGCTGCTTCAGTTGTCTGATAGATTGAGCACGTGCCACGAAGAGACATCTCACAACTTACAGATCATGATTCTTAGATAACTTTTAACATTCACCAAAATGTTCTTAGGATATTAAGGATACAGTTATTCATGCTTTTATGTATTAAAATATTATTTTAATATTAACATAGAAAAACGTGTCATTATATAATGACACGTTTTAATAGAAAATTTACAAATGAAGATGCCTAAAATATAAATAATGTTTGTTACAATATTAAATAAGAAACTATAAATGTAATCAATGAAACAAAAAAGAAAACAAATATCTGATCTATTTAAAATAGTTAAAAATAAATATTTATAAAATAAAATTAAAAAAATAAGGAAGACTTAATAATTCATTTAAATAATAAACCCAAGAGGACCATATTTTCAAAAAACTGGGAAAGATATCTTTTAATTCTGCAGAAAGTAAATGTAGTTAACTTTATTTTGTAAATCATTTATATTAGGTAAATAGTTTCCCAGTATTTTCTAGGTATTTTTTCCTAAAACATATCAGGAAGTACTACCCTAAATACATGATGACAGATCCGCATGTATCTTACCACAAAGTTGATGTTCTGATTGATTCACTACATATGGGAATTCAATTTATGCCATATTATGAAATACATTTTACATGCCCAAACATCTTTTAAATCAGGAAAGTGACAAGTATGCTTGCCCTGGTACAGTATAATATGTTGCTGAGGAATCTACTACAGTGAACTACTTCATGAGGAGGGGGACACCTTGAATGCAGAGAGGTAATCTGCACAATAGGAACATGGTAGTAAATACTGCTAGTGCTTTCAGTAGCATTAATGCAAAGGTCTTGAGAGAGAACTTGACAGAAGCAAGCTCAGACTAAAATAGAAGCCTGCAGTAAAGAATAATTGCATATAATAGTGAAAATAGTAAAGTCTGTCTTTAGTTATTCTTTTTTTGCTGCTTGTATATGTATTTTAATATTAATTAATGGTGAACTAAAAAATATATATTTAATATATAAAGTACTTACACTGGCCCTTTAACAGATATATGCACAACTATTGTCCTTTACTTGTAATGTTATAATTGTTATATTTAAGAAGGATTTGCTAAGCTCTTCTTGGGCCGCTAAGAAATCTTTTGAACATATGGTTCAGCATTATACATTAAGGGTAACCATAACTTATTATTATGTTTTGTAAAGTATGAACTTCCGTAAGCAGATATTAAATAGGGAAGCAGAAGGGTGCATTTGTACAAGTTTCTCAATACTGCATTAATTTTCAGTCAACAGTCAAGTTTTAGTGTATTTAAAGAAACTGGCATGATTATTAGCTCTGTACAGTACAGAGTGATGCACGGTCTGCAGCATCAAAGGGGTTAACATGACCATAATTAGCTCTTACGAAAGAAGTATTTCAATACAAGTCTGTCCTTAGCTGACCTGTAGCCCTAAGCCCAGTAACAAAAACAGATACTATTCTCATTATAAAATGCAAAAATTCCTTTATGATAAAGGTTGGCTGCAAATAAAAGGATAATATTTTGTGAAAGAAATGTATTTACCTCATTGTTATATGATGGACAGGATCCAACTCAGGCAAAGGTTCTTCTGCAAGTTACTGGCAAACAGTCTGAGACCCACAAACTCCTCCTATATTACTCTGCTTCCTATAAACACTTCAAAGTAGGCCGCTTCATTTAGGGTCAAACATGATTTAAGTCAGTGATTGGTTACAGTTTAGTATGTGATGAACCTGCAACAAAAAGCCAACCAATTAACATCTATGCAAATAACTCTGCTTTATTTGTTCTAAATGTTTCTTTACTAGATGCCATGTATTTATTTAACTAGTGCCACATAGAGGCATGAAAAGCATTTTGGGGAGACATATTGTTAAAAATGGGAGAGACCAAAGAATTTAGCAAACTCACTTTTGTGGATTATATATGTGGCTATAGCCATAGAAAAATGTTACTCACCTACACCGCCTTAGTATAAAATGAAACATAAATATTACGCTGGTGTGGAGCATTTTCCGTTGTCCCTAATAGTGTATTTAATACCTCGTACGTGGCTGTGTAAAAGTCGTATGTGCTTGGAGGTGTTTTGCGCGTTTAGGGGTCATGTAGCCTCATTTTCTTTTTTTTCGGCCGACATTTTCTTTCTTTCTTAGGCGATTTTCGTGTGTTGAACCTTGGCAAATTGTGGTTAAATTGTAGTGCAACCTGACTCCCAGATGTCGTGCCTGTCCCCCCGTGCTGTGAGTGGTGTTTGTTTTGTATTTTTGTTCATTTTGGTGGTGTTATTGTAGTTTTTGTATGTGCGTGGTTCAGCCGTTAACTTCGTATTTTTTTGATCTGGTATTTTTTTGTGCTGGGGGTTATATTTCTTTTTGTTAAGTGGCGCTTTCATTTTTGCAAGTGTTATGGGCCATAATTTTTTTGCGCGTTTTTTTTTCAAATTGCTACAGGTCTCGCATTGTGAATGGTGTCATAGGGATGAGTGACTAAGTCGTGCGGAGTCATAGGGATGAGCTCCTATGGTGCTCATTTCCACCAGCGCAGTGAGAACCTTTGGCGCTCCCTGCCTAAGTCATACAGCCATAGGCGCTCCTTTCCAGCAACTGCGGCCCTTGGATCGCTACGAGAGCCCGCAAGCGTTAGCAACAACCCGTATTGCTCACAACTATATATGTGACTAGTGAATTGCCTGTCAAAAAATGACGGCAATGAAATTGTAAGTGAGCTAAGGTTGTTTGGTGTATATAATGTGGCTGATATAGCGTCGTTCCTTTTCTATGTCGTGCAAGTTTTTCATAATATTCGTTTTCTATGTTTTTCGGAATATCCGTAGGTGTTTGGTGGGCTTTTTCGGAATATCCGTAGGTGTTTGTTGGTGTTTTGCATGTTTATGGTAGTGTTTTGCGTGTTTAGGGACCTTTAGCCTCGTTTTCGTTTTGTTCGGCGGCCATTTTTTCTCTTGCTTAGGTGAATTTCGGGTCTCTAAACTCCGAAATTTGTGCATAAATTTAGGTGTAACTTCACTTGCAGAGGTCCTCGGTGCCCCCCCTTGCTTAGAGTATCCTTTTTATGTGCTTGTTGTTTGTATTTGTTGTGTTTATAATGTTTTTGGTGTTGCGCGGGTTGCATCCTTGTTTTCTAATCTCGTAGGTAGGCAAATACGTAGGTGTTTGGTGGTGTTTTGCGTCTATAGACTGCTGTAGCCTCGTTTTCGTTTTTTTTTTCGGCGGCCATTTTTACTCTAGCTTAGATAATTTTTTTGTGTCTAAACTCTTTTAATTTGACTTAAATTGAGGTGTAACTTTAGTTTTCGAGGTCCTGGATGCTCCCTCTTGCTGTAAGTAAGCTTTTTATGTATTTGTTGTGTGTATTTGTTGTATTTTTCATGTTTTGATGTGCGCATGTTGCTGGCGTATTTTGCGAGGTCGTAATGGGTCGTAACGTGTCTCGTATTTTGTTTGCGTTACAACATAAATTTTGCAGGGGCTTGTCGCGGTTGCTGGCAAGGAGCGCCTTTGGCGCTCCTTGCCAGCAACTGCGACACTCGGATATTTTGCGCGGGCTGCGGCTCGCTGTAACCTCTCCGAACCACAGTGAATTGCCCCCAGCCCCAGAGAATTTCCCCCAAACCCCAGAGAATTGCCCCCCAACCCCAGATAATTTCCCCACAGCCCCATAGAATTCCCCAATGACCTCCCCCAGGCCCATATAATTGCCCCCCAGCTGCAAATAATTGACTCCAACCTCAGAGAATTGCCCCCTAGCCCCAGAGAATTGCCCCAACCCTAGATAATTGCCACACAGCCCTAGAGAATTGCCCCCCCAACCCCAGAGAATTGCCCCACAGCCCCAGAGAATTGCCCCGTGACCTCCCCCAACCACAGAGAATTGCCCCCAGCCCCAGAAAAATTTCCTCACGGCCCCAGAGAATTGCCCTGTGACCTCCCCCAGCCCCAGATAATTGCCCCCAAGCCCCAGAGAATTGCCCCCAACCCCAAACAATTGCCCCACAGCCCCATAGAATTGCCCAATCACCTCCCCCAGCCCCAGAGAATTGCCCCCAACCCCAGATAATTGCCCCACAGCCCCAGAGAATTGCCCCGTGACCTCCCCCAACCACAGAGAATTGCCCCCCAGCCCCAGAAAAATTGCCTCATGGCCCCAGAGAATTGCCCTGTGACCTCCCCCAGCCCCAGATAATTGCCCCCAAAACCCAGAGAATCACCCCCAACCCCAAATAATTGCCCCATAGCCACATAGAATTGCCCAATCACCTCCCCCAGCCCCAGATAATTGCCTCCAACTCCAGAGAATTGCCCCACAGCCCCAGAGAATTGCCCTGTGACCTCCCCAGCCCCAGATAATTGCCCCCCAGTCCCAGAGAATTGCCCAACCACCCCAGAGAATTGCTCCGTGACCTCCCCCAGCTCCAGATAATTGTCCCTCAACCACAAAGAATTGCCCCACAGCCCCAGAGAATTGTCCCATGACCTGCCCCAGCCCCAGAGAATTGCCCCTCCAGCCCGAGAGAATTGCCCCATGGCCTCCCCCAACCACGGTGAATTGCCCCCCAACCCCAGATAATTGCCCCATAGAATTTGCCAATGACCTCCCCCAGACCCATATAATTTCCCCAGCCCCAGATAGTTGCCCCCCAACCCCAGAGAATTCCCCCAATCCCAAAGAATTGCCCCCAGCCCCAGAGAATTGCTACCCTGGCCCCAGAGAATTGCCCTGTGACCTCCCCCAGGCCAGTGAATTGCTCCAAGACCTCCCCCAGCCCCAGTGAATTACCCCATGACCTTCCCTAGCCCCAGTGTTAGGGGTTAGGGTAAGGAGTTAGGGTTTCGGTAAGGGTAAGGAGTTAGGGTAAGAGGTAGGGTATGGGGGCAGACACATACACTCACACAGACATGCACTCACACTCAAACAGACACTCACATACATGCATTCACATACACAGACACTCACAGACATGCATTCACACACAGACACTCACTCACAGACATGCATTCACACACATAGACACTCACTCAGACATGCATTTATAAACACAGACACTCATTCACACAGACACTCACACACAGACATTCATTCACACACACAGACACTTACTCAGAGACATGCATTTACACAGACACACACTCACATAGACAGACTCTCACACACACACTCACACACAGACATGCATTCACACACAGACAATCACTCACACACTCACTCAGACACACACACACTCCCTCCCTCAGACACTCACTCACGCACAGACATGCATTCACCCACACAGACACTCACTCAGACATGCATTTACACACACATACACTCACACAGACATACACTCACACACAGACACCCACACAGACATGCACTCACACGGACACTCACTCACACTCAGACATGCATTCACAAACAAACATTCACTCACAGACATGCATTCACACACACACTTACTCACAGACATGCACTCACTCACAGACATACACTCACGCAGACACCCACACAGACATGCACTCACACACTCATACTCAGACACACACTCACTGACATGCATTCACATACACAGACACTCACAGACATGCACTCACATACACAGACACTCACAGACACTCACACAGACATGCACTGACACACAGACACTCACTCAGACATGCATTCACACACAGACACTCACATACTCAGACACTCACTCACATACATGCATTTACACAGACATACACTCACACAGACACTCACTCAGACATACACTCACACTCATACACTCACTCAGACATGCACTCACTCACAGACATGCACTCACACACATGCACTGACACTCATACACTCACACAGACATGCACTCACTCACACAGACATGCACTCAGAAACGCACTCACTCACAGACGCACTCACATACGCAGACATGCACTCACGCAGACATACACTCACAAAGACATGCATTCACGCAGACATGCACTCACTCAGACATGCACTCACAGACATGCACTCACAGACAAGCACTCACTCAGACTCACTCACACAGACACTCACCCACAGACATACATTCACAGACATGCATTCACCCACACAGACATGCACTCAGTCACACATGCACTCACTTACACATGCACACCCAGACCTGCACTCACAGACCTGCACTCACTCACACATGCACACACAGACCTGCACTCACTCACACATGCACTCACAGACCTGCACTCACTCACATCTGCACACACAGACCGGCACTCACTCACACATGCACACATAGACCTACACTCACTCACACATGCACTCAGAGACCTGCACTCACTCAGACTCACTCACACAGACACTCACCCACAGACATACATTCACAGACATGCATTCACCCACACAGACATGCACTCAGTCACACATGCACTCACTTACACATGCACACCCAGACCTGCACTCACAGACCTGCACTCACTCACACATGCACACACAGACCTGCACTCACTCACACATGCACTCACAGACCTGCACTCACTCACATCTGCACACACAGACCGGCACTCACTCACACATGCACACATAGACCTACACTCACTCACACATGCACTCAGAGACCTGCACTCACTCACACATGCACACACAGACCTGCACTCACTCACACATGTACACACAGACCTGAACTCACTCACACATACACACACAGACCTGCACACACAGACCTGCACTCACTCACACATGCACACACAGACATGCACACACAGACCTGCACTCACTCACACATGCACACACAGACATGCATTCACAGACCTGCACTCACTCACACATGCACACACAGACCTGCACACACTCACACATGCACACACAGACCAGCACTCACTCACACATGCACACACACACGCACATAAACAGCGCGCCGCCCGCTAACACTTCTCCCTCTTCTCCGCCGCCACTCCCCCCTGCTCCCTCTTCTCCCCCTCCTCTCCCCCTTCTCTCCCCCTTCTCTCTCCCTCTTCTCCCTCTTCCCCCCTTTTCCCACCTCCCCCCTTCTCCCTCTTCTCTCCCCCCCCCCCTCCCCAAAGATCCGAGCTCTACTCGGCGCTTGTTGCTGATTGGCTGAAAAGCCAATCAGCACGCACATGGGTACGAGTACAGACCAGTGTACCCATCATGGCAGCTTACAGGAGAAGCTGTAGCCAATACAGAAGCTGCTGGGGTGTCTACATCACCACCAGCACATTTAATGTTATATTGCAAAAACGGTTTGCATGACTTCTTGCAAACCTTTTTGCTAGGTGGATTATGGTGCATTCCACAGAATGCATTCAGAACCCACCTCACTTTCATATACCTTTAATTTTTTTAAATATCTGCTGCTATAACCCTTTGGCAAGCAGACAGTTAAACGCATGGGCTGAGTGACACATCTATCCGCCTGCTTGTGACTTGCCTAGCGCTACAAATCAGGGCACATGTTAGAATTTAATGCTGTTTTGCCCAAACTACTGATATGATGCTCTGATCTCCAGCACTGTGCATGCCTGTCGGCTGCAGCATCACCCAATCAGAATGTCTGGGAGGAGCTGCAGCTGTAGAATTATGACTTGGCTGCCACATGCTAAGAGGGAGCTGTACATGTCAGCCATGTACATTGCCCTGCAGGATCTGGTATGTACAGAGGTCTCTCTCTCACCTCATCTTTATTCCCTCTTTCTCTCTATTACTTTTTTCCCTCTCTTATCCTGTCTATTCCCGCTCTATCCCTGTGCCTCTTCCACCTAACAGCCACCCCAGGGACCCATCAGAGTACAAGCTCTGCCCCTGAGGCCCCATCAGAGGCTTCCCCCAGCCCATCACAGGCCACCCAGGGCCCAATCATAGCCGTCCGCTGTTCCAGGGCCTCATCAGAGGCCTCCTACAAGCCCAGGGGCCCATCAAAAGCTTCCTGTGGCCCTCCTCATTGGGCCCACTGGAAGCCCTCCTCAGCAGACCCATTCGTGGACCTCCTCTGCAGGCCTACCTGCGACAGTCTTATGCTAGGCCACCCACGGCCTTCCTCGGCAGACATATCTACGGCCCTCCTATGCTGGGCCACCCTTGTCCATCCTATGCTGGACCACCCGTGACCCTCCTATGCTGGGCCACCCTTGTCCATCCTATGCTGGACCACCCGCGGCCCTCCTCTGGTTTTCAGATAAAGAAAATACATTCTAGGAAGAATATTCTGGTATTTTTATAATTGCAAAGTTTACATGACGGCAATGACTTGTTTGTGGCTAAGGCCCATGAAACTCAGGACTAAGCAGCACATTTTTCAGGAGGCAGCAAGCTGCCTGAAGTTTCTTATGTAGTGACATGGTGCAGTGTGTGTATATGCGCAGCAATGTTTATATACAGTGAAATTCTGTTTTTAAATGTACCTGGCACTTTCAGACAAACTGTGTACATAAACACACATAAACTAACAACTGAACGTACAGGTGTGTTCTAACCTTATGATAGGAGGATTAGTAACTGGAGCTTGGGCGCACACAAATATGAAAGGCCTAGGGCAGCAGAAAGCCTAAACACACCCCAGCCAGATATACCTTTACTATTTATCTTACACTGATGTGTAATGTGATTAACAAACCATTGTTCTGAAAATAATAGAGTGCAGCTTTTTATTGTATACAGTGGTCCAGCATTCCAGGTAAAAAACTATGGGTCTGATTCTATTGCCCAATTCGTAAATGTATACACACTTAAAATCACTATTAATATTGCTAGATATTTGGCAAATATTACTTATTGGCACTAATTCATTCTTAAGTCATTAGAATGCATATAAACATTTATAAAAACAGCACCCAAAGTCAAATTTATGAGTTCAAGGCATTTTCAGGTAGCGAAAAGAATAAGGACTATATTGTACCATAATCTTTCCATCTGTGGTGCTGAAAATTTGATTGGACAATTCTCCTCCAATTTACCCTCATGGATGGTGGGAATAAAATCAGAAAAATATGACTGATCTACCCTTCTCATGACTTCCTGATCATTCACCTGGCAAAAACTTGCATGCCTTCCGGTAGGTATTGGGGTTTCTTGTGATACTTTACATGTGAGAAGTCTACATTGATTGCTGCTGCGCATAAAGAAGAATGTCCCCTATAAATTCTAAGGATATCCGGTGTATGACAACAGTAATGTATACTGAACAGGTGCTTTATTAGCACAATGTACAGATCTCACAAATGTATCTAAGCCATATCATCTAACAGCAAAAGTAGAACCGCTGATAGGGGCCTATATTTATATATATATATATATATATATATATATATACAGTATCTCACAAAAGTGAGTACACCCCTGACATTGTAAAGTAGTAAGTGTACAGCCTGTATAACAGTGTAAATTTGCTGTCCCCTCAAAATAACTCAACACACAGCCATTTATGTCTAAACTGTTGGCAACAAAAGTGAGTACACCCCTAAGTGAAAATGTCCACATTGGGCCCAAAGTGTCAGTATTTTGTGTGGCCACCATTATTTTCCAGCACCAGAGCTTCACAGGTTGCCTCTGGAGTCCTCTTCCACTCCTCCATGATGACATCACAGAGCTGGTGGATGTTAGAGACCTTGAGGAAACGAGATAGGGGGGAAAGAGATACAGGGGATAAAGGAGGGGGGAAAAGAGACACAGGGAAAGGGGGAGAGAGACACTGGGGAGACGGGAGGGGGAAAGACACAGGGGAGGCGGTGGAGAGACACGTGATGGGGTAAGAGACACAGTGGAGGAAGGAGGTGGGGAAAGACATAGGGGAGGGGGGAGAGACACAAGGGAGGAGGGGGGGGAAGACAAAGGGAAGAGAGAGGGGGGGAAGAGACACATCAAATATGATCCCGTAATTTTTGATGGGCAAGTTACTAGTATAGAAATAAACCTCTAAAAGTGCTATCACTCTGATGGAAAAGGTAACAGTGGTCTGGAAATGAGAGCATGGGGAGGTTGAAATAAATACTGGAATAGACAAAACATCACAACATAACAAATCAGACTTGCTAGTTCAGCTCACAATATAAAGAATAATTCCTCTTACATGCTTCCTAACCAGTTCTCAGAAATTGGAATCCTGGCTGGCCATTCTGGGGGCTCAGAAGATAGTCTGCGAGGTGATTTTCCTGCCTCAAGACTTGAGGCCGGAAGAGAGCTTGGTGGTAGGGAAAGGCATTACATGACTGATGCAGTATCTTGTGAGTGATTTTCACTTTTCCTGATTCTGTTGCTAAAATAGAAAATTAGAAAATCCTGTCCTCTATATGCATTATTTCTAAGACTGATGCTAATAAATTTAACAGAATGTTTGTCTATATCAGATTCGCCTTGTACTAATGAATGGGTGGGTATGAGTAGTGAGTTTTTTAGGTGTGCCATTGACATAATTAATCACTGCTTGATATACAAAGATCACTTGGCAGGCAATGATCCCTTGCAGGCATTTCTTTACTTTACGAGCACGATATTACTTGCAAGTCATGTAGGGTGTGCTTTTTTCTTATATAATACAGTGTTATAAAAGGTGAATAATACGTATTTTTATTGCATAGCTGTGCTTTCTTTTAAAATTATCCCATGGGCAAATTTCAACAAGAATATTTTGCCTCATTTGCAGAGAAAATTAGGATGACTTTGCATTTGATTTATGCAAATATAATTTTATAGAGTACACCCACTACTGCTTTTCTAGAAGAGCATAGCACTTTATATTCAAAATAAAAAATGTATATTTCTCTTTTTAGTTAAAATGTTGTCTTTATTATTATACTAGCGACTTGCCCGTCAAAAAATGACGGTCAATAAAAGAAAGTGTTGAAATGCTGTTTGCAACACAATGTGAGTCTACTGTGTGCCTCCACTATATAGACCCCTCTAACACACTAATTAACGCATGTAATAACAGTATAAGTGCCATGAGGGTCATCAAGGACCCTCATGACCCAAAGTGTAAGCACTACACCATTTTAACCCGGTCACTTATGGCGGTCTATCCAGACCCTCATAAGCCTCTATTTAACCCCATCAGTCCCATAAGGGTATATTAAGACCATTATGGGCCTGTTAAAACCCAACATTAACCACATAAGTGCCATGACGGTCCTCAAGGACAATCATGACACTAAGTATAAACACTACACCCCCAATAAAACATTAAATATCAACTAAACACCCTCTACACTAACCTATTAACACCTAAACTACCTACCTACCCCCTAATAACCCCCACCATTCTAATTACAGAAATAAAAAAAACTAAAGTCATCAAAAATCTACATTACATAAAATAAAAAAAACTAAAATCACCAAAAATAAAAAAATACATTACAAACCCCCCCCCACTACAGTAAAAAAAAAATGACACACCTGAAAAGGAAATACATATAATACATACAATACAATTAAATACAATATAATACAATACAATTAAATACAATACAATTAAATACAATACAATACACCCTATCTAACATACATCCCCCTATGTAATATACATCCCCCTATGTAATATACATCCCACTATGTAATATAAATCCCACTATCTAATATACAATACTATCTATCTAATATACATCCCCCTATCTATCTATGTAAAATACAATAAATACTATCTATATACTATACATCCCCCTATCTATCTAATATACAGTACATGCTATCTCTATATAGCAACCCTAATTCTAAGCTACAATAAAATAATTAAGACCACTTACCTTTGAGATGTTTCTTCAGATCACCAACCTAGGGTAAAAAAGATAAAAAAATTAATACAACACGTTTACATAAAATAACTAAAGATTCTAATTATTCTACTTACCTTTCCAGCAGGTCCCGTTCCAGCATGTCCCGTCCTCCTTCATCTTTGCCTCTGCGGCGCTGCCCCTGTTAAAAAAAACCCATTACATTAGTACACATACATAAACATAAAACCAAGTGAAATAAACACAATCTACATTGTATTTACCTCTCCGCGATGTCTCCGCCCTCCTGGTGTTCTGCCCCGGATGGGCCCTGGAAGCATCTGCGCAGTAAAAAAAAAAAAAAAACTACACACATCCGCCCTGGCGGATGTCTCCGACGCTAATGAGCTTCCTACGGAGTGTTCCAGAATAAAATTGGCAATGGCGGCTTCTGATTGGCTGAAAACGCTGTCTATCAAATTCAGCCAATGAGAAGACAACAATTGTGAACCAATGAGAAAGGGATACACCCCAAAATACCACGCTGATTGGATAACACACCTGTCAATCTTTATTTGAACCAATCCGAAGGCTTTATTGCCATCAGCCAACCACAATGGAATATACCCCTACGTACTGATTGGTGAAGACATCTGCGCCTTCCCATTGGCTGTAATATTGATTGACATTAACAATAGCCAATGAGAATGCGCAAATCCTTCACCAATCAGTATGTGGGGGTGTATTCCACTGTGATTGGCTATTGTAATGTTTTTTTTTTTTTTCTGTAATGTTCCTTTTTTATTTTTTGTGACTTAGGTTTTTTTATTTTCTGTAATGTAGATTTTTTTGTGTGACTTTAGGCTTTTTTATTTTCTGTAATTATAGTGGTGGGGGTTATTAGGGGGTAGGTAGGTAGTGTAGGTGTTAATAGGTTAGTGTAGAGGGTGTTTAGTTGATATTTCATGTTTTATTGGGGGGGTATAGTTCAGTGTAGTGTTTATACTTAGTGTCATGATGGTCCTTGAGGACCGTCATGGCACTTATGTGGTTAATGGTGTGTTGTAACAGGCCCATAATGGTCTTTATATACCCTTATGAGACTGATGGGGTTAAATAGAGGCTTATGAGGGTCTGTATGGACCCCCATGAGTGACAGGGTTAATTAGCGGTTTATGGGGGTCTGTATTGACCCCCATCAGTGACAGCGTTAATTAAGGGCTTATGGTGGGCTGTATTGACCCCCATGAGTGAGGGGGTTAATTAAGTGCTTATGGGGGTCTGTATTGACCCCCATGAGTGACAGGGTTAATGAAGGGCTTATGGGGGTCTTTTTTTGACCCCCATGAATGGCAGGGTTAATTAGGGGTTTATGGGGGTCTGTATTGACCCCCATGAGTGACAGGGTTAATGAAGGGCTTATGGGGGTCTGTATTGACCCCCGATGAGTGAGGGGGTTAATTAAGTGCTTATGGGGGTCTGTATTGACCCCCATGAGTGACACAGTTAATGAAGGGCTTATGGGGGTCTGTATTGACCCCCATGAGTGACATGGATAATGAATGGCTTATGAGGGTCTATATTGACCCCCATGAGTGACAGGGTTAATGAAGGGCTTATGGGGGTCTGTATTGACCCCCATGAGTGACAGGGTTATAGTGTATATTTGTTTTCTTTTATAACGGGTCCTTTAAGGACCTTTACGGTCCTTTAAGGACCTGTAACGCGGGAATTTTTAATTTTCATTGCGCGTGCAATCGGGACCCCCACTGCGATGGTTAATGTGGGGTTAATGCAGGGCTCCGAGCTTATGTTGGATCCCGTGGGGTCAATGCGGGTTTCCGAGCTTATCTCGGATCCCTTCTTGTGTAAGTTGTACGTGGCTGGGCTGTGAGCCTTGTTTTCGTTTTTTTCGGCGGCCATTTTTTCTCTTGCTTAGGGGATTTACGTGTGTCTGAACTCGGGAATTTGGACTTAAATGGAGGTGTAACTTCACTTTCAGAGGTTCTGAGTGCCCCCCCCCCCCTTGCTATGGGTAAGCTTTTTATGTAGTATTTGGTGTGTTTTGACTGTTTTTAGGTGCGCGCGGTTCGGCCGTTATGGTCGTATTTTTCATGCGTGTGGGTGTTTATTACGTAAAAGGTTGGTTCTGAGGTTAATGCAGGTTTCCGAGCTTATCTCGGATCCCTTCTTGGGTAAGTTGTACGTGGCTAGGCTTTGAGCCTCGTTTTCGTTTTTTTCGGCGGCCATTTCTTCTCTCGCTTAGGGGATTTTCGTGTGTCTGAACTCGGGAATTTGGACTTAAATGGAGGTATACCTTCACTTTCAGAGGTCCTGGATGCCCCCCCCCCCCCCTGCTATGTGTAAGCTTTTTATATAGTTTTTGTGAGTATTTGGTGTGTTTTGACTGTTTTTAGGAGCGCGCGGTTCGGTCGTTATGGTCGTATATTTAGTGCGTGTGGGTCTTTGTTACGTTAAGGTTGGTGCGTGTTTTTAACTGCGTGTGAGGCGCCTTTGAGCCTCCACCTCCGCAAATGCGGATCCTTGCTTTGCGAGGGTCCGAATTTGGGGACAAACACAGCCGACGTTGGAGCCTCCACCTTCCGCAAATGCGGCCCCTCGCTCTGCGAGGGTCCGCATTTGCGGAGCAAACTGCATCCCTCGCTTCGCGAGGGATGCAGTTCTTGCAAGCTCGCTTTGCAAGCTCGCAAAGCGTGACGACAAATCCTAGTTTGACAACTATTATATGTGATTTATGTGTATACCTGCTTGAGCTAACATTTGAAACTGGGGGATTTTCTTATGGAAGCCAGTGTTACCATCTACACATCTACACATCACCACAGAATAGGAAATTAAAGGACATGCCACAAAGTGCTCTTTAACAACTTTAGTTGCAAATAATCTTTTTTAAATGCAACGGTTTGCTGAGCGAAATGTGAAGTGGTTCAAAAACTCTGAAATGTTCCCTTTTTTTGTCTCAGAATGTTTTCTGTTGACCTAAAATCTCAATTATTTTACATATTAAAACTTATTTTATCCTCACCTAGTCCTCACCAAATTCTAAAAAAGATACAGTGCCTTGCAAAAGTATTCACCCCCCTTGACATTTTTAATGTTTTGTTGCCTCACAACCTGGAATTAACATGTATTGTTTGAGGACTTGAATCATTTAATTTACAGAAGGTGCCCACAACTTTGAAGATGTTTTTTTTTTTTTTCCCATTGTGAAGCAAACAACAAATAGGACAAAATAACAGAAAAAGTCAATGTGCATAACTATTCACCCCCCTAAAAACAATACTTTGAAGAGCCACCTTTTGCGCAATCACAGCTCCAAGTCGCTTTGGATAAGTCTCTATAAGCTTGCCACATCTTGGATATTTTCCCATTCCTCCTTGCAAAACTGCTCCAGCTCCTTCAAGTTGGATGGTTTGCGTTTGTGAACAGCGATCTTTAAGTCTGACCACAGATTTTCTATTGGATTGCGGTCTGGGCTTTGACTAGGCCATTCCAACACATTTACATGTTTCCCCTTAAACGACTCAAGTGTTGCTTTAGCCGTGTGTTTGGGGTCATTGTCCTGCTGGAAGGTGAACTTCCGTTCTAGCCTCAAATCACGCACAGAGTGGTACAGATTTTGTTCAAGAATATCCCTGTATTTAGCACCATCCATCTTTACCTCAACTCTGACGAGTTTCCCAGTCCCGGCTGCTGGGATGGTGTTCTTTGGGTGATGTGATGTGTTGGGTTTGCACCAGACATAGCGTTTTCTTTGATGGCCGAAAAGTTCAATTTTAGTCTCACCAGACCAGAGCACCTACCTCCATATATTTTGGGAGTCCCTCAAATGCCTTTTCGCAAACTCAAAATGTTCTATTTTATTTTTTGCTGAAAGTAATGTCTTTCTTCTGGCCATTCGGCCATAAAGCCCAACTCTATGGAGCATATGGCTTATTCTCGTCCTATGTACAGATACTCCAGTCTCTGCTGTGGAACTTTACAGCTCCTCCTGGGTTACCTTAGGTCTCTGTGCTGCATCTCTGATTAATGCCCTCCTTGCCCGGTCCATGAGTTTTTGTGGGTGGACGTCTCTTAGCAGGTTTGCTGTTGTGCCATGTTCTTTCCATAGTTACATAGTAACATAGTTACATAGTAATTAAGGTTGAAAAAAGACTTTCAGTCCATCAAGTTCAACCTGTTAAGATCTCCTCTGATCTGCAATATGCGGATTAGTTATTAATTAAATTATTGATTAAATAATTATTAATAGTATAGTATTGGAGGATGAATAAAGAGTTAGTCCATCAAGTTCAACCTTTTTAGATCTCTATTGATCTTTTTAATGTGGACTATTTATTATTATTGTTAATTGTTAATTGATCCAGAGGAAGGCAAACAGAAAAAAAAAAACCATTGAAACTTTGCCAATTGTCTCATAAGGGAAAAAAAAAACAAAATTCCTTCCTGACCCCAGAAACTGGCGATCAAATTTCTCCCTGGATCAATATTCCTTGCTAGCTATCTAGGATAGCCTTGAATGCCCTCTTTATTCAAAAATATATCTAACCCCTTTTTGAAGTTGTCTATCGAATTCGCTGTCACCACCTCCTTTGGTAGAGAATTCCACAGTTTAACCACCCTATTTGTGAAGAACCCTTTTCTTTGTTTAAGGTGAAATCTTTTTTCCTCTAACCTCAAAGGATGTCCTCTTGTCAGTTGAAAATCTCTTGCTACAAAAAGTTCACTTGACAAAGCCTTATATTGACCCTGGATGTATTTATATAACGTAATCATATCTCCTCTTAGACGCCTTTTTTCTAGCGAAAATAAGTTTAATTTTGTTAGTCTTTCTTCATAACTTAGCCCCTCCATTCCCCTTATTAGCTTTGTAGCCCTTCTCTGTACTTTTTCCAGCTCTAAAATGTCTTTTTTATGAGGTGGTGCCCAAAATTGTACTCCATATTCCAAATGAGGCCGTACTAGAGATTTGCATAGTGGCAGAATTATATCTTCTTCCCTGGCTTCTATACCCTTCCTAATACATGCTAATATTTTATTTGCCTTTGCAGCCGCTGCTTGGCTTTGAGCGCTGTTACCTAGGTGGTTGTCCACTAGTACTCCCAAATCCCTTTCAATATCTGATACCCCTAGATTTGCTCCATTAAGATTATAGATTGCTTGGCTATTGTTCCTTCCCAAATGCATAACCTTACATTTATTTGTATTAAATCTCATCTGCCATTTAGCTGCCCATTTCTCTAATTTATGCAAATCCTTTTGTAGGGAAAGTACATCATTATCTGATTTTATTACCTTGCACAACTTAGTGTCATCAGCAAAAATGGAGACACTACATTCGAGTCCTACTTCAATGTCATTAATAAATATGTTAAAAAGGAGAGGACCTAATACTGAACCTTGAGGAACCCCACTTATCACATTAGACCAATCGGAGTATGTTCCATTTACAACAACCCTTTGCTTCCTGTCTTTTAGCCAGCTCTCGATCCATGAGCAGATATTTACTGCAATTCCTGTATCCCTTAGTTTGCTCACTAGTCTTCCATGTGGCACTATATCAAATGCCTTTGAAAAATCCAAAAAAACTTTCCATTTGGTTATGATAGATTTGATGGTGCTCCTGGTGATCATCAAAGATTTGGATTTTTTTTAATAACCTAACCCTTCTCAACAACATTGACCCTTACTTGTTTGGAGAGTTCCTTGGTGTTCATGGCAGTGTTTGGTTAGTGGTGCCTCTTTCTTAGGTGTTGCAGCCTCTGGGGCCTTTCAAAAAAGGTGTGTATATGTAATGACAGATCATGTGACACTTAGATTGCACACTGGTGGACATTATTTCACTAATGATGTGACTTCTGAAGGTAATTGGTTGCACCAGAGATTTTTTATGGGCTTCATAACAAAGGGGGTGAATACATACGAACATGCCAATTTTATGTTTCCTATTTCTAAAAAAGTTTTATGTATATATTTTTCTCTATTTCACTTCACCAGCTTAGACTATTGTGTTCTGATCCATCACATAGAATTCAGATTAACAAAACTGAACTTAAGGCTGTATTGTAACAAAATATGTCAAGGGGGTGAATACTTTTGCAAGGCACTGTAAATATGACATCAAATTCATTTGTGTGAAAAAGTGCACCAGTTGAGAAGATAATTAGTATAGGGTGCTGTTAAACGTGAATACATCATCAAGAAGAGCTACCGCCAGTGCTACCAAACAATATTACAGTGTCATTTCCAGAATCCTAACACCAATAATAGTAACTGTATTGAGAAATATATTGGAAACTTTATTCACACAAAACTCTTGACTATAGCGATAGGTAAAATTGGAAACTAACAGCCTTATTAAATTGCGATTTGGACAATTGAAAAGCGCTCTATATAAGCACATAACATATTTTTTTACAGAAGATTTTAGTTAGTGAAGACCTTGCTTTTGGATAGAAGTTCAAAAAATAAAAACTTCTGTAAAAAGATATGCTATGTGCTTATATAGAGTCCTTTTCAATTGGCCGAATCACAATTTAATAAGGCTGTAAGGTTTCTACAAAGCACTTAGGAACCCCAAAATACTAAGCATTCATTTAATGCAAACACATTTATCACTAGAAATAGTAAGAGAAAAAGCTATGAGAAAGTTAATTTAGAAATAGAGAATGCTCAAAACTTTTTAAAAATACAAAAACATAGCTGCGCCCAGAGATCTTGAGGCCTCTGCCAGTATGGTAAATATTAGACTTCACAATTCTACCTTTAGTAAAAGATTGGTCAGCTTTCTGGAAGAAAACTTTATTTTACAAAACATGGCCTGGATGAAACATAAGTCTCCTGTAATAATAATTTCTTGCCAGCAGAGACAAAGGTATTCTCTGACCGTAAAGCTTGAGCAAAAACAAAACACTGTATAACAACTCAAGAGCCTTATATCAATTGTTAATCATAATGGTGGAGGGTGATAATTTAAACTTGGTTTCCAGCCACAGGGCCTGGGCACCTCATTATCCTGAATACTGGAAAATTGTAAAACTATCTGTCCATCAAATAAAGCATAGTTGATAGTGGATAATACAGTAGGGCAGTCATCCAAACACACCAGTAAATAAATAATTGAATTAAAAAGAAACAATTTAAAAGAAAAAAAATCAAGATTTTGGAATTCCCAAGTCAAAGTCCAGGAACTCATCCCTATTGGCAAATCTCTCCAAGCTGGAGGACTTTTGTAAAGGGGAGTTGGACATAATTCCTCCCAGGTGATCTGACAGGCTGAAACTCTTACAATAAATGGAAATCATTTTTGTTGCATGTGAAAGAGGGCATTTACATAGTAATTTAGGTTGAAAAAAGTCTTTAGTCCATCAAGTTCAACCTTTTTAGATCTCCTCTGATCTGCAATACGCAGATTTATTGTTAATTGATCCAGAGGAAGGCAAACAGAAAAAAAAAAACAGTGAAACTTTGCCAATTGTCTCAACAGAGGAAACAATATAAAATTCCTTCCTGACCCCAGATACTGGCAATCGCATTCATCCCTGGATCAATACTCCCTCTCAATTTATCCAGCATAGCCCTTAATGTCCTTTTTATTCATGCTGTTTGGGCCAAAGCCGAAAGGACACCCAGCTGTGGATGTGTTTGGAGGGGAAAGGAAAGTCCGCTTATGCAAAGAACAATTCAGCATAGGAACATTTGACAATGTTCTGCTACATGCTTGTTTTTTTTTAAATGGAAGAATAAACTGCATTGGATGTATAATTATGTTTGGGAGCCTGCTCCTGTCAGCCAGTGTGCAGACATTTATACATGTCTGCCAGTTAGCTCTATAGCCTGACATACTCAATGTTCCTACACAGGCATTTCCTGCTAGTATATAGGGAATTTAAATGTGTTTTATTTAATATTTGTCATGTAAAAGCAGATATTGTAATGTTAATGCTCTTTTACATATATGATACGAAGCTTGACTTTCTTTCCCTTTTAAAATCAAGATACTTAATCATGTGGTGCACTTACTTTCAAACACACTGCATGTGATTGTTCACTGAATATAATATGTGTGTGTTGACACATGAGGTTAGATTTATGTATTAAGACTTGTTAAGACCCCTTCTGGATCTCTACTTTGTCTTGGTGAAGGAGCTTGTGTACATCAATGAAGCTGTGAACTATTCCATGTAGGATCACCTAAGATAGGCAAGTCATAGCAGAGAGGTCAGACAAATTACGCTCCACTGGAGAAGGAACTTGCAACCCATTCCAGTAACTTTGCTAAGATAACTTTATGGACAAGCACAAACAGAGACATAATGACATGGCACCAGAAGATGAGCCCCTCAGGTCAGAAGGTGCCCACCACATTACGGAGGAAGAGCAGAGGGCAAGTACAAGTAGCACCAGATCTAATGAAGTGAGTGGACCAAAGCCAAAAGGACACCCAGCTGCGGATGTGTTTGGAGGGTAAAGCAAAGTCCACTTAAGCAAAGAACAATTCAGCATAGGATCCTGGAATGTTAGAACAATGAACCAAGTCAAACTAGATGCTGTCAAGAATGAGATGACAAGGTTAAACATTGATATCCTGGGAATTAGTGAACTTATATTGATTGGAATGGGACATTTCACATAACCACCAAATCTTTTACTGTGGTCAAGAATCCCGCAGAAGTAATGGAGTAACCCTCATAGTCAATCAAAGGGTGGCCAAAGCAGTGCTTTTACTGTGTGGGTCACAACAAAATGTGGCATGTTCTTAAAGAGATGGTAGTACAAGATCATCTCATCCACCTCCTGAAGATTATGCATGTGGACCAAGAAGCCATGGTCAGAACCAAACATGGGACAACAGAATGGTCCAAGATTGAAAAAGGAGTGTGACAAGGTTGTACATTCTTACCTTATTTATCCAACTTATACGCAGAGCTGGATGAATCTAAAGAGCTGAGAACTCAAATAGGACTTGCAAAGGCTTTTCCTAACACTAATTAAAGCTGTAACAGCTATTAGACACACAACACTGTACTTTAATAGCTTTGCAAAGCATAGGAATACATTATAATTAACCCACCTCCCTTTCATATACCTTTATTTTTTTTTAAATATCTGCTGCTATAACTTTAAACAATAAACCTTTTGGCAAGCAGACAGTTAAACGCACGGGCTGAGTCATACATCTATCCCCATGCTTGTGACTTGCCTAGTGCTACAGATCAGGGCACATGTTAGAATTTAATGTTGTTTTGCCCAAAACTACTGATATGATGCTCTGATCTCCAGCACTGTGCATGCCTGTCGGCTGCAGCATCACCCAATCAGAATGTCTGGGAGGAGCTGCAGCTGTAGAATTATGACTTAGCTGCTACATGCTAAGAGGGAGCTGTACATGTCAACCATGTACATTGCCCTGCATGATCTGGTATGTACAGAGGTCTCTCTCTCACCTCATCTTTATTCCCTCTTTCTCTCTATTACTTTTTTTCCTCTCTTATCCTGTCTATTCCCGCTCTATTCCTGTGCCTCCTCCACCTAACAGCCACCCCAGGGCCCCATCATAGTACATGCGCTGCACCTGAGGCCCCATCAGAGGCTTCCCCCTGCCCATCACAGGCCACGCCGTAACCCTAGGGCCCCATCAGAGGCCTCTTGTGGCAGATCACAGGCCACCCAGGGCCCAATCATAGCCGTCCGCTGTTCCAGGGCCTTATCAGAGGCCTCCTACAAGCCCAGGGGCCCATCAAAAGCTTCCTGTGGCCCTCCTCATTGGACCCACTGGCAGCCCTCCTCAGCAGACCCATTCGTGGCCTTCCTCTGCAGGCCTACCTGCGTCAGTCTTATGGACGGCCTTCCTCGGCAGGCCTACCTGAGGCCCTCCTCTGCTGGCCCACCCGCGGCCCTTCTATGCTGGGCCACCCTTGGCCATCGTTTGCTGGGCCACCCTCGTCCATCCTATGCTGGACCACCCGCAGCCCTCCTCTGGTTTTCAGACAAAGAAAAGACATTCTAGGAAGAATATTCTGGTATTTTTATAATTGTAAAGTCTACATGACGGCAATGACTTGTTTGTGGCTAAGGCCCATGAAACTCAGGACTAAGCAGCACATTTTTCAGGAGGCAGCAAGCTGCCTGAAGTTTCTTATGTAGTGACATGGTGCAGTATGTGTATATGCGCAGCAATGTTTATATACAGTGAAATTCTGTTTTTAAATGTACCTGGCACTTTCAGACAAACTGTATGTGTACATAAACACACATAAACTAACAACTGAACGTACAGGTGTTTTCTAACCTTATGATAGGAGGATTAGTAACTGGAGCTTGGGCGCACACAAATATGAAAGGCCTAGGGCAGCAGAAAGCCTAAACACACCCCAGCCAGATATACCTTTACTATTTATCTTACACTGATGTGTAATGTGATTAACAAACCATTGTTCTGAAAATAATAGAGTGCGGCTTTTTATTGTATACAGTGGTCCAGCCTTCCAGGTAAAAAACTATGGGTCTGATTCAATTGCCCAATTCGTAAATGTATACACACTTAAAATCACTTTTAAGTCATTAGAATGCATATACAAATTTATAAAAACAGCACCCAAAGTCAAATTTATGAGTTCAAGGCTAGAGATGTAGCGAATAGTTCGCCGGCGGACTGTTCTCGGCGAACTGCAAACATATGCGATATTCGACCCGCCCCCTATACTTTATCATTGAGCAAACTTTGACCCTGCAACTCACAGTCAGCAGACACATTCCAGCCAATCAGCATCATACCCTGCATCCCAGACCCTTCTAACTCATGGACAGCAGCCATTTTGGAATCATAACTAACTTGCAGTCTTACTGAGAGGAGGCTGAGTGTAGGTGATACTGCATCAATAGGGAAAACCAAAGCTAGGCTACTGTGCACAGTGTGCAATACAGTCCTGAAGAACTCTTTTGATCTCTGCTGCAAGGACACCCCTGTGTCTCTTCCCCCCTTATCATCATCCTCCCCTCATCTTAGCTCCCAACCCTAACACCCCTTACACTTATCCATAACACCCATCAACCTAACACCTAACCCTAACACCCCTCACAGTTATCCCTAACACCCCTAACCCTAACACCCCTCACACTTATCCCTAACACCTAACCCTAACATCCCTCACCCTAACACCTAACCCTAACACCCCTCACACTTATCCCTAACACCCCTCAACCTAACCCTAACACCCCTCACACTTATCCCTAACACCTAACCCTAACATTCCTCACCTTAACGCCTAACCCTAACACCCCTTACACTTATCCCTAACACCCCTCACCCTAACACCCCTCACACTTATCCCTAACACCCGTCGCCCTAACCCTAACACCCCTCACACTTATCCCTAACACCCCTCACCCTAACACCTAACCCTAATACCCCCTTACACTTATCCCTAACAGCCCTTACCCTAACACCTAACCCTAACATCCCTTACCCTAACACCCATCACACTTATCCCTAACACCCCTTACCGTAACCCTAACACCCCTCACACTTATCCATAACACCCATCAACCTAACACCTAACCCTAACATTCTCACACTTATCCCTAAGACCTAACACCCCTCACACTTAGCCCTAACACCCCTCACCCTAACACCTAACCCCCTCACCCTTATCCCTAACACCCCTTACCCTAACACCCCTCACACTTATCCCTGTGTCTCTTCCCCCCCTTATCATCAAGGTAGGGGGGAGGATGATGAGGGAGGGGAGAAGAGACACAGGGGAGGATGATGAGGGAGGGGGGAAACAGACACAGGGGAGGATGATGAGGGGGGGGAGAGAGACAGGGGAAGATGATGAGGGAGGGGGAAAAGAGACACAGGGGAGGATGATGAGGTAGGGGGGAAAGAGACACAGGGGAGGATGATGATGGAGGGGGGAAGAGACACAGGGGAGGATGATGAGGGAGGGGGTAAAGAGATACAGGGGAGGATGATGAGGGAGGGGGGATGAGACACAGGGTAGGGTGATGAGGAAGGGAAGAAAGAGACACAGGGGAGAATGATGAGGGAGGGGGTAAAGAGATACAGGGGACGATGATGATGGAGGGGGATGTTAGGTTATTTATGCCCTTTATGGATTAAAACCAGACTCTGCATCAACTATGTAATTTTCAGTGGGAGTTTTGACATGGACCCCCCTCCTGCATGCCACAGTCCAGGTGTTAGTCCCCTTAAAACAACTTTTCCATCACTATTGTGGCCAGAAAGAGTCCCTGTGGGTTTTAAAATCCGCCTGCCCATTGAAGTCTATGGCGGTTCACCGGGTTCGCAGATTCGCGAACATTTGCGGCGTATCGCGGTTCGCGAACCGAAAATTTGATGTTCGCGACATCACTATTCAAGGCATTTGCAGGTAACTAATAGAATAAGGCTATATTGTACCATAATCTTTCCATCTGTGGTGCTGAAAATTTTATTGGACAATTTTACTCCAATCCACCCTCATGGATGATGGGAATAAAATCAGAAAAATATGACTGATCTACCATTTTCATGACTTCCTGATCATTCACCCGGCAAAAACTTGCATGCCTTCCTGTAGGTATTGGGGTTTCTTGTGATACTTTACATGTGAGAAGTCTACATTGATTGCTGCTGCTCATAAGGAAAAATGTCCCCTATAAATTCTAAGGATATCCGGTGTATGACAACAGTAATGTATACTGAACAGGTGCTTTATGAGCACAATGTGCAGATCTCACAAATGTATCTAAGCCATATCATCTAACAGTAAAAGTAGAACCGCTGATAGGGGCCTAAAATTTTCGCCATAGACTTCAATGGGCAGGCGAATTTTAAAACCCACAGGGACTCTTTCTGGCCACAATAGTGATGGGAAAGTTGTTTCAAGGGGTCTAACAACTGGACTGTGGCATGCCGGAGGGGGATCCATGGCAAAACTCCCACGGAAAATTACATAGTTGATACAGAGTCTGGTTTTAAGCCATAAAGGGCATAAATTACCTAACATTCCTAAATTGTTTGGAATAACGTGCTTTAAAACATCAGGTATGATGTTGTATCGATCAGGTAGTGTAAGGGTTAGGCCCGCTTCACAGTAACAGACCAAACTCCCCGTTTAACGCACCGCAAACAACCAGAAACAGTCCATTTGCACAACCGCAAACTCCCCATTTGCACAAGGTTGGATACCAAGCTAGCCATGTCCCGTTCCTTGTCCTCACTGATGTCATTGACGGTCTCTTCCTCCACCCAGCCACCAAGGGTCCCCGAAAGGTGACAACAAGCCCCCTGGGACGCCTGCTGTGTTTGGTCTTACACCTCCTCAAAGCCACCTTCCTTCTCTGACTCCTCTTCTTCAGACTCCTCTCACTGCATTGCCTCTCTCTGCATTATTATAAGGTGTGTTAAGTAGTACTACTCTTATCAGTTTAAAACCTGTTACAGCACCTATCAGGGGGCGTGTATAAGGCCTATATTTTTAGAACCAGGAGATGGAAAAAGATGCTTTGTTGGTCGTATCACTTCAATTTTGGGGCACGGCACGTGCAGTCAATGGTGCCACCAGATAGGAGTGACGTGTTTGTAAGTACTACTCTTATCAGTTTAATACTTGTTACGTTACCTATCAGGGGGCGTGTATAAGGCCTGGATTTTTAGAACCAGGAGATGGAAAAAGATGCTTTGTTGGTCGTATCACTTCAATTTTGGGGCACGGCACGTGCAGTCAAAGGTGCCACCAGATAGGAGTGACGTGTTTGTAAGTACTACTCTTATCAGTTTAATACTTGTTACAGCACCTATCAGGGGGCGTGTATAAGGCCTGGATTTTTAGAACCAGGAGATGGAAAAAGATGCTTTGTTGGTCGTATCACTTCAATTTTGGGGCACGGCACGTGCAGTCAAAGGTGCCACCAGATAGGAGTGACGTGTTTGTAAGTACTACTCTTATCAGTTTAATACTTGTTACAGCACCTATCAGGGGGCGTGTATAAGGCCAGGATTTTTAGAACTAGGAGATGGAAAAAGATGCTTTGTTGGTCGTATTACTTCAATTTTGGGGCACGGCACGTGCAGTCAATGGTGCCACCAGATAGGAGTGACGTGTTTGTAAGTACTACTCTTATCAGTTTAATACTTGTTACGTTACCTATCAGGGAGCGTGTATAAGGCCTGGATTTTTAGAACCAGGAGATGGAAAAAGATGCTTTCTTGGTCGTATCACTTCAATTTTGGGGCACGGCACGTGCAGTCAAAGGTGCCACCAGATAGGAGTGACGTGTTTGTAAGTACTACTCTTATCAGTTTAATACTTGTTACAGTACCTATCAGGGGGCGTGTATAAGGCCTGGATTTTTAGAACCAGGAGATGGAAAAAGATGCTTTGTTGGTCGTATCACTTCAATTTTGGGGCACGGCACGTGCAGTCAAAGGTGCCACCAGATAGGAGTGACGTGTTTGTAAGTACTACTCTTATCAGTTTAATACTTGTTACAGCACCTATCAGGGGGCGTGTATAAGGCCTGGATTTTTGGAACCAGGAGATGGAAAAAGATGATTTGTTGGTCGTATCACTTCAATTTTGGGGCACGGCACGTGCAGTCAAAGGTGCCACCAGATAGGAGTGACGTGTTTGTAAGTACTACTCTTATCAGTTTAATACTTGTTACGTTACCTATCAGGGGGCGTGTATAAGGCCTGGATTTTTAGAATCCAGGAGATGGAAAAAGATGCTTTCTTGGTCGTATCACTTCAATTTTGGGGCACGGCACGTGCAGTCAAAGGTGCCACCAGATAGGAGTGGCGTGTTTGTAAGTACTACTCTTATCAGTTTAATACTTGTTACAGCACCTATCAGGGGGCGTGTATAAGGCCTGGATTTTTAGAACCAGGAGATGGAAAAAGATGCTTTCTTGGTCGTATCACTTCAATTTTGGGGCACGGCACGTGCAGTCAAAGGTGCCACCAGATAGGAGTGACGTGTTTGTAAGTACTACTCTTATCAGTTTAATACTTGTTACAGCACCTATCAGGGGGCGTGTATAAGGCCTGGATTTTTAGAACCAAGAGATGGAAAAAGATGCTTTCTTGGTCGTATCACTTCAATTTTGGGGCACGGCACGTGCAGTCAAAGGTGCCACCAGATAGGAGTGACGTGTTTGTAAGTACTACTCTTATCAGTTTAATACTTGTTACGTTACCTATCAGGGGGCGTGTATAAGGCCTGGATTTTTAGAACCAGGAGATGGAAAAAGATGCTTTGTTGGTCGTATCACTTCAATTTTGGGTCACGGCACGTGCAGTCAAAGGTGCCACCAGATAGGAGTGACGTGTTTGTAAGTACTACTCTTATCAGTTTAATACTTGTTACAGCACCTATCAGGGGGCGTGTATAAGGCCTGGATTTTTAGAACCAGGAGATGGAAAAAGATGCTTTCTTGGTCGTATCACTTCAATTTTGGGGCACGGCACGTGCAGTCAAAGGTGCCACCAGATAGGAGTGACGTGTTTGTAAGTACTACTCTTATCAGTTTAATACTTGTTACAGCACTTATCAGGGGGCGTGTATAAGGCCTGGATTTTTAGAACCAGGAGATGGAAAAAGATGCTTTCTTGGTCGTATCACTTCAATTTTGGGGCACGGCACGTGCAGTCAAAGGTGCCACCAGATAGGAGTGACGTGTTTGTAAGTACTACTCTTATCAGTTTAATACTTGTTACAGCACATATCAGGGGGCGTGTATAAGGCCTGGATTTTTAGAACCAGGAGATGGAAAAAGATGCTTTGTTGGTCGTATCACTTCAATTTTGGGGCACGGCACTTGCAGTCAAAGGTGCCACCAGATACGAGTGACGTTTTTCTAAGTACTACTCTTATCAATTTAATACTTGTTACAGCACCTATCAGGGGGCGTGTATAAGGCCTCGATTTTTATAACTGGGAGATGGAAAAAGATGCTTTGTTGGTCGTATCACTTCATTTTTGGGGCACTTTGTGACATTAGCTTCTTACGCTCAAACATGTCCTTTACAGGCACCTGACTATGGGCAGATGAGCAGGAACTGCTCAAGGCGAGAGACGGAGTGGCGGATGGTTGAGAGAGGGCAAGGAAGACAGCAGTGGTTGATGTGGAGACAGCAGTGGTCTCCCTGGAGGAGACCCTTCAGAAGCAACCGGCGGCAAAATTATTCGAGGAAAGGAGAGGTCGCCTACTGAAGCCTGCCCTAGGGTAACCCAAGGGCGATTGAGCAGGTTAGATATTGTAAATAATAAGCTACTGCTGGAGTGATGATAGAAATTAGGACTTTACTATTGTCTGTTTTAACATGTCTTAGGTTTCTCTTAAAAATTGCAATCACAGTAAAAAAAAAGAAAATGTATTAACCAAAAAAGTAAAAAAAAGAAGGCCTAGCCACCTAATTTTAACAAAATGTCTTCATTGTAAATTTGTATTTTTGCACAACTGTTGTGTTATGCAAGACTGTTCAATATGCTTTCTTTTCCATTACATGCCGTACGCCTTCTGGCATAAAAATTGAAATTCAAAAATTAGATATTGTTGCAGCCGCTGCTGTTGCAGCGGCCAGAAAAATTGACCTTTGTTCCCCAGGCAGAAAGTGCCATAAAACATTGCCTCTTCTTGAACCCTAGTTGGTGGCGGATAATTCACGCAAGTCATCCGGCATTCACAGATAACAGACAGCAGCGTGTGGACCATTTATAGCCGAAGGCAGCTCATCTCATCAGGCCTTTTTCAGTCGAATGTATCGCCCAGTGTCAGTCCCTTCGGGACCCATCCCTCATTCATCTTTATAAAGGTGAGGCAATCTAGACTTTTTTGCCCTAGGCGACTTCTCTTCTCGGTGACAAAACCTCCTGCTGCACTGAAGGTCCTTTCTGACAGGAGACTTGAAGCGGGGCAGGCCAGAAGTTCAATTGCAAATTGGGATAGCTCAGGCCACAGGTCTAGCCTGCATACCCAGTAGTCAAGGGGTTCATCGCTCCTCAGAGTGTCGATATCTGCAGTTAAGGCGAGGTAGTCTGCTACCTGTCGGTCAAGTCGTTCTCTGAGGGTGGATCCCGAAGGGCTGATGCGATGCGTAGGACTGAAAAAGGTCTGCATGTCCTCCATCAACAACACGTCTTTTAAACGTCCTGTCCTTGCCGGCGTGGTCGTGGGAGGTGGATTACTTTCACCTCTTCCCCTGTTATATTGCCCTTGTGCTGTGACATCACCCTTATATGCTGTGTAAAGCATACTTGTTAATTTGTTTTGGACCTGCTGCATCCTTTCTGACTTGCGGTAATTTGGTAACAAATCAGGCACTTTCTGCTTATACCGGGGGTCTAGTAGCGTGCACACCCAGTACAGGTCGTTTCCCTTCAGCCTTTTTATACGAGGGTCCTGCGACAGGCACGACAGCATGAAAGACCCCATTTGCACAAGGTTGGATGCCGAGCTAGTCATGTCCCGTTCCTCGTCCTCAGTGATCTCTCTGAAGATATGTTCTTCCCCCCAGCCACGTACAACACCACGGGTACCAGATAGGTGACAACGAGCACCCTGGGATGCCTGTTGTGATTGGTCTTCCTCCTCCCCCTCAAAGCCACATTCCTCCTCTGACTCCTCTTCCTCACAATCCTCTTCCAGCGTTGCCGCAGGTCCAGCAAGCGATGCTGATAAGGCTGTTTCTGGTGGTGATGGTGACCACAACTCTTCCTCTTCCTTGTCACGCTCATCTGCGGCCTGATCCAGCACTCTTCACAGGGCACGCTCCAGGAATAAAACAAATGGTATGATGTCGCTGATGGTGCCTTCGGTGCGACTGACAAGGTTTGTCACCTCCTCAAAAGGACGCATGAGCCTACAGGCATTGCGCATGAGCGTCCAGTAACGTGGCAAAAAAATCCCCAGCTCCGCAGAGGCTGTCCTAGCACCCCGGTCATACAAATACTCGTTAATGGCTTTTTCTTGTTGGAGCAGGCGGTCGAACATTAGGAGTGTTGAATTCCAACGTGTGGGGCTGTCACAAATCAAGCGCCTCACTGGCATGTTGTTTCGCCGCTGGATATCTGAAAAGTGCGCCATGGCCGTGTAGGAACGCCTGAAATGGCCACACACCTTTCTGGCCTGCTTCAGGACGTCCTGTAAGCCTGGATACTTATGGACAAAGCGTTGTACGATCAGATTACACACATGTGCCATGCACGGCACATGCGTCAACTTGCCCAAATTCAATGCCGCCAACAAATTTCTTACGTTGTCACAAACCACTTTGCCAATCTCTAGTTGGTGCGGAGTCAGCCAGCTGTGCGTTCAGGGCGGACAGGAGTGCTGGCCCGGTGTGACTCTCTGCTTTGAGGCAAGTCAACCCCAAGACGGCATGACACTGCCGTATCCGGGATGTGGAATAGTATCTGGGGAGCTGGGGGGGTGCCGTTGATGTGGAGCAAGACGCAGCAGCAGAAGAGGACTCAGCTGAGGAGGTTATGGAAGAGGATGGAGTAGGAGGAGTAGAGGAGGTGGCAGCAGGCCTGCCTGCAAGTCGTGGTGGTGTCACCAACTCCTCTGCAGAGCCACGCATTCCATGCTTGGCAGGCGTCAGCAGGTTTGCCCAATGCGCAGTGTAGGTGATATACCTGCCCTGACCATGCTTTGCAGACCAGGTATCAGTGGTCAGATGGACCCTTGCCCCAACACTGTGTGCCAGAGATGCCATTACTTCCTTTTGCACAACTGAGTACAGGTTGGGGATTGCCTTTTGGGCAAAGAAATTTCGGCCGGGTACCTTCCACTGCGGTATCCCAATCGCTAAAAACTTTTTGAACGCCTCAGACTCCACCAGCTTGTATGGTAAAAGCTGGCGGGCCAAGAGTTCAGACAAGCCAGCCGGGCAAGGGGGTGACTTTGTGGCATTGGCTTCTTACGCTGAAACATGCCCTTGACAGACACCTGACTGTGGGGAGATGAGCAGGAACAGCAAGAGGCGAGAGACGGAGTGGTGGAGAGTTGAGAGGGGGCAAGGAGGACAGCAGTGGTTGATGTGGATGAAGATGCTGGACCAGGAGGAGGATGGCGGCTTTGAGTTTGTGTGCTGCTTGTACTCATGTGTTGATCCCATTGGCGTTTGTGCTGTGACATCATGTGCCTTCGCAAAGCAGTTGTACCTAGGTGGGTGTTGGACTTCCCATGACTCAGTTTCTTTTGGCACAGGTTTCAAATGGCATCGCTGTTGTCAGAGGCAGACACACAAAAAAAATGCCACACTGCTGAGCTCGGCGGTGACGGCATTCTGGAGGTGGCAACAGCATGCGTTGATTGGCGTGCTGTCTGGCTGACCCCGGGTGCTGATGCATGCTGTCTGACTGTGCCACTAGCTCGTTGTGATGACCTCCCTCTACTTCCAACTCATCTCCTCCTCCTCTCTGTCTCCCCATCTGAACTTTCCCCCTGTTCTTCTTCTCTTCTAGCAGGCACCCACGTGACATCCACGGACGCATCGTCATCATCATAACCCGCCTCACTTGTATATGACAACTGAACAAAGGAAGCAGCAGCGGGTACATCATCATCATCATCATCACATCGTACGTACATGTGTGTAATGCTGCCTGACTGAGACATATCCCTGTTATCTATATTCTCTGTTAATAATGGTTGCGCATCACCCATTTCTTCAAACTGATGTGTAAATAACTCTTCTGACTGATCAATTGAATTGGCTGTGGTACTAGTGTTGGTGGTGGCGGCAGGCGGGTGAGTGGTAACTTGAGAGGTGCCCGAAGCTAATCTGGAGGAGGATGGTGCGTCAATGTTCCAAGCTGAAGCTGTAGAAGATTTGGTGTCCTGTGTTAGCCAGTCAACTACGTCCTCTGAACTTTTCAAGTTCAGGGTAACTGGCCTCTGAACACTGGGCATTATTGTAGGGCCAAAGAGAATCACAGCACCACGACCACGACGGCCTCTGCGGGGTGTCCTGCCTCTGCCTGTCATTTTTTTTTTAATGTGGACTGTTGGTACCCCAACTAGACTGGATTGGTTGAACTTGGCACAGTGTATTTTAAAATTATGAGAAAACATTTTCTGTAAACTAAATAAAAATCATATTAGGAGGTTGAAAGAAAAAGAAACCGGATGGGGGGATACCGAGCAGAGCACACCATCTACAGCCCACTGGGAGACAAACTCATCCATTCCCCCAGTAGACAAAGCCAGGTGGTACTCTGCCCGGATACGGGAGCGCACCAGCACCCGGAACATGGCCTCAGGTGACAAGGGAACCCCCCCTATCAAACACTGCTTCCTGGACTTATATATAGCCAACTTGGCTAATGCCAGGAGCAGGTTGACGAGGAGGTCCCTGGCCTTATTGCCCCGGGACACTGGGCGCCCAAAAATAAAAATGTGAGGGGAGAAATGCAGCCAGAACTGCAGGAGGAGGCCCCTCAAGAGTGACAAGAGGGGCTGCAGTCTGGCGCAACTAAAATAAACATGATACACGGACTCTCCCTTGCCACAGAATGGACAAGTGGAGGGAGAGTCCGTGAATTTAGCTAAGTACTCTCCCGTGCTCAGTGCACCATGGAGCACTCTCCAACTCAAGTCCCCGGTGGGTCGTGGAACTAAATCAGAATAAATTTCCCTCCACCGGGGCCTCTTGCCCTCGTCAGCTGGTAGGACCCGCCTCCAGATGGTATCGGGACGGGTCACGAGGGCAAGGAAGTGCACTGTATGGAGCACGAGAGAATATAAGCTCTTCCTCGGCATGCCGCGAAAGCATGCCGAGGGTATGTCCCTCAACCTCGAGAGGTTGGGGACAGGAGGAGCCTGAGGGGAAACACGGGGCTTGTGTCCAATGCAAACAGCCGGAGAAGGGGTGTTGAAAGGTGCATGTGGCACTCCGGCCTGCAAAGCCCCGCGAAGGAAGGTGCGCGAGTCGGGGGAGATGGCATCTCTAATCTCCTGGAGCAAGCGCCCTGAGACTTTGGGCGTCACATATCCCAAACGGAGCGCAAGCTCCTGGGGTGACACCCAATCAGAACGCCCGTATTCCAGGAGATCCCCGACTCGGGTCATCCGTGCATGACTAAGGCGGCGGATGATACTGGGGGACTGTAACATTGGAGCCCCCACTGCTGCATTAAATAGCAGGGGCTCTGTGAATATTTCATCCCCCAAAGGCACGCCCTGCCTGGTCACGGAGACCATGCTCCAGGCCTTGAGGGTTTCCTGGTAGTATGCCGGCAACACAGAGAGGTCTCTCCCAAACCCCTCGGGCCTGATCAGAAATAATTGCCGGTCATACCCCAGGTTGCGCAACTGGCGATAAAAGCTGGATGCCAGTGCGCACCACTGCGGAGAGGGATCTGCATATAGGTATCTCTGCAGGTACTGAAGGCGGAAGGTGGACAACTGGGAGCACACACAAACTACTCCCTGTCCACCCTCCACCAAAGGCAGACTTGCCACCCCTGCAGAGACCCAATGCCTTCCCATCCAGAGGAAATCTAACAAATTCCTCTGGATATTGGTGACAAACTCGGGGGTCGGACTCAGACAAATCAGCCGGTGCCAGATCTGAGAAGCCACCAGCTGATTCACCACTAGAGTCCGCCCCCTAAGGGAAAGCATTTTTGCTAGACCCCTCCATCGTCCCAGACGAGAGAGGACACTGCCCTCTAACTCCCTCCAGTTGTCGGAAGCGTCCGCAGCGGACAGGTAGACCCCCAGATATTTAATGACATCTGCCTCCCACGTGATGTCACGAAACGTGGGAGGCAAAGAGTCCACCTGTAAATTACCCTCTAAAAGGCCTGTGCATTTGGACCAGTTGATCTGAGCGGAGGAGGCAGCTGAATATACCTCCTGGCACTGTTTTGCCAGCTCAAGATCAACTGGATCCTGGGCCACGAGGAGCACATCGTCAGCATAAGCTGAAAGGACAATCCGCATGTCTGGATCTTTTAGCACCAGCCCTGTGAGCCTTTTCCTCAGTAGGCAGAGGAAAGGCTCAATGGCCAGTGCATATAACTGTCCAGACAAGGGACATCCTTGACGCACCCCTCGTCCAAATACCAAAGGTGCTGTTAGGAACCAATTGATTTTAAGTAAACACTCTGCAGAGGCGTACAACGGTCTTATAAAGCCCACAAACTGTGGGCCAAAGCCGTACGCTTGCAGAGTGGATATGAGGTAACCATGGTCCACCCTGTCAAACGCCTTCTCTTGATCTAAAGAGAGAAAGGCGAGTGACAGACCAGTCCTGCGAGAATAATGCAATAGATCCCGGACCAGAAAGATACTATCAAAGATAGTCCGGCCCGGGATCGCATAGGACTGGTCAGGGTGAACCAATTCTGCCAGCACAGACCCAAGTCTAAGCGAGATGGCTTTAGCTACAATCTTGTAGTCCGTGCTGAGCAGAGAGACCGGTCGCCAGTTCTTAATAAGCCGGAGATCCCCCTTTTTGGGCAGCAGGGCAAGTACTGCCCTGCGACAAGACAGGGGCATCTCCCCGGTCTCCAGGGCTTCCCCAAGGACCAGATGGAAATCAGGTCCCAGAGTCTCCCAGAAAAATTGGAAAAACTCTACAGTCAGTCCGTCCAGTCCTGGAGACTTTTCACAGGACATGGCACGGAGGGCTTCAGAGAGCTCTTGAAAAGATAGTGGTATATCAAGCCGCTCTCTTACACCCTCACTGACTGTGGGGAGCCCCTCCCATAGCACCCTGCAGGCGTCTGGAGAAATGGGATCCGGAGAGTAAAGATCTTTATAAAAGTTCCGGGCTCTATCCTGGATACTCTCCGGATCTGTAAGGGGGGCACCGTCTTCATCTAGAAGACAGGTGACGTGCCTACTGTTACCCCCCTTTTTCTCCAGTGAGTAGAAGAGGCGCGAGCCGCGGTCTAGATCTTTGAGAAAACCTAAGCGGCTGCGCACGTATGCCCCCTTGGCCTGGTGTCGTTCCAGGTCACAGAGGACACCCTTCCTCTCTACATACTCGCTCTGCAGGGATTGGTCCCTACAAGTGAACAGCCTCTGCTCCAGATGGAGTACCTCCCCCCGGAGTGACTCCAACTCAGCTTCGCGCTGCCCACTCGCACCCTTGGTATATTCCTGACACAGAAGTCGCAAATGAACCTTGCCCACGTCCCACCACAGTTTTAACGTGGCAAAGTCCCCCTTGCAACCCCTCCAGTCCGTCCAAAACTCCCGGATCAATGTCACGAGCCCCTGGTCCTTCAACAAAGCATTGTTGAAGTGCCAATAGGCGGCTCGTGGCGCTGTTGGCGTTAGCGCCACTGTCACAGACACACAGTTGTGGTCTGTGAACGGAGCCAGCCTAATGGCACAAGAACCGACTCGTGACATATAGTGACTAGATATATATAGTCTGTCGATCCGGGAGTGGGACACCAGACCGGCTCTCACCCTGACGTAGGTGAAACCGTCTGATGCCCCTGGGTTCTGCTCTCGCCAGATGTCCTCCAGGGAGAAGCGGGCGATGATCTCCCGCAGGGCTGACGCAGAAGGCGGGTACGGCTCTGGACTATTCCGGTCCAGAGCGTCGAGGGTGCAGTTGAAATCACCCCCGAGTACCAAACACTCATCTGCGTCAACCGTCTCCAAAAACTGGGACAGTCTGGCGAGGAACCTCACTCTCTCGAGCCCTCCAGCAGGGGCATATATATTAACTAGGTTAATGATGCTACCCTGCTCTCGGACCCGGAGGTGGATTAGACGGCCTGGGATAACAGCTTTCACAAGCAGCAGCTCTGGCTGAAAAGACTCTGAGAACAGGGTCACCACTCCACATGACGCCGATGTGAAGTGGCTGAAGAAGACCCTGCCTCTCCACTCCAGTTGCCACGAGGCCTCAGCCTCTGGAGTGGTGTGAGTTTCCTGCAGGAAGCTCACAGAGTACCCTCCCTGATATAAATAGGAGAGTACCTGGAACCTGCGGAAACTGTCTTGACAGCCATTGGTATTTAGCGTGCTGATGTGCAAAGCCATTACTGCGTGTCAGGAATTGTGCGTTCCTCAGACCCTTGAGACTGCTGATAGGACACGCACATTTTATAGAATTTCCGGACGCGGAGATGCTCCGCAGTCCCAGAATTCTTGGCCCTAGTGCTGACCACTAGATATTGCTGGAGAGAGTGGAGAATAAACGACATATTCTTCCACCTCTCCAAGGCCAGCCGCACCTTCCTTTTCTTTTGTCCATGAAGGGTGCTCTCAAGGAATAGATCTATTTCCTTGACAGGGATAACCCACCCAGAATCTGATGTTCCTTCTAGTGGGTCACCCCTGGGCTCCTCTTGGCTGAGGGCTTTTACTCCATCCTCCCCGGCTGGAGTCAGTTTCCTCAGCTTTATTCTCAGGGACCCCCTCTTAGATGATACAGAAGGAGTCCCTTTAGCACCCTTCAAGGTAAATAATGGACCCTTGGATTGCTGCTGCACCCCTGTAGCTTCAGGAGTGCATTCAGGGGTAGCTGGCTGGACAGCAGTGGCTGGCATGGCTTCCTTAATGGAAGCCTTGGAGGCTTTATATGCCTCCTCTGCCAGTTCCACCGCTGCTTGCTCAGCTTGGATGGCACCGATGTTAGGGTCAGTGGACGGCTGAGGAGGGTAGACAGGCTCTCCCATGATGTTAACAGGAAAACCTGTTTTATCACCCTCCCCCATTTCCACTTCCCCTTGTGCCACATCCCCCCTGACAGACAAATCCATGGGGTCCTGAATGGGGGTCATGCCTATATTCCCCCCCTCCAGTAGTGACTCGGCCTGGGGCTCTAACAAAGCCCGAGGTACGTCACTAGAGAGTGACACTGGAGGAGGAGACTGACTGGTGCCCTTGAAGCTCAGCACCTCAGGGACACTGACTACCCATTCAGCAGGGGCTTTGTTGGGTCCCCCCTCAAAGGCCAGAGGCAGAACCTGATCTTTCTTGTCTACCCCTGCCTCACTTGGGAGACCCTCTTGCCCCTGCTTTTCCTCCAGACCCTTTTCCACATTAACCCCTATAGGGTCTGGAGAGAGAGATGTGTGGTCTGGCACCGGCTGGCTGAGCTTAATAACTGGGCCAGACAATGTCACCGGATGAGGAGGAGATGTTTTGTTCCTCTTCTTGCTTTTAGAGGGAGGTGCTCCACTATAGAGCACTTCCCACTTATCAGCAACCTCCCTGTTGGTTTTATGCTTCCTCTTCCTGGGGACGTCACTCCTGGAAGAGGAGCTGCCACTAGCTGCCTCCCCTGCAGAGGGCTTATTATCCCTCTGCTTACACTGTGCCCCCACACTAACTGATGTAATTATGGTGGGGGCAGATTGGGACTTGGGAGATGCAGCTGTGACACTGGGAGGACCGGTGACATTCTTCCCCTTTTTCCCCGTGTCTGCAGTCTTGCTGGAGACCACAGACACAGATGGCTTTTTTGGGGAAGAAGGGGGTTTGGAGGCCGTGGTGGTGGCTTGAGGAACGGCCTCCTTGCCTGAGCTCTGTGGGGGGGCTATGACCCTTGAGGTCCCCGCTGTTATGGGCTCAGCGGGGATGGGTGCTGTACTGACAGAGGTGCCATTTGCTGGGGCTGGGGCATGATGCTTTACATTAGGACAATACCTACGTGTATGCCCCAACCCCTTGCAATGATAGCACTGCACCTCTGTAGTGCTGTAAAAAATCCTGTACAGCACCCCCTCAAATGGAACCCCAAAAGACCCCTCTATGTTTTCTGCCCCCTGAGGCAGGCACATTTGTACCTGCCTCTTGAAAGAGAGCACATGACGAAGTGCTCTCTCTCTGCACCCCAGGGGAATTTTAATAAATGGTGTTTTTACTTCCCCTAGGGTTAGCAGGTGGGGGCGCAGGAGGGAGTCTGGTAGGAAGGGGGGCACATTAGAGAGTGTTACTTTTGTGCCCAACCCTTCCAGGGGTTCTATTGGGACATATAATCCCCCCACTGTGATGCCTCTCTGTATAAGAATGTGTGCAGCAGCCAGAGTACGGGTAAAGAAAACTTTTTTCCCGTACATTTTGCTGGCTGCTACTATAACAGAGGTGCTGATGACATGAGCTGCAGCACGCAGATAGATATCAATGCTATAGACCCCAGACATCTGACATTTAACCCCATGCTTCCTGGTGATCTGCCCCTCAGGCCCAGCGGTGGTATTACTGGGGCCAGCAGAAACCACCTGTGACCAGGTATTAGCCACAGGGGTAGGTCTGCTGGCAGAACCACCAGGAGCTGGGGCTGCCTTATCTGCCTGGGGCCTATGCTGTGCAGTGCTGCAGCTAGGATTTTCAGGGGCCATTATTCCCCCTTTTGACCCCTGAGGCTTCTTAATGGTCTTATCCCTCATGTTTAGACCCTTTTTTTTTTTAGTTAATTTGTTTTATTTATTTTTATTTTTTGTTTTATGATTTTCTACTGTTTTCTTTTAAAAAAAAAAATATAAAAGTCTGAAAAAGAAACAAAAAGACAAAACTAAGGGAGACAAAAACTAAGGGAGAGAGAGAGATGATGTTTGGCAGTGGAAGGGTTAATGGCCTGTTGCAAGGTGTTACTAATTGCAACAACACAGAGAACACAGAGGCTTTTTAACCCCTCGGTGTCTCTGTGTCAGATGTTAAAAAAGCCTTTTAAACAAAACTTCAAATTGTTTTCCCCCCCACTGCCTACAAAGATGTTACTTGTCTTCTCTCCCCCCAAAACATAAAACCCAACACCAAACAAACAAAACTTTAACAAAACCTGAAAAACTTAAAAAAAAAAAAAGTCAAAGTAAAAAAAGTTTCAGGAGTGAAGGTAAAGTGCTAAGGGAGGGGTGTGGCAAAGTATCCAGGAGACAGCTCACTCTCCTGGGATAGAGAGTTGAGCCTGACCCCCAGAAAACTAAAACTTAAATTAAACTAAGAAAAATACCACAAAAACTCCCAAAAATTAACAACACCGTGCACAAAGTGCTTATAAAAAGAAAAGTGTTAAAATAAAACTTGTATTTGAGGGACTAAGACCCTAAAAAGCCTTTTGTTTGGAGCTCAAGCATGCACACAACATGCTCTCTTGCACAGTACTTGAAAGCAGGACACATACTATGGGTAGCGGTCAAGCAAATGAACTTTGATTGACGGTCAGTCAGGCAAATGCACTTACATTTAAGAAAAAAAAAGTTTGGGTTTTTTAAAAGTAGACAACTAGTAAACAATATTATATTGTATGCGTTGTGCACACACAGTATAAGCTGTGAGCCTGACACACACTTGCAAGCAGGGGCTAGCAGGGAGACAGGCAAATGAAGTTATATTACACAGAAAAAAACAAAGAAAAAAAATGATGTTATAGCCCTAAAAAGGGCTTTTTGGGGTGCTGTGTTTACAGCAGAGGTCTGATGAGTCCTTCAGCACTGCACTGGACACTGAATAAACTTGCCTAGCTATGGTTTTCCCTATTGATGCAGCATCATCCAAACTGTCCCTCCTCTCTGTAAGACTGAAAGTTAATTATGATCCCAAAATGGCTGCTGTCCATGAGGTAGAAGGGTGTAGAAGGGAGTGTATGCTGCTGATTGGCTGGAATGTGTCTGCTGACTGTGACATGCAGGGTCAAAGTTTGCTCAATGATAAAGTATTGAGGGCGGGTCGAATCTCGTATATGTTCGCCGCGAACGCGAACATGCTATGTTCGCCAAAAAAAGTCCGCGGGCGAACTATTCGCGACATCTCTACTAGCTGGCCATTCTGGGGTCTCAGAAGACAGTCTGTGAGGTGATTTTCCTGCCTCAAGACTTGAGGCCGGAAGAGAGCTTGGTGGTAGGGAAAGGCATTACATGACTGATGCAGTATCTTGTGAGTGATTTTCACTTTTCCTGATTCTGTTGCTAAAATAGGAAATTAGAAAATCATGTCCTCTATATGCATTATTTCTAAGACTGGTGCTAATAAATTTAACAGAATGTTTGTCTATATCAGATTCGCCTTGTACTAATGAATGGGTGTGTATGAGTAGTGAGTTATTTAGGTGTGCCATTGACATAACTAATCACTGCTTGATATACAAAAATCACTTGGCAGGCAATGATGGCAATGATCCCTTGCAGGCATTTCTTTCCTTTACGAGCACGATATTACTTGCAAGTCATGTAGGGTGTGCTTTTTTCTCATATAATACAGTGCTATAATAGGTGAATAATAAGTATTTTTATTGCATAGCTGTGCTTTCTTTTAAAATTATTCGTTGGGCAAATTTCAACAAGAATATTTTGCCTCATTTGCAGAGAAAATTAGGATGACTTTGCATTTGATTTATGCAAATATAATTTTATAGAGTACACCCACTACTGCCTTTCCAGAAGAACATAGCACTTATTATTAAAAATTAAAAATGTATATTGGGGGTTTTTCTTATAGAAGCCAGTGTTACCATCCACACATCACCACAGAATAGGAAATTAAAGGACATGCCACAAAGTGCTCTATATCAACTTTAGATGCAAATTATCTTTCTTAAATGCAACGGTTTGCTGAACGAAATGTGAAATGGTTCATAAACTCTGTCATTTTCCCTTTCTTTGTCTCAGGATGTTTTCTGTTGACCTAAAATATCAATTATTTTACATATTAAAACGTATTTTATCCTCACCTAGTCCTCACCAAATTCTAAAAAAGATACAGTGCCTTGCAAAAGTATTCACCCCCCTTGACATTTTTTATGTTTTGTTGCCTCACAACGGGAATTAGGTTGTTTGAGGATTTGCATCATTTAATTTACAGAAGGTGCCCACAACTTTGAAGATGTTTTTTTTTCTTTCCATTGTGAAGCAAACAACAAATAGGACAAAATAACAGAAAAAGTCAATGTGCATAACTATTCACCCCCCTAAAAACAATACTTTGAAGAGCCACCTTTTGCGCAATCACAGCTCCAAGTCGCTTTGGATAAGTCTCTATAAGCTTGCCACATCTTGGATATTTGCCCATTCCTCCTTGCAAAACTGCTCCAGCACCTTCAAGCTGGATGGTTTGCGCTTGTGAACAGCGATCTTTAAGTCTGACCACAGATTTTCTATTGGATTGAGGTTTGGGCTTTGACTAGGCCATTCCAACACATTTACATGTTTCCCCTTAAACCACTCAAGTGTTACTTTAGTAGTGTGTTTGGGGTCATTGTCCTGCTGGAAGGTGAACCTCCATTCTAGCCTCAAATCACGCACAGAGTGGTACAGATTTTGTTCAAGAATATCCCTGTATTTAGCACCATCCATCTTTACCTCAACTCTGACGAGTTTCCCAGTCCCGGCTGCTGGGATGGTGTTCTTTGGGTGATGTGATGTGTTGGGTTTGCACCAGACATAGCGTTTTCTTTGATGGCCGAAAAGTTACATTTTGGTCTCACCAGACCAGAGCCCCTTCCTCCATACATTTTCGGAGTCTCCCAAATGCCTTTTCGCAAACTCAAAATGTGCTATTTTGTTTTTTGCTGAAAGTAATGTCTTTCTTCTGGCCATTCGGCCATAAAGCCCAACTGTATGGAGCATACTGCTTTTTCTCGTCCTATGTACAAATACTCCAGTCTCTGCTGTGGAACTTTACAGCTCCTCCAGGGTTACCTTAAGTCTCTGTGCTGCGTCTCTGATTAATGCCCTCCTTGCCCGGTCCGTGAGTTTCGGTGGGCGGACGTCTCTTAGCAGGTTTGCTGTTGTGCCATGTTCTTTCCATTTGGTTATGATAGATTTAATGGTGCTCCTGGTGATCATCAAAGATTTGGATTTTTTTTTTATAACCTAACCCTGACTTGTACTTCTCAACAACATTGTCCCTTACTTGTTTGGAGAGTTCCTTGGTCTTCATGGCAGTGTTTGGTTATTGGTGCCTCTTTCTTAGGCGTTGCAGCCTCTGGGGCCTTTCACAAAAAGGTGTGTATATGTAATGACAGATCATGTGACACTTATATTGCACACAGGTGGACATTATTTCACTAAGTATGTGACTTCTGAAGGTAATTGGTTGCACCAGAGCTTTTTATGGGCTTCATAACAAAGGGGGTGAATACATACGAACATGCCAATTTTCTGTTTTCTATTTCTAAAAAAGTTTTATGTATATAGTTTTCTCATTTAACTTCACCAGCTTAGACTATTGTGTTCTGATCCATCACATATAATTCAGAATAACAAAACTGAACTTATGGCTGTATTGTAACAAAATATGTCAAGGGGGTGAATACTTTTGCAAGGCATTGTAAATATGACTTCATGTGACAAATGCAACATTTTTACTTTGTCATTGTGTATATATATATATATATATATATATATATATATATATATATATATATATATATAAAATAAAATCTAGTATTTTGAAGCTTTTGTGTGAAAAAGTGCACCAGTTGAGAAGATAATTAGTATAAGGTGCTGTTAAAACTGAATACATCATCAAGAAAAGCTGCCGCCAGTGCTACCAAACAATATTACAGTGTCATTTCCAGAATCCTAACACCAATAATAGTAACTGTATTGAGAAATATATTGGAAACTTTATTCACACAAAACTCTTGACTTTAGTGATAGGTAAAATTGGAAACTAACAGCCTTATTAAATTGCGATTTGGCTAATTGAAAAAGGCTCTATATAAGCACATAACATATCTTTTTTTACAGAAGATTTTAGTCAGTGAAGACCTTGCTTTTGGATAGAAGTTCACAAACTAAAAACTTCTGTAAAAAAATATGCTATGTGCTTATATAGAGTCCTTTTCAATTGGCCGAATCACAATTTAATAAGGCTGTAATGTTTCTACAAAGCACTTAGGAACCCCAGAATGCTAAGCATCCATATAATGCAAACACATTTATCACTAGAAATAGTAAGAGGAAAAGCTATGAGAAAGTTAATTTAGAAATAGAGGATGCTCAAAACTTTTAAAAAATACAAAAAACATAGCTGCGCCCAGAGATCTAGAGGCCTCTGCCAGTATGGTAAATGTTAGACTTCACAATTCTACCTTTAGTAGAAGATTGGTCAGCTTTCTAGGAAAGGTAGCTGGAAGAAATCTTTATTTTACAAAACATGGCCTGAATAAAACATAAGTCTCCTGTAATAATAATTTCTTGCCAGCAGAGACAAAGGTATTCTCTGACCGTAAAGCTTGAGCAAAAACAAAACACTGTATAACAACTCAAGAGCCTTATATCAATTGTTAATCATAATGGTGGAGGGTGATAATTTAAACTTGGTTTCCAGCCACAGGGCCTGGGCACCTCATTATCCTGAATACTGGAAAATTGTAAAACTATCTGTCCATCAAATAAAGCATAGTTGATAGTGGATAATACAGTAGGGCAGTCATCCAAACACACCAGTAAATACATAATTGAATTAAAAAGAAACAATTTAAAAGAAAAAAAATCAAGATTTTGGAATTCCCAAGTCAAAGTCCAGGAACTCATCCCTATTGGCAAATCTCTCCAAGCTGGAGGACTTTTGTAAAGGGGAGTTGGACATAATTCCTCCCAGGTGATCTGACAGGCTGAAACTCTTACAATAAATGGAAATCATTTTTGTTGCATGTGAAAGAGGGCATTTACATAGTAATTTAGGTTGAAAAAAGTCTTTAGTCCATCAAGTTCAACCTTTTTAGATCTCCTCTGATCTGCAATACGCAGATTTATTGTTAATTGATCCAGAGGAAGGCAAACAGAAAAAAAAAAACCCAGTGAAACTTTGACAATTGTCTCAACAGGGAAAAAAAATAAAATTCCTTCCTGACCCCAGATACTGGCGATCGGATTCATCCCTGGATCAATACTCCCTCTCAATTTATCCAGGATAGCCCTTAATGTCCTTTTTATTTATGCTGATTGGGCCAAAGCCGAAAGGACACCCAGCTGTGGATGTGTTTGGAGGGGAAAGGAAAGTCCGCTTATGCAAAGAACAATTCAGCATAGGAACATTTGACAATGTTCTGCTACATGCTTGTTTTTTTTTTTTAAATGGAAGAATAAACTGCATTGGATGTATAATTATGTTTGTCAGCCTGCTCCTGTCAGCCAGTGTGCAGACATTTATACATGTCTGCCAGTTAGCTCTATAGCCTGACATACTCAATGTTCCTACATAGGCATTTCCTGCTAGTATATAGGGAATTTAAATGCAGATATTGTAATGTTAATGCTCTTTTACATATATGATACCAAGCTTGACTTTCTTTCCCTTTTAAAATCAAGATACTTAATCATGGGGTGCACTTACTTTCAAACACACTGCAAGTGATTGTTGACTGAATATAATATGTGTGTGTTGACACATGAGGTTAGATTTATGTATTAAGACTTGTTAAGACCCCTTCTGGATCTCTACTTTGTCTTGGTGAAGGGGCTTGTGTACATCAATGAAGCTGTGAACTATTCCATGTAGGATCACCTAAGATGGGCAAGTCATAGCAGAGAGGCCAGAAAAATTGTGCTCCGCTGCAGAAGGAACTTGCAACCCATTCCAGTAACTTTGCTAAAGTAACTTTATGGACAAGCACAAACAGAGACATAATGACATGGCTCCAGAAGATGAGCCCCTCAGGTCAGAAGGTGCCCACCTCATTACGGAGGAAGAGCAGAGGGCAAGTACAAGTAGCACCAGATCTAATGAAGTGAGTGGGCCAAAGCCAAAAGGACACCCAGCTGCGGATGTGTTTGGAGGGTAAAGGAAAGTCTGCTTATGCAAAGAACAATTCATCATAAGTTCTTGGAATGTTAGAACAATGAACCAAGTCAAACTAGATGAGGTCAAGAATGAGATGACAAGGTTAAACATTGATATCATGGGAATTAGTGAACTTATATTGATTGGAATGGGACATTTTACATAACCTCGTCAATCAAAGGGTGGCCAAAGCAGTGCTCCCTTTTACTGTGTGGATCACAACAAAATGTGGCATGTTCTTAAAGAGATGGTAGTACAAGATCATCTCATCCGCCTCCTGAAGAATATGCATGTGGAGCAAGAAGCCATGGTCAGGACCAAACATGGGACAACAGAATGGTTCAAGATCGAAAAAGGAGTGTGACAAGGTTGTACATTGTTACCTTATTCATCCAACTTATACGCAGACCTGGAACTCAAATAGGACTTGCAAAGGCTTTTCCTAACACTAATTAAAGCTGTAAAAGCTATTAAACACACAACACTGTACTTTAAAAGCATTGCAAAGCATAGGAATACATTATAATTAATAGCACAACAATCTCAGAGGAACAAATATGCCTGAAGAAAATATTTATATTTTGAAATTGTTATGCATATGGTAATAGGAAAAGTGTTGCTGCAAGATGCAATAAGCAATTAAAGACACAGTTCATGCCTAAACTGCAAGAAAATAAAACATGGAACTGTATAACAAATGATCTGTAACACTTACAGAGGCCCAAATGTGGACTTTAAAAATATAGATATAATCATTTATTTATCTCAGTCATCATATCTATATTAGAAACATAACTAGTGGCAATATTACACTGCCACATGACATATATCAAGTACCAGATTAATGTTGTCAAACCCATCAGGAAGGCGCACAAACACACATGGAGGCTGTGGAGAGGCACATGGAGGGTCAATCTTGCCTTCACCTATCCTCTAAAGACCCACGTCATTGCTGTTGAGCATGTGGCGAGATGTATACCAATAATAATTTTGGGAAATCATATCAAGTGTTCATTTATTAATTAATTCATTATATTATCTGTCATTTGTTTATCAACCCTTCAGGGGGAAAGTTGATACTCAACAGTACTACAATTTATACAACTCATGAGAATTAACTCAAACCCCCCACAAAGAATGTTTTTCATGTATGATATACCGAATGGTGACAATAAAACATAAAATAGTTATGATTAATGGGGTATGGTTAGGGTTAATAGTGTAGTGTAGTGCTTAGACTTTGTGTCATGAGGGTCCTGGAGGACTCTCATGGCACTTATAGTATTATAAAGGGGTTAATTAGTGTGCTATAGGGGTCTATATAGACCCTATTGGACAGATGGGGTTAATTAGTGTCCTATAGCAGTCTATATAGACCCCTATTTGGACTGAATTTGGTTAATAAGTTACTCATGGGGGTTAATTATGGGGTTCATTTTAGGTACCTGGGGGGTACCTCTAGTACCCTTGCAGAAGGGACCCCCATAGCAAGGCTTAGTTTTAGGAGGCTGCGGTGGTCCTGCAGCATTTGGATGTATTGAGCGAGCAGGGGGAGCCTTGGGGGTCATAGGGAGGTTCGGGGGCAGGAGCGGTGGTCTCTTCTGCACCGTACGCAGCAAATGTAAGGACTTTTGCAGCCTTTGCAAGTCCTCCCCAGCACTCGTAGGGCCTTGGGCTCTGTTGTCATGTTACGTGCAAGCTCGCTGGAGTCTTTGCAGCAATTTAATAGCATGATTGGAACGTAGCGGGTAGGGGCTGGATAGATCAAAGGGTTGCATGCTGCGATGTCCCACGTTGCACTAAACGTAGGTATTTTTCACCCGGCCTGCATTCTAACACACAGGGTGGCAACGTAAAGGTTTACGAGGCTAATTTAATAGCCTCCAGCCCTACTTTTTTCATGTAGGGCTAATTTAATGAGGCTATAGGTAAAGAAGATCTTGAGCTCTTTATTTTGCCCAGACATACAAGAAGATAACGAGCTGGAATTAGTCCATAGAGTTCCACTACCCCTTAAAATGGAAGTAAAAATACCAAGAGATGTCAGGGTTAAATGTCACTATATAAGATATAAAGTTGCAATAGTGAATGCCATGTATAAAAAAGAGTGATTGAAGCCCTGTATGTAAATATGAAAATCTTCTCAGATATCTCACCAGTTACTTTACAAAAAAAGGGGAGAATATCAAGAAATTACAAAAAGAGAGGAGGGGGTTGGCTTACAGATGGGGCTTCCCGGTTAAGTTGTTTGTAAAGAGGGACACTAGGTGCTATAATATTAGCTCTGTAAAGGAAGGAGAAGAACTGCTGCACAAATGGCAAATTGGTTTAAAAAAAAAAAAGGTCAAAGATCAGTGAAGGTTGAATAAGACAATATAGGAGGGGAGGTAGGAAGGAGTAGGGAGGTAGAAGGTGATAATTACACAGAAGTGAGGGATTAACGTAAAATAGCACAAAAGAAAACGAGGCAATGAGGAGATAAGAGTGGGTGCACAAATGTGAAGTGAAAAAAATGCTACTATTGAAAATACTTAGACACATAGAGAACACAGAGAAAATTACATTTCACAACGAGATTAGTGTATAGATGTAATTTGGAAATTAGTAAAAAATATGAAGAATTTAAGGGTATTAGTTAGAATGCACAGTTAATAATTGATACAAAGGGGACCCCAGACATTAAGAATGATAGTCAATATAAATAGGGAACTCACTATAGAATCACAATCAATGGTCCCTAAATTTTGTGGACAAGAGATGGATCAGAAGGTAGAAAATCAGATATAGACACTAAGGACTCAAAATTGCTTTCACAGTTTGGTATACTTTAAAGGTTAGTTCATGTAATATTTATAATATGGGCTAATTAAAGCACATTCCGTCCTTATTGTTGAATTTGATACAAGGAGAGTTCATTCAGAAACTTTGTAAAACCAATTTGATATACAGTATATCACAAACGTGAGTTCACCCCTCACATTTTTGTAATTTTTTATTATATCTTTTCATGGGACAGCACTGGAGAAATGACACTCTGCTACAATGTAAAGTAGTAAGTGTACAGCCTGTATAACAGTGTAAATTTGCTGTCCCCTCAAAATAACTCAACACACAGCCATTAATTTCTAAACCGTTGGCTACAAAAGTGAGTACAACCCTAAGTGGAAATGTCCAAATTGGGCCCAAAGTGTCAATATTTTGTGTGGCCACCATTATTTTCCAGCAATGCCTTAACCCTCATGGGCATGGAATTCACCAGAGCTTCACAGGTTGCCACTGGAGTCCTCTTCCACTCCTCCATGATGACATCACAGAGCTGGTGGATGTTAGAGACCTTGCACTCCCCCACCTTTTGTTTGAGGATGCCCCACAGATGCTCAATAGGGTTTAGGTCTGGTGATATGTTTGGCCAGTCCATCACCTTAAACTTCTTTAGCAAGGCAGTGGTTGTCTTGGAGGTGTGTTTGGGGTCGTTATCATGTTGGAATCTACAGGATATTTCTCCCTGTGAAGGGCACAAGTGAGCTAAAAGCGTGAGTTATCATGTCCACAGAACTAACCTATTAAGGTTAGTTGGTTCTCTGATTGAGCACCTCTATTTTGTTTATGCAAATGACCCTTAGGGGTTAGTTTCCCTAAGGGTGATATGGGAATCCAGATGTGGACCCCTTGCTTACTGTGCCTTAGGGAGTTATCAGCTACACCTCACTGACAAGGCCCAAAGAAGGCCGAAACATACATCTGGGGTTTGCTGTTTCTCCTGTTCCGGTTAAAATTGCCTGGTATTTCGGGGCTGGACCACTCTAGTGAGTGGGACCAGACTGATATCCTACAGGATATTTCTCCCTGTGAAGGGTACAAGTGAGCTAAAAGAGGTTGCTCTCAGAGTGGGTTATCATGTCCACAGAACTAATCTATTAAGGTAAGTTAGTTTTCTGATTGAGCACCTCTATTTATTTATTTTTTTTTTTTTTTTTGGATAGAGCTTCCTTGAAACAATTAAAAATAGATTCCCATTCTAAAGAAGTAGCAAAAAAATGTGGAGATATTTTAATGAAATATGATCTCTTTGATACTTAGAGGATGTTAAATCCAGAGGAAAGAGATACTTTTTTTTTTCTAAAAGGCATACTACATATACTATAATTGACCATATTTTTGTAGATATTCAGACAATGACATCAATCGAAAAGGTCAAAATGATCGAAATATCTTGGTCTTACCATTCTACAATATGTTTAACGCTTAAAATGGGTGAAAAAATAAAAATAAGTTTAAAAAAAAACAAGGTCATGGAAAATGGAACCTCCACTATACAAGTCAAGGAACAGATTTGAATAATGGCCACGCCCAGGAAGTGATTAGCATGGTGCGCTAGTCAGGGTGAGATGTTTGTGAGCTATGTGTAGCTGAGTGCAGCAGAGCTTTTTGGAACTTTCCTATGCCCTTGAAATAGACAAACCTTTGGCCGAGAGACCCCGCTGTGTAAGACGGGAATTGGCGGACCCGAGTTTTGCGGACTGTGTTCAGCCTGTAGCTTTGCGACGTCTGTGGTGCCTGCGAGGAAGAACCAGTGAAGAGACGGGAGAGCCTGGTGCAGCTCTGCAGCCCTTTACCCCTGGGGTGTCATGTGGTTCAAGCCTGGAGGGTGGAGAATGATGCTAAGTTGACACCGGAGCAGTAAGTGTTCAGGGACAAAGTTCATGGCTCCTTGAAGACTCCACTTTAATGGCAGGAGACACACGCCAGAGGTCTGAAGAGGAGGCAGACACGTTGAGAGTATTGGGGAAAGCCTGACCTGTTGATCCAGCACAGTGAGTGGTAGGGGATGTTTATACCCCATTCACTATTTATAAGACATTTAAAGAGACATACCACTTAAACTAATTACTTAGATCCAGCTCAGTCTTTGCTGTCCATACATCTCACAAGACATACTTTCAAGCTATTAGCTTAAGCTATTAACACACAGTGTTTAAATTTAACTCAGACAGGACACAGCATTCTTTTCTAAGCCTATCTACCCACCTATCCGCTTATATTTTCTATTAAACATACACCAAGCAACAAAAAGGTGGGAGAAGAGAAAAGAAAGATAATGAAAAGCACAAGACAAAACCTTTGAGGAGGGATGGTGATATAAGGACAGACCTCTACAATTTACAAGACTACTAGGTTTGATGATTAGTCGTTTATTTAAGAGCCAATAATAGAGTAATAATAAGAGGCAAGGAAAATAGCAGTGTTAAGATGAAGTAAAGGATAAAACACAGACCCCAAGATCCTTAACAGATTTCTTCTCCCCCAAAGGAAAAGATAAACAGAAAGAGCATTCAGTCTTAGATTCTTCTACTTGCTCAGAGGTTAATATGTCAAGTAGAACAGATGCGGATGTGCTGGTAGCCCAGGCTATAACCCCTATAGTATGAATGGGGAGGAAACACTCACTTTTAATATCATGAAGAGTCTTTTGAAAGAATTTCAAACCTCTTTGTAACGGAGTTGGAACACAAACCCAATATCTCCGCTGGTATACGGTAAAATATCCAAGAAGCACTACAGTCTCACCATCCCCAACCTCCCATATTGGACGACACTCAATTGGGAGTCAAAGACTACTGTCTTTATTTTGTTGTGCAGAAATATATATATACACATCTCTTCCCACAGGCAATACACATCCCCATAGTTGGCCAAACAATACACATAGAGGGACAATAGTCGGGTCACACCTCCCTGAGGCTACCTGGCAACTTTGATACAATTAGACATTGATTAGATCATCCTTCCCTTTGTTCCATCTTCACAATGTGAACACTTCACACAATGGACCTCTCTTGCTTATGAGGAGCCCTTGTAATAGGATTATCTATTATGCCAAGGTCAGCAATAGTCTGGGCTAATATATTGCAGAGCATAAACCAACATACATACAGTATAACAGTAGGATCATATTTTAACCATAATAATTAAATAACCATAAAACAGGGTAAAACAGTGATGGGTTCCGTTACACACCTCCACCGTGACCATAAGCCGGCATACACGGTCTGATCCCAATGGATCGGCCTGGAAAAGTCCGGACAAAAGTAGTTGTTGGTCAATTCTCTAGTTTGACAACCCATCAGCATTACTGCAATTCACCTTTACTCACATTTCAAGAACAAAACAAACGCACACTTCATACAGCATTCACAGCAATAAACATTTCAAGGAGAGGGAAAATACATTTTACAAACAGGTTTTACAGAGGCCTCTGTACTGGAGACAATGGGGAAAGTAAGGCAATTATCCAGGGATAGAGGCAGACTCCATTGAGCACATGATTGCAAAAAAAACGTAAACCACTTTAAAATACATAAAGTCACCTTTTATACATAACACACAGACATTTCACATATCCCCAGATAGCTGGGATCTGAGCGCACAAAACTACCGAATAGCGCTCAGATCCTATTCACACAGTTCAATTGCCAGGTATCTAAAGTCTTTCCCATAGTCTTTCATTATATGAATGGGCTCCATGGCATAGCTATCTGGGGTATCACCGCTCCCACAGGGCAAGTACCGAATGACCCCCCTGTATTTAAAGGGCCAGAATGAGGGACATACACTCTGGTATGGCCGAATACTGTTTTTAAAGGGCAATATGTCCCAGGGCCATAGTCGCAGGGCAGGAGGCTGGCAATAAGTCCTCTCCAGGACAAAGTGGTAAAATGCACTTCGTCACCCATCTCCCCTTTGGGGGGAAGTCTAACCAGGCACCTGGATATTTCAGTGTGGTGATGGGGCAACACGCTGAGGGGACTTGAGGGGCAGAGGCCAGCGGTACTCTGCCCGGATGCCAGCTCTTCTGCTGGTATAACCTGCAGGACATTCTGCTCTGTACAAGCGACAAAGGGAGGGCAGAGGCCGACTGCACTCTGCCCCGCTGTCAGCTCTTCTGCTGGGGTACTTGGGACATATTCCGGCTCAGTAGCCAGGGAAAGGTGGGGGTCAGTGGGGGTTAACATTTCCTCTATAAACCCTGGGGCCACATTAGGAGTTAGCTGGGGAGGGGAATTTGTACTTACCCCCTCCTCCGGTTGTCCCAGTGAGGGTAGTTGGGGATCTGGACAGGCTGTCCAGCATCCCGGTAGGTCAGGCACAGAGACCATGGTCCCATCTGCGCCGTCTGGGAGATTGGTGTCTCCCCTTGTTAGGGTAAGCTGTCGCTGGGGGGAGAGGGCGACACCTTCAGCTCCCATGGGGTTCACACTGCCGCTGGGGGGGAAGGACGACACCTTCTGTTCCCTGGGATACACACTGCCGCTGGGGGGGGGGGGGGTGGCACCTTCGGCCCCCTGGGGTAAACACTGCTGCTGGGGAGGAAGGACGACACCTTCAGCTCCCTTTGGTACACACTGCCGCTGGGGAGGAAGGACGGCACCTTCTGCTCCCTGGGATACACACTGTCGCTGGGGGGGAAGGACGACACCTTCGGCCCCCTGGGGTACACACTGCCGCTGGGGAGGAAGGACGGCCCCTTCTGCTCCCTGGGGTACACACTGCCGCTGGGGAGGAAGGACGGCACCTTCTGCTCCCTGGGGTACACACTGTCGCTGGGGAGGAAGGACGGCACCTTCTGCTTCCTGGGGTACACACTGCCGCTGGGGAGGAAGGACGGCACCTTCTGCTCCCTGGCATACACACTGCTGCTGGGGGGGAAGGACGACACCTTCGGCCCCCTGGGGTACACACTGCCACTGGGGAGGAAGGACGGCACCTTCTGCTCCCTGGGGTACACACTGTCGCTGGGGAGGAAGGACGACACCTTCTGCTCCCTGGGGTACACACTGCCGCTGGGGAGGAAGGACGGCACCTTCTGCTCCCTGGGGTACACACTGACGCTGGGGAGGAAGGACGGCACCTTCTGCTCCCTGGGGTACACACTGACGCTGGGGAGGAAGGATGGCACCTTCTGCTCCCTGGGATACACACTGCCGCTGGGGAGGAAGGACGGCACCTTCTGCTCCCTGGGGTACACACTGCCGCTGGGGAGGAAGGGCGGCACCTTCTGCTCCCTGGGGTACACACTGCCGCTGGGGCGGAAGGACGGCACCTTCTGCTCCCTGGGATACACACTGTCGCTGGGGGGGAAGGACGGTACCTTCTTCTCCCTGGGATACACACTGTCGCTGGGGGGGAAGGACGACACCTTCTGTTCCCTGGGATACACACTGCCGCTGGGGGGGGGGAAGGATGGCACCTTCGGCCCCCTGGTGTACACACTGCCGCTGGGGAGGAAGGACGACACCTTCAGCTCCCTGGTGTACACACTGCCACTGGGGAGGAAGGACGGCACCTTCTGCTCCCTGGGATACACACTGCCGCTGGGGGGGGAAGGTTGACACCTTCGGCCCCCTGAGGTACACACTGCCACTGGGGAGGAAGGACGGCACCTTCTGCTCCCTGGGGTACACACTGTCGCTGGGGAGGAAGGACGACACCTTCTGCTCCCTGGGGTACACACTGCCGCTGGGGAGGAAGGACGGCACCTTCTGCTCCCTGGGGCACACACTGCCGCTGGGGAGGAAGGACGGCACCTTCTGCGCCCTGGGATACACACTGCCGCTGGGGCGGAAGGGCGGCACCTTCTGCTCCCTGGGATACACACTGTCGCTGGGGGGGAAGGACGGTACCTTCTTCTCCCTGGGATACACACTGTCGCTGGGGGGGAAGGACGACACCTTCTGTTCCCTGGGATACACACTGCCGCTGGGGGGGGGGGGGAAGGATGGCACCTTCGGCCCCCTGGTGTACACACTGCCGCTGGGGAGGAAGGACGACACCTTCAGCTCCCTGGTGTACACACTGCCACTGGGGAGGAAGGACGGCACCTTCTGCTCCCTGGGATACACACTGCCGCTGGGGGGGAAGGACGACACCTTCGGCCCCCTGAGGTACACACTGCCACTGGGGAGGAAGGACGGCACCTTCTGCTCCCTGGGGTACACACTGTCGCTGGGGAGGAAGGACGACACCTTCTGCTCCCTGGGGTACACACTGCCGCTGGGGAGGAAGGACGGCACCTTCTGCTCCCTGGGGTACACACTGCCGCTGGGGAGGAAGGATGGCACCTTCTGCTCCTTGGGATACACACTGCCGCTGGGGGGGAAGGACGGTACCTTCTGCTCCCTGGGATACACACTGTCGCTGGGGAGGGGAATTAGTTGGAGTATTCCACGTGGAGCGGTTTCTGTTTCTGGGACAGTCTCTCTGCATGTGGCCCTGCTGGTTACACGTGTGGCACCTGATGTACCGTGGAGGGGTTTGGTAGTTCCCACCACCCGGACGCTATGCTGGGGGGGGGGGGGGTAATGGTGGGAGGTGGGTTAGCAGCTCCCAAGATGGACCGCTCCCGTGCCCGCTGCTTTTCCATTATGTATTCGTGGACATCTGTCATTAACCATTCCAAGGTTATTGTGGGAAGCGTACCTGGGAAAAAGGCCAGACTGCTTTGGAGTTCTCTTCCAAACTCAGTCTGTGTGCTGTCCGTAAGAGGTGCTGTAGCCGCTGCCCGGTCTCCCTCCATGAGTTTCTTTCTGTCTGCATCCCTGTAGCCGCGGCTGCCTCCTCCTCCTCATCATGGAACGCTGTCCGAAAACTAGCCGGTTCCATCATGCTGTAGCCAGGGGCGCTGTACGGATACTAGCGTTGCCCTCAATTTGTAACTCCACAGAATGGTGTCTCCTGTAGCTGTCCTTCTGACCGTGGGAACAATTCCGCCACTTGCCACCAAATGTAACGGAGTTGGAACACGAATCCAATATCTCCGCTGGTATACGGTAAAATATCCAAGAAGCACTACAGTCTCACCATCCCCAACCTCCCATATTGGACGACACTCAATTGGGAGTCAAAGACTACTGTCTTTATTTTGTTGTGCAGAAATATATATACACATCTCTTCCCACAGGCAATACACATCCCCCATAGTTGGCCACACAATACACATAGAGGGAAAATAGGTGGGTCACACCTCCCTGAGGCTACCTGGCAACTTTGATACAATCAGACATTGATTAGATCACCCTTCCCTTTGTTCCATCTTCACAATGTGAACACTTCACACAATGGACCTCTCTTGCTTATGAGGAGCCCTTGTAATAGGATTATCTATTATGCCAAGGTCTGCAATAGTCTGGGCTAATATTCTGCAGAGCATAAACCAACATACATACAGTATAACAGTAGGATCATATTTTAACCATAATAATTAACCATAAAACAGGGTAAAACAGTGATGGGTTCCGTTACACTCTTTAAGAGAGGAATTTAGGCAAGATATAGCTATTAATACCAAGGCCATTGATACTCTACAAACTCGTGTATTTGAAGTGGAAAAAGAACACTCTAGAGTATCTACGGAATATAGTATGTTTAAGACACAACTTGATGAGTTGAAGCTAAAGGTTAAAATGTTAAGATCAAAAATTACACAACTAGAAGACTCCTCTAGGAGGTGTAATATAATAGTGAGAGGGGTTTTGGAATCTATCTCTCAAATAGAATTACCATTGTTCATTTCATGTTTGCACAACTCCTGAAAATAGATAAAAGTGAAATTAAAGTGGAAAGACTCCATAGAATTCCCCTGCCAAGACTTTTGAATAGAGATCTCCCAAGAGATGTGATTGTTAAACTTTCGTATCTCCCTCAAAAAGAAGCAGTCATGAAAATGGCTAGGGAGAATAATGTGGGGTTGGACCCGCAATATCAGAAGTTGGAGTTATTTACTGACTTCTCCAGCGATACTCTATTGAAACATAAAGAATTTATAAAAATCACAAAAACTATTAGGCAGGAGAAAATACTGTACAAATGGGTTTTCCGGTCAAACCTATAATCTTAAGAGATAATCAGACATATGTTATCTTTAACCCCTTGGAGGGTGAAAACCTTCTGAGAAAGTGGAATTTATCTTTTCAAGATGAACTTAAACATTTGGTTGAATAGCAAATTAAATGATGAAGCAGAGCAAGTGAAGAAGTAATTATTAAGATTTGAGTTTTATATACTTAAGTTAAAAGAAAGGCTAGATGTAAATAAGCAATTTGGTCACTGAATCTCATTTTTTTTTTCTTTTTGAATTGACAAAGGAAATAGGAAAAAATTAATTTTGTGTGAAACACTTAGACAAGATAAAGGAATGGATTTGGATTCTTGTAAGCCCTTTGTTTATACTCAGGTGTTTTGTCAAAAATCAGCACGTAACACTTATTTAAGAAATTAGTTACACAAGAATAATCCTCAGAAATTATATCACTTATATTATAGAACTGGTTTCTAGTGGAACACAATACTTTTATTTAATAGATGTTTTGTTAAAATTTAACACATAATAGTTACCTAAGAACCTAGTTATACGAGAATAATCACTAGATATTAGAAGTCCACATACCAACTATATTATAGTGTTGGTTTTCAGTAGAGAACAATACTTTTATAAATATGTAGTTCACTAAGTTCACTGAATACAATGTAATATATTAAAATTGTATAATTAGACACATATAAATTTATTATCACTTGGTCTCACTCGTGATTCAGTGTTAAGACAATATATTTTTGCACTGTGACTAATTTTAATGGAAAGTATAAAATGTAAGGGGAAGAATCTTTGAGTATTCAGAAAAATTATAATTGAAGCTCTTCCCCCCTTAAACCAGAGTCTAACGGTATACTATTAGGTAATAAATGGATGTAAAGTAACATTTAAATGTTCTAAAGTGGCATAAGAAGGTTTGTATATTTGGTTAGTGTCATATGTATAAGACTAGCTAACATGAAAACATCTCTTTGGGTCGCCAATAAGCTGAAATTATGGCTATCCAAAGTATACAATCTCTTTTCTTGGCAGGGTTCCAAAAAAAATGTTTTTATGTATTTTTTTTATGTGGTTTGTATTGTATTTCTTTCTCTTTTTTTTTCCTTTTTTTTATGTTGTATATGTTTGTGGCACCAAGGTGAGAGGGGAGATTGGCATTTAGCATGGATAAGTAAGATCATATGGTCAGGAATATAAAAAGAGGCCTGAAGGTCCTGTCCTAGAATGTCTAGGGCCTGAATACACCTTTTCAAAGGTATGTAATTGCTTAAAAAAAATTGAGCTATAAACCTGATGTAATTTGCATTCAGGAAAGCCACTGGAAAGCAGGTAAACAACCCAAATGTTTGGAGGGAACGTTTTCATATCAATTGCATTCTAAAACCAGAGGAGTCTCTATCTGAGTGGCTGAGCAATATAGCAAATCTGACCCTGGTGGGAGATTCATATTTTGGATTGGTAGGATAAATTATGTTAGTTTTACCTTGGTTAATTTGTACGCTCCGAACTCACGTCAGAATGGAATCTCCATTTTGAAGCGAGTTTAAAAGTTCAGGACGGGTCATATGATTTTGTGTGTTGATGTAAATATGAGTATGGATTGTTCTGGATAGAAGGTCAAACAAAAGAGCCTTTCAGGATAATTTAAGTGCAAAGCCAAAGCATTTCAAGAAACAATTACTGAATACAAGCTTTGTGATACCTGGAGATTATTTAATCAAAATGAGAACAATTACACGTTGTATTCCCATAGACACAAAGTGTATACCATGTTAGACTATTTTTTGGTTGACTTGACAACTTTGAGATTAATATAGAAAGTGGATATTGACTGTATTGGTACTTCGGATCATGCACTGATTAAATATATTCTTAAAGGGGATAATGAGCCTAAACATAGGAAAATTAATAAGATGGATAAATCCCCTTTTGAATCAGTGAAGAACAGAGAAAAAGTATCACAAGAAACTAAAACTTTCTTTGAATTTAATCAGAACTGAGTTGAATCCAGTACTGTGGTCTGTAATGCTCATAAAGCATATATAAGGGGAATCTTGACTAGTTGGGCCATTAAACAAAAAAATTAAAAAGGGTCTTCTTTGAGAGAGTTGTATATACAGCTGGCTTTAATTAAAAGGAATAATAAGACTAATCCCTATAAAAAGTTTGCTATAGAAATTGTAAATATACAAGCGCAAAAAAAAAAATTAACACAACTTAAGGTTGATACAATAGATGGCCATACCAAAAAAGATTCTTTTATCAGGACAATAAGGCGGCAAACTACTAGCCAACTCCTTGAAGAAAAGCGAATGTCATAAAAATATGACTAAAATAAGAAAGGAAAATGGACTAATTTGTGAAAACCCAGATGAGTTAAATGTGATCTTTTACAATTTTTATAAATCGCTATATAGTCTGGAAAATCCAATGATTTTGTAAAAACAACAGCGCAGGAGATTGGAAACTTTTTGGACCAACTAAACTTGCCCAAACTTACAAGATGTCTTAGCTAGATATGGTAAAGTATGTTATCACAAAGTAAATATGTCAAAACCTGAAGTTATGACATTGAATATAACAAAAGCTGAGCGAAGAACACTTGAAATAAAATATCCGCTAGATTGGAGCTCTAATAAAGTTACACATTTGGGCATAGTTTTCTCCACAGATCTGAAATGTATTATAAAACTAAACTATAATAAATTATTAGTAAAAATAAAGGAAATATTGAAGATGTGGAAATCAAAATTTCTTTCATGGTCCGGTAGAATAGCCGCCATTAAAATGTCTATTTTACCTAGAATTAACTATTTAATGCATTCTATACCTATAAAAAATCCTTGCTATCTAATTAAACAATTGCAGTCAGTAATTGAAAACTATATTTATAAGGATAGCAAGGTTAGGATTAAGAGGAAGACAACATCTAGACATTTTAAGAGAGGTGGGCTATTGCTACCAGACATAAAGAGTTACCAAGAATCTGCTATGCTTGCACATTTGGCAAAATGGAATACAGGCAAGGACACAGCTAGATAGTATCCAATAGAGGAGGATTCCCTGACAATGGGACTACTGAAAGATCTTATATGGCAAAACTGTAAAGATAAGATATCAATGTCATTAATTGTCATAATGGGTTTTCTTTTTTTAGATAATTTACCGTATATATTCGAGTATAAGCCGACCTAAGTATAAGCCGAGGCACCAATTTTACCACAAAATACTGGGAAAACTTAGTGACTCGAGTATAAGCCAATGGTGGGAAATGTGCTGCCCCCTGTGTCCCTCTTGTGCCCTCTGTGTCCCCCTCTTGTGTGCCCTCTGTGCCACTTTCTTGTGTCCCCCTCTCTCTCCCCTGAGTCTCTTCCCCTCTCTCCCTCCACTGTGTCTCTCCCCCCCTCTCCCTGCCCTCTGTCTCTTCCCCTCCTCTCCCTCCCCTGTGTCTCTCCCCCCTCCCTCCTTCCCCTGTGTCTCTCCCCCCTCTCCCGTGTCTCTTCCCCCTCCCTCCCCTGTGTGTCTTTCCCTCTCCCTCCCTCTCCCTCCCTTATCATCCTCCTCATCCTCCCTCCTCAACCCCCCTCCTCAACAGCCCTCCTCATCCTCCCATCTCATCCTCAACCTCCCTCCTCATCCTCCCTCCTCATCCTCTCTCCTCAACCCCCCTCCTCATTCTCTCTCCTCAACCTCCCTCCTCAACCCCCCTCCTCAACCCCCCTCCTCAACCCCCCTCCTCATCCTCAACCTCTCTCCTCAACCCCCTCCTCATCCTTCCTCCACAACCCCCTCCTCAACCTCCCTCCTTAACCCCCTCCTCAACAATCCTCCTCATCCTCAAACCCCCTCCTCAACCCCCCTCCTCATCCTCAACCCCCCTTCTCACTTTACCTCTCTATAATTACCACCCCCTCTCCCTTTCCCCTCACTTACCTTCCATCAGCTGCTGCTCCTCCGCACGTCTTCCGGCTGCATCGGGACCTGGCCAATGCTAATGACGTGATGCTCATGTGACCTCACGTCATTAGCATAGGCCGGGTCCCGACGCAGCCGGAAGACGCGTGGATGACCAGCTGCGGATGGAAGGTAAGTGAGGGGAAAGGGAGAGGGGTAAAGTGAGGGGGGTTGAGGATGAGGAGGGGGGTTGAGGATAAGGAGGGGTGTTGAGGATGAGGAGGATGATAAGGGATGGGGGAAAAGAGACATGAAGGAGAGGTGTGGAGACACGGTAGAGGTAGAGGGGGGAAGAGACACAGGGATGGAGAGACACGGGGGGGGGGGGGAAGAGACACAGGGTGACTCGAGTATAAGCCAAGGGGGCCTTTTTTAGCCGTAAAAATAGGGCTGAAACACTCAGCTTATATGCGAGTATATACGGTAAACAAAAATGGTCTTTATTCTCCACGCCTAGCCCCTTGAGTTCCTTACAATTATTGGATAAGAGCGCTACAAACTTAAATAAAGTTAATTGGAGCAAGTGGGTAATTACAAAAATAAAATACCAATTTAAGAATAAAAACCTTTATTCCTCTGAAGAAGTAAGCATAAAATATGGTCTACCCCCAAATAAGTGGTTAGAATACAACATGGTTAAACAAAATTTATATAGTCCCAAATATTATCAACTATTCAATCATGAACTTTCTCATTTTGAACAAGTCTGTTATAAGCATCAGAGTAGACAGTTCATTTCCAAATGCTTCCAAATTATTAAAGCAAAGAAAGAGCAGGGTAAAAATGCAGCACATAGGGAAATATATTTTAAAGTGCTCCAAAGATGGCATTATGTTCCTACTATGGTTGCTAAGAAAATTGATAATATGAATAAAATGGATAAATGTTGGAGAGAATGCTATGCAGTTGGCACCTTTAAACATATATGGTGGGACTGTTATGGAATACAACATTTTTCGATAAAATGCTTTGACTGTGTATCCCTGAATTTGAATAGATGTATTACACCATCTATAGAAATAGATTTGTTTTACATATCCCTCTAATATGAATCTAAAAGAAATAGCATATCTCATTCATTTTTTTATAGTGTTTTTAATCTTTTGAATATTATTGAATGAAATGCTACTCTTGCCCTTGGTAGGGGCTATTATGGATAATATGTATTGTATACTTTTTTGTCAAAAAAATATTTAAAAAAGTCTAATGAACAGAGTGATAATATAAAACAAGAATTTTTTTTTTTTTTTTTAAATAAATGAAGACCTGAGTATCCCTAGTTCACTAGTCTGGTGTACGCACAAAGCATATATGTGAACAATACTTATATTAAGATCTATAGCAGAAAAAAAGAGAGGACAAACATTAAGATAACTATACATAGGGGGCATGGCCAGCATCTGATAGAGCAGTAGCATCTACAGAGAGCTCTCCAGCTATAATTTAGAAAATAGGGGTTATTTCCCCCAAATTGGTCTAATTGCTGACCCAACGACATATATTTGAATGCAGCAGTGCCTGCTGAGCACACAGCTACCAGACAGTGGGGAGCCAAATGAATTCTGACAGCCACGAGGTCCAGGAGGCTATCGGCTATCGCCCTGGGTGCTGTGCCCCTTCCTACTTCAGCCTGGACAGGCTAAATAAGGCTTGTGAATGAGCCTTCTTATAGAGAGACGCTAATGCAGAAGCCTGAGACAAGGAAGGAAGCCAAGAACAAGCTAAAGAAACACACAAGGGGAATAAACGCAGAGCACCCATACATAACAATAAAGTGCAGAGACTGTTTATTAGTGCAACTGAGTGGATGGAGGTTTATGCAACACTGTAGAAGAGCATTCTTCCACCTGCTGGCAGCTCAGGAGCATTGCATATTGTAATCTGCCCAGCAACACACAAACAAAAAGTGGAGATCAATAAACACACATTTAAGTTTCAATAAATTTCTGTAACAAATAAACTGATCTCTCTTAAAAATAGACTTTTGCTGGGACATTAACAAATTATTCCACTAACTATCTACAGTGATCAACCACATTTTGAAGTTGTAAATAAGATCCTGCCCCACAAGGAATTAGCTAGCAGGACTTGAGAAGCTGCACAAGGGGTCCAATGACCTGGACATTTGCATACTGGACTGAGGCCCAATGCAAGCTGCTGACTGGTCAGATCCTAGGGAGATGACCCTGTAGGTCTGAAAAGACAAGGTGGTGGGGGGGGGGGGGAGGCTATGAACACTGCATGCAATCAACAAAGCTAGTAGCACCCTATATGTAAGACATAACTTGCGAAACAACATATGCATTTGTCTGCAGAATCTATGGGAATGATAGAGAAAATGCAGCAAGCATACTTATATAAAACAGTAGACACCTTCAAAAAAGAGATTAGTGAGCTGGGCCAGAAGACTCACTTGCTTGAAAACACTATGGACCAGATAGTGGGAAAGCAGCAGAGAGACGAAGCGGCAATAAAACAAAACTCGTCACGCATCTTAGCCCTTGAAGTAAAATTTGAGGACCTTGAGACCCGCTCTAGATGGCACAATTTAAGGATCAGAGCTATTCCTAGAACGGTTCAAGACTGTAGGCAATATTTAAGAGGGACTATAGCCAATGTGATTTCAGACGTACCGTAGACGGTCTGGGAAATGGAGAGGGCCCATAGAGCCTTAGGGGCCCTAAAAAAATCTGGATTTGCCTAAGGACATTATCGTCAGGTTTCTAAGACAGAAGGCTAGAGACCATATCCTTGCAACGTCAAGGAAGAAATCTGCCGTTAAAGCCTGGATAATTTAACCCTCCAGATCTTTGCTGACTTGTCACTGATTACATTAGCTAAGCGCAGAGAGATGAAGCCAGCATTAGAAACCCTGAACCCCCATAGAATCCAGTACTGATGGGGCTTCCCATTTGCCGTTTTATTTCAGCATAAAGGCAGTACATACTCTGCACACTCTCTTGATGAATGCCAATCCATCATCAAGCGCCTTCACCTAGCATCCGAGGAGGAACCAGGCATTCCCCAGAATCAAAGCCTGTCCAATCGTCCAACTAGGCAATGGCAAGAAGCTCCTCTCCAAAAGCGAGAGAGAAAGCCTTCTCCCTTCAGAGATGTGTCGATTGGGCAAACTTCGCAGGAAAGTTCACCAAATCTGAGGCTAACGCAATCTTTGGATTGCAAATGAGACTGTAGCAAATACTTTATGTATCTAAGAAGAGACGGAATGTAACCCAGGAAAGTAGTTTATTACAATATTGCCTTAAGGTTAAGATTGTTAAAAAATGAATGCAGTTATAGTTTCAATTATACGGGGGTCAGTACCAGAGGTAAAATATGTGTGAATGAGGCGAATATTAGAGAAAGTACCGTTACATTTTAAAGATAATCTGTATATGACGAAACATTTACATAGGCAAGTGTGTCGCTAAAAAATGTGGTACTACAAGGTGATAAGGGAATAGCAGTACTACTAGTGCATTAATTATATACCCTGTATTAATAAAGAGAGTGGGCAATCCTTACAAGGCTGTCCTAATGACCCTCTGAGAGGCTTTCCCCCTCTCAGGACACTACAGTGTTCTAGACCAGTGTTATACCCCTCCTGATGGGGGTGTAGGAGGAATGGCGGACCCATCCTCACTCCCAGACTTTGACACATTAGATACGTGGCTTAGGAGGTTTTGTTATTTACAAGGGAGCCTAGGTTACCTACTTGACAGTTGGCAAGATAGGTATCTTATGTTAACTGTTTTTTACCTAATGATTTTTGTTTTTGTTTGTTTTCTTTTGGTCTGTTCTGGCGAGAGAAATCTCTCCTTCCAACTTTCAACCGACTGGGAGGCGCTTCGGCTCTGAGGCCTTCGTCTTTAACTTACCCTTCTTCCCCAAGTGGGTTTTTTAAATAAATTTCAAAAAATTACAAAGCTTCTTCAAAAGCTTAATATAATAGATGCCTGTAGAGGTCACCATCCCGGGTCGAGAGAGTACACTTATTACTCACACACGCATAGATCCTATTCACATATTGACACAGTTTTAATGGACCCATCTATTTTTGATAGCCCGAAAGATTCTAAAATTGTACCCTGCTCATGGTCGGACCATGCAGCAGTAATAATAACCTTGAACTTGGGACCAAACCTTAGGCTTCCATTTACATGGAGGTTTAATGCTAATCTCCTGTCTACCCCCACAATTATGGAAAGAGTTGAAAACGTATTTTGAAATGAACACCTATACGGACATGGGTGCACTTGGGTAGCCCATAAGGCTTATATGCAAGGGGTCTGCATTAAACTGGCTTTGACCCATAAAAAATGTAAGCAAAAAGAAAAAGACCTGCTAGAGAACTTGCAGATTCTTGAGCGCAAAAATCAACAGAGCCCAGGGACTCAGGTGCGCCCAAAAATGTATAAATGCTGACTAGAATTGGACAACTTACTATCTGAGAGAACTGAGAAAGCCATCCGGCGCACAAGACAATTATTTTATTCTAAAGCAAACAAGCAGGACTCTCTGCTGGCCAAGAGATGTAAGTCTAAATCTACTCAGGTAAAGGTAGTTAGAATAGCTCCAATGGCTCAGTTAAGGTGAGCCAAAATGAAATCCCAAACATTTTCTCAGAATTCTACCAGACCATATATACCTCGCAACCCCAGAACAGTCCGGGTGTCATTAGAGCCTACCTAGACAGATTTGATCTACCTAGTCTAACGACCCAAAATTTAGAAACCTTCAATTCAGATGTCAAGACTGACGAAATACAAAAGGCCATAAAAAGTCTTAAGGTGGGCAAATCCCCTGGACCGGATCGCTTTACAAACTCATATTATAAAAATGTATCTCCTATCCCCTTTTTTTAGTGAATGATTTAATGCAATTTTAAGAGGTGAGGGTATGCCTCCAGAGCTTAACAAAGCCGACCTAGTACTATTTCCCAAAGAGGGAAGGGACCCCCTTGAAGCCAAAAATTACTGTCCAATTTCACTCATAAACGTGGATATCAAGCTGCTTGCAAAGATAATAGTGGATAGAATATCTGTGCTTCTCCCTGATTTAGTTCATAAAGATTAAACAGGCTTTATAGCACATCGGCAAGCAGCAGATAACATATGGAGGACACTGAATATTCTCCACTAAGCGCAAACAAATTGAACTCCTCTCTGCATAATGGAATTGGACATTGAAAAAGCTTTCAATACAGTTGAATGACCATACGTTTATGCAGCCCTGGATACATTTGGCTTCAGGGGGCGTGATACTACCATTAAAATTCAAAGAGGTACAAAGCAGGTATGCCCCCTCTCCACCTTATTATTCGCATTGGCCATGGAACCCCTTGCTCAAGCTATCCGTTCCAACCCGGATATCGGGGCCTTTGTGGTGGGGCTGCAGAAGATGAAATGTTCTTTGTTTGCAGAGGGTCTGCTTTGCACCCTGACCAACCCTTTCTCTTCGATTAGTAATTTGCTGGTCACCATGAATGAGTTTAGCACCAAGTCTGGACTGAGAATCAACATAGACAAAATTGAAGCATTGGATGTAGGGATGTATTAGACAGATATTGAACAGCTACAAAACCAATACAATTTTGTTTGGCCTAAGGGAAGCATTAGATATCTTCGAGTAAGGATAACTAGGAAGATTTCGGAATTATATAGAACAAACTTTCCCCCACTGTTCCAGGAGTTGAAGGTATATTTACATAATTGGTCCAGGTTTAACCCGTCATGGACAGGACGTATCATTAGCGTTAAAATGAATGTCCTACCAAACATTCTTTATTTAGAACTTTACAAATTCCAGTTAATAACAAAGACCTAAAAAGCATGCAAAATCAGATGTTTAGGTTTATTTGGGCAAATAAACTCCCAGATATTGCCCAAAAAATAATCCACAGACACAGGACCCAGGGAGGACTTTCTTGCCCCAATTTGCCTTATATTGCAAGGCCACTCACCTAGCTTTTATACCTATAACACACTCTATTAAACATCACCCTATATGGGTATTTATGGAGAACTGGCAAATGAACCCCCATACCTGGGACACTATAATTTGGAATCCTTATAAAAATCACACTATTAACCAACACTCTAATCCCATGATCAGGCTGACTCTCTCGACCTGGTCTTGGGCGGTGTCCAGGCAAAGGGTAGCTAATTACTTTTCTCCCCTTCAATTAAATCTTTACCTAACTTTGATAAGGTTTTTACTGGGGAATCAAGACACTGGTGGGCTAGCAATCACTTAGAGAGGAAAGACACCTGGTTCGCAAATGATGGGATAATACCACAGGGCCTGTTCAGCCTTCAATATAATATCCCCCAAGAAGAAAGGTGGTATTATACCAGACTTTGATATTGGCTTTCATCTATGGTCAGGGCCAACGGGCCGCCTAGAGGTACATGGCTCTCAGCAATTTGTAAAAATCTGCAACTCTCAAAAGGTATCTTGGGCATGCTATACTCTCACTTTAATGATTCTAGTGGTTCGCCCAAATCCCCTTTCGTAAACAAGTGGGAGCAGGATCTAGGTGGGAGCCTTGGGCCCAGTAAGTGGAAGGAAATCTTTACTCACTTAACAAGAGGGTTTGTAACTTATAATTTATTGGAGGTGTTGATTAAGGTCCTACACAGGATGTACTTGATTCCCATGAGAATGCATGCCATCAACCCTATAAATACCGACAAATGTTTTAAGGGATGCCAAATAGCAGGAGGCTTCCTACACACATGGTGGATCTGCCCAACAGCACAAAAAACCTGGAGGCAATCCCTCAAATTAATATCCCAAGTTCTAAATATCCCGATACAACCCTCCATGGAGACTTGCTTGCTAGGTATCATAATTGATACGCTAACTTCCCTCCCAAATATTTTTTTACAATTAATTTGTTTGGCAGTTAAAAACCATATAGCCAAGAGTTGGAGAACCCCTAACCTTAGCATAAAGGATAGATCAAAATAGAATTAGAAGATTAAGAGGTCAAGACAATAAAATATATTCCCATACCAAAGATATCGGAAATGTATTTTTGAGATATTATAGATCATTGTACAATTTAGAGAAAGGGGAGAATAATAATAAACCTCCAAAAATAGTGATCTGTGAATTCTTAGAATAAACCTTCCAAGTTATCAGAGGAAGACATTTTAAACTTGAATTCAGAAACAACTCCAGAAGAAATAGAGGAGTCTATAAAATAATTAAAAAACAATAAAGCCCCGGGGGAAAGATGGATTTCTAAACTGCTACTATACGTTTTTTTCCTCAGTATTTAAATCTCCCATACAAAAAATGTTTAACTAAATAAAAGATCAAGGGAAAATCCCCCAAGAACTGACAGAAGTAAAAATTATAAATATTCTAAAAACAGATAAAAATCCTGAAGACTATACGAGTTACAGAACAATATCTCTAATTAAATTGACACAAGACTGTACTCAAGAATCTTGGCAAGTAGTCTGAGCCAATAAATTCCAAGATTAATTAATGATGACAAAACAGGGTTTGTGAAGGGCAGACAAGGCTCTGACAATATCAGGAAAATAGTTGACTTGCTGTCATGGACTAATGTCAACTGGTTTTCCATGCTCACCCTGTCTCTAGATGCATAGAAAGCATTTGACAGGGTGAGCTGGGATTTTTTTGATATTGTCCTGGAGAAATTTGGTTTAGATACATTTAGTTCTATAGTTATAAAGGCCCTATATAACAATCCTTCAGCAATAATTAGTGGTCTAGGATTTGAAACAGAAAGATTTCCTTTAAACAATATTTATATTGACTATAGAGCCACTAGCTGAAATAATAAGATCTTTTAGTGAGATGGTGTTAGAATTGGGGTAGAATCCCACAAAATATCACTCTTTGTGGATTATGTAGTTCTAACCTTGACAGATCCGGAGAATTCACTAAGGGCCTCATTCAGTTATCGGCCATAAAATGGCTGCAAAGCTGCGATTCTTTGCGGCCGCCTTACGGCCCTGTGTAGAGCTACTTTTACCTTGCAATTCAATTATACGGCGCCGCAAGGATATCCCCTTCTGGCCGGCCGCATATCATGCAAACGGCCGGAAGCTTTTTCCCAGCGCCCGTAAATCTTGTTTTCCGGCCGCAAAGTCCTAAAACTGAAAATGCAAATATAAAATCGAGAATGCACTGTAAAGCTCCGTAAATGCTAGGCATCATAATGGGGGACACGAGGATTAATAGCAACACCCTCTCAAGCTTGCACATCAGCCCAAATCAGATATATTATTTACGGATTACTTTACGTCCCGTAGTTCCGCGCGCTGGTCCTTGTTCAAACCCGTACGGGTTCGGAGATGAAGGGCTACAAACCAAGCATTGTAATAGCCAATATATATTCAATCCAGCACTGCAAAGCACTGTAAATGATGGGGAACATAATGGGGGGCATGAGGATTACTAGCCAAACATTCTCAAGCTTGCACATCGCCAAATTGTACTTTGATTTTAAAATCCGTACAAGTCCCACGGACTTCACTGACCAAGCCCGTAGCTCCGTATTCAAGCCTGTGCAGGCTGTCCTCCAAGCCCGCAGCTCGTTTTTAAAGGTCATACGTGCTTGGAGGTTAAACGTATCCATTTTGTTACGGTTTTTGCAGTCTGCATGGTTTAAGCCTGTAACCCTAAAATGGAGGCCCAAGCATTACAGACTCCAAATTAACAAGACTATAAATTAGTTTAATATTCCTCATATGTTTGATTGGTCAGCACACATACAGGTTCCATTGTAGCCTCTAAAACAGCCCCATAATAGAATATATCACCCCAACATTGGCGCGCATTCGATGCACGCTATATGGTTGATCAACGATAGAATACACATCTCGCTCATCACATCTACATTAGAGAATACAAATAGTGGCCAAATCAGACCGCCACTTGGCATATATCAAGTACCAGGGGAATATTTCATTATATGTGGTTAAGTTCTTCAGTTGTGTCCGACTCTCCGTGACCCTATGGACTGCAGCACATTCAGCTAGGTCTCTGCCTGTGCTGTTCTCCAAAGTTTGAAGGCCAAAGAGATTGGAGTGGGTTGTCAGTTCCTCCTCTAGTGGATTGGGATTTGTCTGATCTCTCTGCTATGACCTGCCCACCTACAGTAGCTCACAGCTTCATTCAGGTACACAAGCTGCTTCACCACCACCACCACCACTTAGCAAGCCTCACCCATGTAAATTGATAAATAGCAGAACAGTTTGGAAGTTCACCAAATGGGAATAACTAGACACCTGGCACATAGCTCCCATCTGGATGGGCTTAGCAGAGATTATGCCTGATGGCGGTGAGTTTGCTGTCGATCCCAGAGCTTGCAGCCCTTCCTGATGGGTCAGAGTAGATATGTGTGGTGCATGTTCCCCTGGTCCCCTTCAGCATTGCTAAGTGGTGTGAAGGGGCTTGTGTACCTGAATGAAGCTGGGAGCTACTGTAGGTGGGCAGGCCATAGCAGAGAGATCAGACAAGGTCCATTCCACTTGAGAAGGAACTGACAACCCACTCCAATCTCTTTGGCCTTCAAACTTTGGAGAACAGCACAGGCAGAGACCTAGCTGAATGTGCTGCAGTCCATAGGGTCACGGAGAGTCGGACACAACTGAAGAACTTAACCACATATAATGAAATATTTCCCTGGTACTTGATATATGCCAAGTGGCGGTCTGATTTGGCCACTATTTGTATTCTCTAATGTAGATGTGATGAGCTAGATGTATATGCAATTAGATAGAGATTTAAGGGATCCCAATAGAGCTCATGTGCGTGGCAAAGGGTTCATATGACCTGACTCATGTTTTACTCTTGCTATTGAATTGGGTAGTGTGGCTTTAATCATATTATGCATGTTGCAGCATGGTTTGTCAGAATGGCATGTGCATGACCATTACAACATCTGATAACCAAAGGATATTTAGCCAATGCATGTTCATTATTGGGCAACTAACTGTATTCACACATATGCTAACTGATGTGGGTGAAGGAGTTTGTGTACTTCAATGAAGCTGTGAGCTAGCCTACATCGTGCCAGTGTAGGGGGGTACGTCTTATCAGAGAGGTCAGACTAATCCCAATCAACTAGAGAAGGAACTGGAAAAGCACTCCAGTTTCACCTGTCCTATTCATTGTAGGCCCTCAGGGGAATGTTCCTACTCTACAGTATCGCTAATCAGACTTGTCAAGGATATTAACTCTATATTAGTAGTAGATATGATATTTGGGATCAGATGATATCTCAAGCTATTCTGACTCCTCAACAGTTTTACATGTATTGATCTATTGCATGTTAACTATGGCTCATCAGTTTACATTTAGAGGAATGTGACACTAATGTAATGCATGTGTATTTCCCTGAACCAAACATATTCATAACACATGGACGCAGTCAGAGAGGTCTAACAAAGCTTTATTTTTTAGACAGACCACAATCAGCAGTGGTCAAGATTGTGCATTCACATAACAGTATAACAAAGCTTTATTTGATAGACAGACCACAATCAGCAGTGGTCAAGATTGTGCATTCACATAACAGTATAACAAAGCTTTATTTGATAGACAGACCACAATCAGCAGTGGTCAAGATTGTGCATTCACATAACAGTTTAACAAAGCTTTATTTGATACACAGACCACAATCAGCAGTGGTCAAGATTGTGCATTCACATAACAGTATAACAAAGATTTATTTGATACACAGACCACAATCAGCAGTGGTCAAAACTGCATTAATATCATGGGTGTGGTGTGGTCGGGTCCTTGAAGAGCAAGAGGCTGGAAAAAAGGGGAAACCTACAGGGGTCAATCTAATAGTCTAGAATAAGCATGATGCATAGCACCTACCAGGGTCACATGCTGCAACCGGAACCAGAAATCTCTTCATTTAACTGAAGAAACCATTTATGTGCATAGCACTTACAACTTGTAACTAGATCTGCTCAATTAAACAGATGATTCAACCTTTGGACTGTGTAATCCAATCCAGTTTCACACATACAGTGTGTTGAACAAACAAAAATCTGAAAGAAGTGTTCAAATCAAAAAATGCGGAGGAGGATCAAAAACAATTTAGAATCAGGAGGGGCCAGGCTGCTCTTGACTGGGGGATTGGGAGATCCCCGTTGATGTTGGGCTGGGGACCATCGCCTGTCTGAGCAGCCTGACCTGAAGGTGTTCGGTGGTCATGTGGTGCCTCCTCACCTCCCTGGACAGCCTGGCCAGGCTGTGGGTCATATGCGACCGGAGGGCAGAGATGCTGGCCTCCATCCGGAGCTGGCTGGCCGTAGACTCCAGAATGCTGGCCTCTATCCTCTGGGAGCTGGCCAGCTGCTCCTTCATGACGGCCAGCATCTCCACCTGCACAGCCTGGCTCTGCGGCGACGACACCGCTGGGTGGGCGTGGTGAGGTGGTGCGGGGAGGTCCACAGCTGGAGCCTGTGGTGACCAGGCCAGCACACTGTGTGGGGAAGGAGGTGCTGTCCTTCGGGGGGATGAGGGCCCCAGAGCAAGCCTTTCGAGGATGGGCATAGGCCCAGGGCTTGTGGCAGGTGACCCCGCAAGGTCAATGACCAGCCCATCCTCTGACCCAGAGCCCTCTAATCCTCTTTCCTCCTCCCCCTGTGCTGGAGGATCCTGGTACGGGGCTGATAGCCCGCCTCCTCTTTCTGGTCACAGGACCCAGAGCTCCTCCTGGATGCTGAGAGATAGAGAAGAAAGGTACATGTCATTAGTATGTTGATTAGCGCATTGATGTGTTCATTTCTAATTATCTGACATCTAGCCTTGAATATGGATGATTCTCTGATTAGCTATCTTATACTAGCTGTTATCTATTCTTAGGTTTCTGTTCTGGATGGTTCTCGGCTCACAACTCTATCTGTATTACGGCTGCTGTCTGTAACTGCATAGGCTGAACGGGCACACCAATACATGGACTCTCTATTACAGGGATGTCCAAACTCTGTCCTGGATTGGAAGATATCCTTTCTGTGCACTGGTGAGTCAATCAGGATGACTGAAGAAGCGATTGACTCACCTGTGCGCAGCAGGGTTATCAAATCCAGCCATGTGTGTGGACCACCAGGACCGAGTTTCGACACACCTGCTCTATTGCTTGATTACTGTTGTGGTGACCAGGAATGACAGTGATTTGTCAGCTTCATGAATTTAAGGATGCATCCATCTATCCCTTGTTATTTCATGGAGCTGACATGTCAGTGTCATGTCCATGTGTAGTGTGTGTGATGCACATGTGGTGGCATGTTGCTGTATGTCATATTCACCTGCCATGGAGGCTAGGTCCTGCTGCTCCACCAGGCCTGATGCTCCAGCTGCGTCGGAGGGTGCAAGCATGGCCCTTGCAATACCTTCATGGGCAAGGTACTTGACCCTCCGCCCCTCGGCCTCCTGCACCATCTTCTTCCTCACCGCGGCCCTGATGTCGTCGAACCGATGCTTTATCGACCGCAGACTCCGTCCACGGCCCGCCACACCCTTGACCAGATTCACCACCTGCTGCCAAGCAGTAGCACAGGGCCCAGCCTTTACTTCCCTACCCCCCGAGGTGATGACGGGGCGGGCACGGATGGCCTCCAGGAGGACCCTGTTCTCCTCCCGGCTATAATTGTGGGCCCTGGACCTGCCGCCAGCCTCTTGTTCTTCAGACTGGGGATGAGGACCCTCTCCACTCTCCCTCCTCCTCCTTCCTCCTCCTACTCTCCTCTCCTCCCTCCTTCCTCTCCTCTCCTCCCTCCCTCCTCCTCCTCTCCTCTCCTCCCTCCTTCCTCTACTCTCCTCCCTTCTCTCTCCTCCTCTCCTCTCCTTCCTCCTTCCTCTACTCTCCTCCCTTCTCCCTCCTCCTATCCTCCCTCCTTCCTCTACTCTCCTCCCTTCTCCCTCCTCTCCTCTCCTCCCTCCTTCCTCTCCTCTCCTCCCTCCTTCTCCTCCTCTCCTCCCTCCTCCTCTCCTCCCTCCTCCTCCTCCTCTCCTCCCTCCTTCCTCCTCCTTCCTCCTCCTCTCTTCCCTCCTCCTCTCCTCCCTTCTCCTCCTCCTCTCCTCCCTCCTCCTCCTCCTCTCCTCCCTCCTCCTCCTCTCCTCCCTCCTCCTCCTCCACTACCTCCTCCTCCACTACCTCCTCCTCCACTACCTCCCCCTCCTCAACTATTACCTCCTCCTCACTCCTCCCCTCCTCTTCCCCACCTCCACGCCCCAGGACTCCCTGCCACTCCTCCACCCTCTGCTCCTCTCCCTCCATCACCACCTGAAAAGAAAAGAAAGAGAAATAAAGAAATGTTTTAGTGGGTTTGCCTGCTCCACGCTCGTCCCCCATTCTGATCGCCTCTAACACTATTTCTGCTTGGATATCAATGTTGTAACTAACTGCAGTAATCAACCTTAAGTGGACAGAGCCTGTGACAGCAGTGGGAGGGGTGTACAGCACCTCTCACTCTGGACCTGAGAGGCGCTGATGAAACACGCTAGATCAATACTTTCATAAAAAATGTGGAAGGGTCAGTTACAGTTTGCATATATACAAGGCATGCGGCTATTTACTGTGTGCTTCTATCATGTGTGGGGAGTGGCCCATGTCTGAGGCCACTAATATCCTATCTGCATTAAATTCTGCACATATTCATGGGCATGGTACCTATCCCAAAGCCATCCTCTGTACCAGAGGTAGTAGGAACTACATGGTCCTGCTGTTCTAGGCTGAAAAAAAGTTCTTGTCAAGCCCCATTGAAGAAGCAGTTTGGAACACCTATGTGTATTGCAAATATGTGTAGAAATCTCACTCAAACTCAATCTACAACTCAATCAAACACAAACTCAAAATCAAACTCAATCAAACTCAAACTCAAAATCAAACTCAATCAAACTCAATCAAACTCAAAATCAAACTCAATCAAACTCAAAATCAAACTCAATCAAACTCAAACTCAAAATCAAACTCAATCAAACTCAATCAAACTCAAACTCAAAATCAAAATCAAAATCAAACTCAATCAAACTCAAACTCAAAATCAAACTCAATCAAACTCAAACTCAAAATCAAACTCAATCAAACTCAATCAAACTCAAAATCAAACTCAATCAAACTCAAAATCAAACTCAATCAAACTCAAAATCAAACTCAATCAAACTCAAACTCAAAATCAAACTCAATCAAACTCAATCAAACTCAAAATCAAAATCAAACTCAAAATCAAACTCAAACTCAAAATCAAACTCAATCAAACTCAAAATCAAACTCAATCAAACTCAAAATCAAAATCAAACTCAATCAAACTCAAAATCAAACTCAATCAAACTCAAAATCAAACTCAATCAAACTCAAACTCAAAATCAAACTCAAAATCAAACTCAAACTCAAAATCAAACTCAATCAAACTCAAACTCAAAATCAAACTCAATCAAACTCAAACTCAAAATCAAACTCAATCAAACTCAATCAAACTCAAACTCAAAATCAAACTCAATCAAACTCAAACTCAAAATCAAACTCAAACTCAATCAAACTCAAAATCAAACTCAAACTCAATCAAACTCAAAACCAAACTCAATCAAACTCAATCAAACTCAAAATCAAAATCAAACTCAAAATCAAACTCAAACTCAATCAAACTCAAACTCAAACTCAATCAAACTCAAACTCAATCAAAATCAAACTCAATCAAACTCAATCAAACTCAAAATCAAACTCAAACTCAATCAAACTCAAACTCAAAATCAAACTCAATCAAACTCAAACTCAAAATCAAACTCAAACTCAATCAAACTCAAACTCAAAATCAAACTCAATCAAACTCAAAATCAAACTCAATCAAACTCAATCAAACTCAAAATCAAACTCAATCAAACTCAAACTCAAAATCAAACTCAATCAAACTCAAACTCAAAATCAAACTCAATCAAACTCAATCAAACTTAAACTCAAAATCAAACTCAAAATCAAACTCAAACTCAAAATCAAACTCAATCAAACTCAAACTCAAAATCAAACTCAAACTCAAAATCAAACTCAATCAAACTCAATCAAACTCAAACTCAAAATCAAACTCAATCAAACTCAATTAAACTCAAACTTAAAATCAAACTCAATCAAACTCAAACCTAAAATCAAACTCAATCCAACTCAAACTCAAAATCAAACTCAATCAAACTCAATCAAACTCAAAATCAAACTCAAAATCAAACTCAAACTCAAAATCAAACTCAATCAAACTCAAAATCAAACTCAATCAAACTCAACCAAACTCAAACTCAAAATCAAACTCAATCAAACTCAAACTCAAAATCAAACTCAATCAAACTCAATCAAACTCAAACTCAAAATCAAACTCAAACTCAATCAAACTCAAAATCAAACTCAATCAAACTCAAAATCAAACTCAATCAAAATCAATCAAACTCAAACTCAATCAAACTCAAAATCAAACTCAATCAAACTCAAACTCAAAATCAAACTCAATCAAACTCAATCAAACTCAAACTCAAACTCAAAATCAAACTCAATCAAACTCAAACTCAAAATCATTCTCTCTCTCTCTCTTTCTCTCTCTCTATATATATATATATAGAGAGAGAGAGAGAGAGAGATAGAGAGAGATTTTGAGAGAGAGAGAGATCCAGATCTAATATTAAACAGAAAAATATAAATAACTTACCTCCCTCCACAACACTCCTCTCCCCACAAAAACAAACTCGCCAAACCTATAGGCCAACAGTAAAAGAAACACAATTGTACTTCTCGCCAGTGTATTCAGTAAATATAGAAATTGGCAAAACATACAAATAAAAGACAGCTTGATAGGATGAAAAGCATGTACAATGCAACTTACCTCCCTCCAAACCCCTAAGGGCCGGATCAAAGATCCCAAATCCTCCAAACACCTATAAACAAGCAAAGAAATCAATTTTACTTCTCGCCAGTGTATTCAGTAAATATAGAAATTGGCAAAACATACAAATAAAAGACAGCTTGATAGGATGAAAAGCATGTACAATGCAACTTACCTCCCTCCAAACTCCTACGTGCCGGATATAATCAACCAAAAGAACACAAAGCCTCCAAACACCTATAAACAAGCAAAGAAATCAATTTTACTTCTCACCAGTGTATTCAGTAAATATAGAAATTGGCAAAACATACAAATAAAAGCCAGCTTGATAGGATGAAAAGCATGTACAATGCAACTTACCTCCCTCCAAACTCCTACGTGCCGGATATAATAAACCAAAAGAACCCAAAGCCTCCAAACACCTATAAACAAGCAAAAAACACAATTGTACTTCTTTACATTGGCATCCGTAAATGTAGTAATGGATTCCCGTAAAAAGAACTTAAACCGCGACTTTAGAATAAAGCAACTTACCAACTCTCAAACAACCAGCTCCTGGAACCGCGTGCTACCTCGTCAGAAATCGCAACACAGTCGAGGCGTGGGCGCGTGTCATTCCTATTTATTCACTCCCACTGTCAATCAAATGGTCTATCCCGTAAGTGATTGGCTGTGCGACCTGTGGCGCGATGCGTGATTCCGCTATTGGATGGTTCATGCCGGGCGCGGCTAGTCCGTCCCCCTTCCAGCTTGCGTGCGCGCCTAAACGTCACGGCCTTCCGACATTCTGAAGGCCGCGATTCGCGCCTGGCTAGATTTAATTTACGGCCGCATCCGTTGAAGTCCACACGATGCACTTACGGCATTGTAATGAAACAGGGCTGAAAGGGCCCTAAAAGTGTAAAGGAAGCAATAAAAGGCATTCTAATTACTGTAAAAACAATCCACAATGATCAAATATGTTAATAAAAGAGATTTTTTTTGTGTCATGTACATCCTCAAAATGGCGGCCAAATTAACCCTTTAGCACTCAGAAAGGATAGAATGTGTCCCCTAAACATATCAACATTATCTGATTTACATCTCTTTTATCACATCTAGCTTTTGAACACAAATATTGTATATATTTCCACGCCACATTACATAGATCATGGAGCATAGGCCCAAATTCAAATGTGGGCCAGAATATTAGGGGTTACTAATTAAAATGGCTCAACAAATCCATAATCAGGGAACTTCATAACATGATGAAGCTTAGATACACCAGTGAGCTCTTCCATTTGTGAAATCCACCCGGATAATCACATCTGGGGTAATTAGCAAGCTATATAACCACACCATCATCCATGAATTAGCAAGTCTGAAACATCATGGATAGCAGCAACCTGAGTGCAGCGTATAGGTATGTGAGGAGAACGCAGCGTCGTAGGAATGGATATTTGTTTCGAATGTTGCAGAGTGGAAACCGGGCTGTCAGGCGTGCGACTGTGGAGTGGCTGAGGCGTGACAGAGAGGGGCGGCTGGGAGTGAATGTGGGTGAGCGTGCTGATGCAATCCATGGTGGTCCGGAACCAAGCCAGGCAAGTGGCTCCTCACAGGACATGCCTAGGGTCATGGTGGGGGGTCAGTTAGGGGAGAGAGCTCCAGTGGCACAGGGACAGGGGGATATGAGGGCACCTGCAGACACGGAGGAGGACCTTGATGTGGGTGATCAGCTGATGGGGGGGCCAGATGAGAGACCCCTAGAGGGTGTGGCACATGAAGTAGGGGCTCCTGCACAGCCAGACCCACAGGGGGGTGAGCAGGCCCAGGAGCCTGCCAGGAGAATTCGTGCACCCAGGGTGTACAGGGAGAGAGTCACATTAGAGGAGTTAACTGATGTGGAAGTGTATGAGCGTTTTAGGCTAACCCGTGCCAGCCTGGAGGAGCTCTATGCGGTCCTGAGGGAGGACATGGACCAATAGAGCCATCCCAGGCATGACACTGATGTTAGCCGCCATACACATCCTATCATCTGGTAGTTTTCAGAACACTGCTAGCATAGTAGGAGGAATGTCTCAAGCAAGCCTTTCAAGGTGCCTGAGCACATTCCTCCATGCTATCATTCCGAAAGCTGCCAGATACATCAGTTTTCCCCACACTGGGGAAGAGATCTTGAAGGTGAAAGCAGATTTCTTTCGAATGGGAGTTATCCCCAATGTGCTTGGTGCTATAGATTGTACACATGTAGCATTGATACCTCCTAGAGAGCAAGAAGCCATGTTCCGAAATCGCAAACACTATCATTCCATCAATGTACAGGCTGTTTGTGATGCAGACATGCGCATACAAAATGTGGTTGCCGGCTTCCCGGGAAGTACTCATGATGCCCATATCCTGCGTCAGTCATCCACCCATCTTTATTTTGAGTCTGGAGAAGCTCCACCTGGGTGGCTACTGGGTGAGTACCCATAAAGGATCCCCTAAAATATACATTATGTTCCACTGTAATGTTATTCCATTGTTGCGTGAAAAATGCGCAACGACGCATGCCACAACAGACAAAATAGAGTCCCTCAATAGCGCGCACAACATCTGCGCGCAGGAGTTGAGATAAGGATTTAAGGGTGGACTTAGGGGTTTTAGGCTTAGGGGTCTTTGGGCTAAGGCTTTGGATTATGAGTGTAAGTGTTAGGCATGGGGTCTCATTGGTTTGGGTTAGAGGGTTTTGGACCATTAGTCAATCGATTCTACAACTTGCGCTCTTTGCTGGACGCACATTTTGTCACACAATTTCCAACAGTGCGCTACTGTCGCCGGCTTCTGGCAGCGCCGTATTTTCCGCGCTCATTTGCCGTGCGCCATAAAGAAGGTGTGCCGACTGAGCCATTGCATCGTAGCTTGTTGCTGTGCCTAACCCGATGTGACGTGGTCATAGGAGTATGAAGTTCCAAGCCAGAGATCCCTAAACTAACTTCACATTAATCATTGCGTATATTTAAAGATGCTTTAACGAGCAGCACAAACTCCCATTCATATCTACATCTCCCATTTTTGTTGCCTTCAGGTGATGCAGGATATAGGTGTTTGCCGTGGTTGTTGACCCCTGTGAACAATCCACGCACAGAGGGGGAGGAGAGGTACAATGCGGCCCATGCCAGAACCCGGAATGTAATAGAGAGCACCTTTGGACTCCTGAAGATGCGCTTCAGATGTTTACATTCCACTGGCGGGGCGCTACAGTATACACCAGGGAAGGTTTGTCACATCATCATGGCCTGCTGTATTCTGCACAATATAGCAGTACAGGCAAACTGTCTGGGGAACATTGATGATGCTCCGCTTGAACCGGCGGAGCGTCCAGTACCTCCCGATGGTGGGGATTACGTTCAGGGGTCACAACTACGTGCCCACGTCATTCGTGAGTACTTCCCATGTAAGTCTGAAACTAATTACAACCAACTATAATGTACATGGCTTATGGTTACTAATACATCTCGTTTCTCCTTCCCCATTGTCTTCCAGAGTATCCAACAGTCCACAGTAGAGGATAGCTTTGTGATGTAACATATGTCTCGTGACGCATTCTTCATACTGTATCAAATACAGCCTGCTCTGATATCCGTTAATGGTAAGTATGCGCACATTCTCATACACATCATATATATTGATATCTGCCAACCTCAAGAAGCTAAGCTAAATGGATGGTCTGATGTATTCCAAAATGTCAATGGATATAGGCCTCACAATCGTATTTGAAAACATCTGCCCAGAACAGTAATGTTCACATTGTCTGATCATGCTATTCCACATCCCATGGAGGTCAATGCAATTCCTAGCAATCTGGATATATGAACATACCAGCATACTGTAAACCATACTAAATGTACCTCATGTGATGCAAAGAGGGGATGTCCCCTGTTCTTTGTCAGCGAATGCTGGTAAAAGCATTCTCAGTCAGATAACATGAATAGTCTCAAGGATGTGTTAACTAGGAATCATTGTGCAATATATCATATGGATTGTGTGACTCATCTCATCATATTGCCATTACAGAACTGTTGCCGTGTGTCAACACATTGTTTACCCACACAGACATGGGAAACGACCTTGCCAGCAACAGAACATCAGCTACATCAATGGCGTCTACATTGTAAGTGAGTATTTGCGGGAAACATGTGCATGTATGCATGAGAGGAAATGACTAATAACTCCACTAATGTAGGCCTAACTTTCTTTTTCCCCAAGACATCCCCTATGTATTGCTGAAGCGGTCCGAAATGTTTATCGGACCATGCAGACGTGTCCTGGGGGAACAGATTTCTTCGTTGAATACTCCACTTGATCTATCCAAGGTAGAGAGCCACATGTGGATGTCCGAACATGTATCAATGTGTGATAGTTGTGATCTTCCCTTTCTATTACAGGATGCACTGGTTTCTCTCTCTCTCTCTCTCTCTCTCTCTCTCTCTCTCTTCATCCCACCCACCCCTGTTTACCCTTAATTTATTGAGTCACACAAGTCTTCTGCTAACTATCCCAATTAACCCTTTCCACTATGTTTTCTCTTGTCTTCTTCCTCACATCCCCTGCCCTTTTTGTCTGCATCATTTTCATTTCAACTCTCATGCCCACCTCTCTCCTTTTATTCACCCATCAGCTAATCCTACTCAAGCTGTGGTTAAACTATGTGTCTCCTGACTGTCCCATCTGCAGATTACATTATCTGTCCACATGGGGCAGATACCTTATTACATAATAGTGCATCGCACTTTACATCTGATCCCTTTCCTCTCCGACTAATGCATATCTTTCTACTTGACACAACCTCCTTCCTATGTATCTCTGACTTACTTATTAACCTTGCTATTCCTTATCTACTCTTCACCATGTCCATTACCTTTAACTTGGAAGTGGTGATTTTCGAATCTTGTGTGGGCATTTGTGAACAAATCATTTATCAACAGACTTTACGCTCCAAACAGGGCCCTCCATTTTCTTGCGTTGTCAATATTACATACTGTATATGTCCGGGTTCTTCTCCCCTGTAAAGCGTTACGGAATATGTTTGCACAATACAAATAAATGAGAATTCGACTAATCATAATATTCCCACATCAGGACAAATTAGTCTGGCCCATCATTATCATCGGACAGATGTTAGCTTGTACGAGATCCCAATGCCTAACATGTGTGCTGACATACCTACATCTGTTGGTGGCTGCTCATATGGCATATGTAAGGTTTCCACTAATATATTATTTGTGTGTTTGTATTCCAGATCCCGGTCAGAACAAGGCATGACGATAAACATCCTGACATTCCGTGGCCATGTCAATGTCCTCATGTATGTGCATGTGTCCGTTTCATTGCTTTGTTGGATCCAGTTTGATATCTGATGACCTTGACTGAATAGCCGATATGTGTCACGAGACAATTTCAATATACAATGCAGATGTGATGTGACATCTGTCAGCTGATGTTCCTGGTATATCCACAGCATGTGTATGCTCATATAGTCTATCTCGATTCATAGGTACCTATTGGTTTAGACATTCTATCCTCTCCTCTACTTGGACTGTTGTGAAGCCTGCAGCACCAACCCTTCAAGATCTTTTCTTCAGTGCTGATGTGACCCTCCCTGTACATATGGGGAAGAGTAAATCCAGGCTTGGGACTTAACAGTTAAGGAGGTTACGTTAATCTTCAGTTATGCATATTCAACAACAGTGAGTATAGATGCTCAATCAGAGAACAAACTATCACTGATATTGCCTGGTTTGTTGTGAGTTATCTGCAATAAGTAACATCTGACTGATATGGTCCTGGTCAGGTCACCATCTTTTTGACCAAGGTTATCTATGTGCTGCTTATTGTTGCGTGAGAACTGAAGTTATGGGCTCATAGCATTCACTGATTGAGCACTTATACTTCTGATGTGGCATCAGAGTGTCCGTTTAACACACAAGCATACATTTTGCTCTCCCCATATGTATATCACCTTATTCTGGGTTATTATGGTGTTTCCTTATTGACTGTTATATATATATGTCGGAACAATAATGAGATCTATTATATTGCCTAATGTTGGTTGATACACTGTACATCCCCTGATCATCCATATCAATGTAATTTTCCCTGCCTGCATTCTGCTCTCATATCCCTATTTCCCTGTGTTACTTGGATTTTGTATCCTACCCCCCTCCACCATGATCCTTTGCATACCTGTGTTGATTAGTCAACCTGTGGCTTTGTGGCAAGCTTGCCTTGTTAATTTCTGTAAATATTAAATATGATTTATCCGCGATGTTGTTTGTGTCTGCCTCGTCAATGTTGATACCATAGCATTTCCGGAACATCAATAAAAGGACCTTCAGACTCCACATCTGTGCTCTGCACCATCAGTTAGGGGTGTCAATAGAATTCTCACAGTGTGTTTGCATTACTGATTTCAACCATAAGGGAAGGTTGGTATTAACAATCTATATGACGCAGAAACAGACAAATGAGACAGGTTTCCGTAAGTGGCTCACATCCTAATAGTGAACATACAGGGCCTCATTCAATTGCGATTTTGCCAATTGAATGGGGCTCAAAATAAGCACAGAACATATATTGTGTCAAACAGATTTTAGTTAGTGAAAACCTTGATTTTGGAGAGATGTTTACTAACTAAAACATTTTTCAGAGAATATATGTTATGTGCTTATTTCAACCCTATTCAATTGGCCAAATTGCAATTAAATGAGGGCCACAGTATCTAACATAAGTGAGTACACCCGTCACATTGTTGTTAACATTTTAGTATATCTTTTCATGTGACAACACTGAAGAAATGACACTCTGCTACAATGTAAAGTAATTTTTCTGACCCATCAATAACTCAATACACAGCCATTAATGTCTAAACCATTGGCAACAAAAGTGAGTACACCCCTAATTTGAAATGTCCAAATTGACAGGAAATGTCAATTATGTGTGGCCACCATTATTTGCCAGAACTGCATTAACCCTCATGGCCAGGGAGTTCACCAGAGCTTCCCAGGTTGCCACTGGAGTCCTCTTCCACTCCTTAATGATACATCAGAGCTGGTTGATGCTAGAGACCTTGCACTCCCCTACCGTCAGTTTGAGGATGCCCCACAGATGCTCAATATGGTTTTGGTCTGTCGACCAGCTTGGCCAGTCCATCACCTTTACCTTTTTTAGCAAGGCAGTGTCGTCTTGGCGGTGTGTTTAGGGTCGTTATGTTATGTTGCCCTGCGGCCCAGTCTCCCAAGGGAGGGGATCATGTTCTGCTTCAGTATGTCACAGTACATGTTTTCATTCATGGTTCCCTCAATGAACTGTAGCTCCCTAGTGCCAGAGATAAATGGATAAGTCACAACGAACACAAAAACATTGATATCAGATGAACCCATCATTTTGAACCAAAACAGTGATGCAGAGAGAGGGGAGGCAGCATCTGACATCATTAGGTAAATGCATATAGGGGGAATCCACACAACATATTAGCGAAAACATATATACACATGCATATATGTTTGGTCTGGGCCTGCATGCATGCTGCCAGCACTGAGGAGCTACAGTTCTTTGAGGGAACCCATGAATGCCAACATGTACTGTGACAAACTGAGAAAGAGCATGATCCCTCCCATAGGAGAACGGGCCGCAGGGCAGTATTCCAACATGATAGAGACAACAAACACACCTCCAAGCCGACCACTGCCTGGTTAAAGAAGCTGCAGGTCAAAAGTTGATGAACTGGCCAAGTAGGTCACCAGACCTAAACCCTATTGAGCATCTGTGGGGTACTCCTCAAATGGAAGGTGTGGAGTGTAACGGAACCCATCACTGTTTTACCCTGTTTTATGGTTATGGCTAAAATATGATCATACTGTTATACTGTATGTATGTTGGTTTCTGCTCTGCAAAATCTTAGCCCAGACTATTGCAGACCTTGGCATAATAGATAATCCTAGTACAGAGACTCAGCATAGGATAAGGAAGTCTATTGTATAAAGTGTTTTCATTATCAGACATAACAAAGAAGGATGATCTAAGAAATGTCTGATTGTATCAAAGTAGCCAGGTAGTCTCCGGGAGGTGTGACCCACCTGTTGTCCCTCAATGTGTATTGTGTGGCCAACTATGGGGGATGTGTGTATTGCCTGTGGGAAGAGATGTGTATATATATATATTTCTGCCCAACAAAATAAAGTCAGTATTCATTTGACTCCCAATTGAGTGTGGGCAAATATTGGAGGTTGGGAATAGTGAGACTGTTGTGCTTCTTGGATATTGTACCGTATACCAGCGGAGATATTGGACTGCGTGTTCCAACTCCGTTACAGGGAGTGCAAGGTCTCTAACATCCACCAGCTCCATGATATCATCATGAAGGAGTGGAAGAGGACTCCAGTGGCAACCTGTGAAACTCTGGGGAACTCCATCCCCATGAGGGTTAAGTCAGTGCAGGAAAATAATGGTGGCCACACAAAATAATCGCCAATTTCACTTAGGGGATGACTCACTTTTGATATTTCCCCTGAATTAATCTATCCATGTGTCATGAACACGAATATCATGCATCACCGTTACTGTAATCAAACTCATGAATATTACCTCCACCCTCAGCTGCACTAGTGGCTGTTACCCCAACCGTACATTAACACAGGGCTGGTATATTGAAGGAAGATGTATGTACTAATCCAATAACGTTGGTGTGTAGCATTCATGTGGTGTTTACCAATCATGGTACAGTACAAACGAAAACAAACAATGATAATGTGAGCAATACATAATCTTTAATCTTATGCTTGCAAATGATAGAAAAAAAAAAGAAAACTGGAGGCATAAATTCCGTCGATTGGAACCTAAAGAGATAAGAACAAGACATCAATTAGAACAATATACGCATTGACTGCAACACCTCAACGTCAATAGATCTTGGACATCAATTGCTTCTATATGCAACATGAACATGTTCTCACCTATTTCCGCTTCCGCTTGTGTGTTTCTTGGCTCTCCTGGCCTTTTGAAGATGTTCCCCTAGGCCGGCCCCGACCTCTTCTAATGTTTTGAGGCTCTTCCGGCCTGGATGCTGGGGACAGGGTCTGGGATGTTGAAGGTGGTGAGTTGGAAGGGGTAGCCCGGTCTTGGTGCTGGCCTTCTCAGGCCATTTCAGGCCTGAACTGTTGATTTTGCACACGCTCATGCTGGAGATGAGCCAGGAAATCCTGGCACTGGGTCGCTGACAGCGCAGGACCAACTGGCAGCGACCCAGACCACTGTGTCCTCTGGGTGGAGGCACTGCTGACTGGTGTGTCCTGCCTGGGAGACGCCTGCTGGGCCTGCGGGGCCGGAGTGGCTGGCTGGGCCTGCTGGTCCTGCGGGGCCTGTTGGGCCGGAGTGGCCACAGCGGCTGTCTGGGCCTGCGGGGCCTGTTGGGCCGGAGTGGCCACAGTGGCTGTCTGGGCCTGCGGGGCCTGTTGGGCCGGAGTGGCCACAGTGGCTGTCTTGGCCTGCGGGGCCTGTTGGGCCGGAGTGGCCACAGTGGCTGTCTGGGCCTGTTGGGCTGGAGTGGCCACAGTGGCTGTCTGGGCCTGCGGGGCCTGTTGGGCCGGAGTGGCCACAGTGGCTGTCTAGGCCTGCGGGGCCTGTTGGGCCGGAGTGGCCACAGTGGCTGTCTGGGCCTGCGGGGCCTGTTGGGCCGGAGTGGCCACAGCGGCTGTCTGGGCCTGCGGGGCCTGTTGGGCGGTAGTGGCCACAGTGGCCTGCTGGTCCTGCGGGGGCCACATGCCCTGCCGGGGGCCCATGCTCCAGGGCAGCATTGATTGGGAATCCATATTGTGGGCCCAACCGGAATGGGACCACATTGGGTGGCCCCACATTTGGCCAGCCCACATTGGCTGGGAGCCAGGCGGTGCCATTATCCTGGCTGGAGGGAATTGCTGGCACCTTGTGGATGGCCCAGGCGGACTTTGATACGAGGGCCCTGCTACAGGTGAGGTTGCCGCAGGTGGTCCTGCATCTTCAGAAGGTGCAGGAACCTGCGGAGGCAGGTGACGCCTGGATGGTACTGAAATGAGACAAGATTTTGATTTGAGTTTTGTTGTTTCCATATCTCTGAGATCAGAGTGACTTGTAATTGGCTGTGAATGTTTGAAGCTAATCAAAATTGATCTGCATCATTAGTATTGTGGATCCTGGCTGGGATCTTTCCTGTTATGTGACAGCGACTGCTGGCAGCAACAGTTGGACCAAGGGGCTGATAGATGGCGCTGCCGCTGTTATATACATCATTTTCAACTTACACAGAAGCCCAAAAGCACTAGCCCTCACACTTATCCGAACCCCTTACCTTAACAACACCATAACCCACTAAATATGCATGATTATATAATCTCCAGGAAAATGCTGTGACATGTAGAGGCTGCTCACTGCTGATACCAGCAGTCACGGTCAGATAACAGGAAAGGGCCCATGGCTCATATGACTATATGTAATGCTGGTGTGGTGTGCCAACTGCAGTTAATTAGGACACGTGCTCATCTGAATCTGTTGGCCAGTGTGTGAGACAGACCAATCTGTGACCAATCCTCAGCAATGTGAGTTAACATGTTAATGTAACATGGTCCAGATTATGCTGTTACACGACACAAACTTGCAGTACATCAGAGTCTGTATCCGCATATGCTGCAGTGTGCACATCCATACATGTACTCTCATGGGGATGTACCAGCTAGACCGGACCTATCCTGTTGTATGTGCGCATCTCTGGAAGTGCCCCACCAACGACTCTAGCTACGCCAGCCCAGCAGGCCAGGTAAGTGGTTATGGGTTTCAGGTTCTGGCTACAGTTAGGGGGGATGGGTTAGAGTTAGAAAGTGGGGTTTAGGGGGTTAGGGTTAGAGGGGTAGGGGCTTTGGGTGTACCAACTATTTTTGACGGCTACATGGGGACGCAAGCGCAGCCGCATCCCTAGAGTCGGCGGCGGCACTCTTCAAGCACATACTGAAATGCCCACATAAAACAGGATACATCCGCTATACCTATAATCAAAATGTACATGAATTCTAAGCAGTAGGAGGGTTAAGCCAAACAGCTAGGAATGGGCCAGTTTAACATGAAGTAGAGTGTGACAGGGGAACTCATGACAATAAAAAAACAATTGCAATAGAGTTGTCATGTATGCTTTATATGCACTGGGAACCAACAGCAAACATAACAGTAACATCAATAGATTTGCAAAACGGTATCATAATCAGTTGTGGGAGGAGGTATTGGACATATATTTCATTGCTAACAATTCTGACAAGTATATTTCTTTACACTGGATTTACATGATTTTTGCAGCCTCATATATCTGTAGTCACAACCAGATATCTTACAGTGCAATTCAACGTCAGTTATCTATCTGTGTGGGGTACATGTGCGTACATATGAGGGTGTTAAGGTGTACATGGTACTCACATTGCAGGCTTTCAGACTGACCGGAGTCTACCAGGCTAGGGAGGCCCACGACTGACGCTGGCTGGATCATGTCGCGGACTGTGGCCTCCCAACCGGGGTATGTGAACGTTTCTGGTGGCCCACCACTGGTTCCACGTGCTGCTTTGGCCTCATTGGCCATCTTCGTTTTCACAGCAATACGGCAGTCTTGAAACCGGTGCAGGACAGACTGCCAGGGACGATTTGCATACTCCAGCGAGGAGACCTCAGCCGCGATCTCCTTCCAGGCATCTGTCCTCTGCCTGGGCCTCACTTCACTCCCACCGGTTAGGATGGAGTGTCGGGCTTGCACTCCTCTAACCAGTGTTTCGATCTCCTGGCTGGTGAAATTTGCTGCCCTTTTGCGTGCAGCAGCAGCAGCAGCTTGCTGGCCAGCCTGTGGCTGGGGGCCCTGCTCTCCCTGACCTCTCCCTTCGCTGCCTTCTCCCTCCATCTCTCCTCCTCTCTCTCTCTCTTGCTCTTACAAAACCTCCAACTCCAAGACCTGTGTGTCCTCTTGCACAGCATACAACACAGTCACAGATTTACAAATTTCACTCCCTTTTAAACTATTTGTGCCCTTGATTGTCATCTTCCTATTGGTTAATTGATTTTAGGTTTGATTTCAGAATTACGGGCTTGAGACTTGGCCGTAGCTTCTTAGTGAAACACGTACGGGTTTTGCGGATGATTGCCCTCCAAGCCCGTAGCTCGTTATTCAAACCCGTGCGGGCTTGCATGATAGATGAAGTTAAATATCTTTATTTGCAGATTTAAGAGTAGGGGAATGTTGAGCTATTAATTCTAAAACCAAACATCACTTTCACTTCTAATAAAAGTACAGGATGGCTTTTCTATGCTACGACTTGTAAGCAAGCCCTTTACGACCCGTAGGTCTATTTTTCCCTATTTCCGGACTTGACGGAGGCTAATCCCACAACCTTTGCGGGTCTGAGGTGCTCCAAGCCCTCGGGTCTTTGTTCACGTATATTTGACAAGAATTTGAAAATACAAAAATTACGGATTTGAGTGTAGGGGAATGTTGTGCTATTTTTGCTAATACCTACAATCACTTTATAGTCTCCTCAGAGTGCAGGATGGCTTTATTTGGGCTTTATTATGTGCTTAATTGGTGCTAGCGGGACCTGTTTGCTGCAAGTAAGCTGCGGCTCGCTTTTAGCCTTGCAGAGAGGTTTCCCGTAGCAATTGAATAGCAACCAGGGCTTTCTTGCGGCCGAAACTCTTGCGGCCGTTTTAGATCAAAGGCTTTCCTCCGGCGCGAGCGGCCGCAAGGGATAGCAAGGCGCCGGCCGCAAGCCTGCCGGAGCCCCCGGCCGGAAGGGAATAGAATAGACGAATAGCTTGCGGCCGTTCCTTGCGGCCCCGCAGCGGCTGCGGCCGATAATTGAATGAGGCCCTAAGAGAATATTAGAATAAACATTCACAAATCAGAGGCAATTTATAAAAACATAGAGTGGAACCAACTAGAAAGATTACACAACTTCTACCATTTAAATTGGAAATGTAAATCCATCACACATTTGGGAATTAACCTCTCATCTAGCTTTAAAAAGATAATGAAAGTAAATTTAAATAAATGATATCTTCAAGTAAAGAGAATAATTCTAGACTGGGACAAGGTTAATCTATCCCTAATGGGGAGAATATCAGCATTGAATATGGTACAGTGAGGGTAAAGTATTTGATCCCCTGCTGATTTCAAACGTTTGTCCACTGACAAAGAAATGATCAGTCTATAATTGTAATGGTAGGTGTATTTTAACAGTGAGAGACAGAATAACAAAAAAAAAAAAAAACAAGAAAAATGCATGTCAAAAAAGTTATAAATTGATTTGCAGGTCAATGAGGGAAATAAGTATTTGACTTAGTACTTAGTGGAAAACCCTTGTTGACAATCACAGAGGTCAAACGTTTCTTGTAGTTGTCCACCAGGTGTGCACACATCTCAGGAGGGATTTTGTCCCACTGCTCTTTGTAGATCCTCTCCTAGGCCCTCATTCTATTACCGGCCGTAAATCGGCCGTAAGGCTGCGATTCCTTGAGAGGGTTCAGTTAACTCGCGATTCTATTATACGGCCCCGCAAGGATCTCCCCTTACGGCCGGCCGCATATCTTGGAACCGGCCGTAAGCTCAGAAATATAAAAACGCAAAAATAAATTCAAGCCTGCACTGTACAGCTCTGTAAATGCTAGGGATCATATTGGGGGACATGAGGATTAAAAGGAACCCCCTCTCAAGCTTGCACATCAGCCCAAACCCGAGTTCAAATTAACTGTTTATTTTCCGGCTGCGGCGTGGGCGTGTCTGAGGTGCTCCAAGCACTCTGGACTTTTTATATGGATATTTTACGTATATTAAAAATAAAATATTTTACGGATTTGAGTATAGGGTAATTATGTGCTATTTTTGCTAACAGCGAATATCACTTTATAGACTCCACAAAGTGCAGGATGGCTTTATTTGAGCTATTTTATGTGCTTAATTGGTGCTAGCGGGACCTGTTTGCTGCAAGTAAGCTGCGGCTCGTTTTTAGCCTTGCAGACAGGGTTCCCGGTGCAATAGAATCGCAACCAGGCTTTTCTTACGGCCGATTTCCTTGCGGCCGTTTTAGATCAAAGGCTTTCCTCTGGCGAGATCGGCCGCAAGAGATAGCAAGGCGCCGGCCGCAAGCCTGCCGGAGTCCCCGGCCGGAGGGGAATAGAATAGCCGTAAAGCTTGCGGCCGGTCCTTGCGGCCCCGCAGCGACTGGGGCCGATAATAGAATGAGGCCCCAAGTCATTAAGGTTTTGAGGCTGATGTTTGGCAATTCGATCCTTCAGCTCCCTCCACAGATTTTCTATGGAATTAAGGTCTGGAGACTGACTAGGCCACTCCAGGACCTTAAGGGGCTTCTTATAGAGTCACTCCTTTGTTGTCTTGGCTGTGTGTTTTGGGTCATTGTCATGCTGGAATACCCATCCACGACCCATTTTCAATGCCCTGGCTGAGGGAAGGAGGTTCTCAACCAAGATTTGACGGTATATGGCCCCGTCCATCGTCCCTTTGATGCGGTGCAGTTGTCCTCTCCCCTTAGCAGAAAAACACCCCCAAAGCATAATGTTTCAACCTCCATGTTTGATGGTTGGGATGGTTTTCTTGGGGTTATAGGCAGTATTCTTCCACCTCCAAACACAGAGAGTTGAGTTGATGCCAAAGAGCTCAATTTGGATCTCACCTGACCACAACACTTCAAATAGGCCTGTACATGTGCTTTGTTGAGCAGCAGGACCTTGCAGGAGCTGCAGGATTTCAGTCCTTCACGACGTAGTGTGTTACCAATTGTTTTCTTGGTGACTATGGTCCCAGCTGCCTTGAGATCATTAACAAGATCATCCCGTGTAGTTTTGTGCTGATTCCCCACCATTCTCATGATCAGTGAAACTCCATCTTGCATGGAGCATCAGACCGAGGGAGACTGGCAGTTATTTTGTTTTTCCCTACATTTGCGAATAATCGCACCAACTGTTGTCACCTTCTCATCAAGCTGCTTGGCGATAGTTTTGTAGCCCATTACAGCCTTGTGTAGGTCTACAATCTTGTCCCTGACATCCTTGGACAACTCTTTGGTCTCGGCCATGGTGGAGAGTTTGGAATCTGATTGGTTGATTGCTTTTGTGGACAGGGGTCTTTTATACAGGTAACAAGCTGAGATTAGGAGCACTCCCTTTAAGAGAGTGCTCCTAATCTCAGCTTGTTACCTGTATAAAAGACACCTGGGAGTCAGAAATCTTGCTGATTGATAGAGTATCAAATACCTATTTCCCTCACTGACCTGCAAATCAATTTATAACTTTTTTGACATGCGTTTTTTTTATTTTTTTTTATTTTGTCTCTTACTGTTAAAATACACCTACCATTAAAATTATAGACTGATAATTTCTTTGTCAGTGGGCAAATGCTTAAAATGAGCAGGGGATCAAATACGTTTCCCCCCACTGTAGTTGTATCAAAAGTAACATATGTACTGAGAGGCATTCCGCAAACGGTTCCAAAGTATATTTTGGAAAAATTCCAAAAAGTTTTAAGAAATGTATTAATAACAAGAAGAAATCAGGAATAAGACTTGACATTTCTAAAAGAAAATATGTAAAAGGGGGCCTAGCATTTCCTTCCATGTTAGATATTTATGAATCAATTATCCTATCACATTTGCTAGGCTGGAATAGTTTTACAAATATTCAAAAGTGGGTAAATATAGAAGATAATATGATACCAGATCTCTCTAGAGATTTATACTTATGGCTTCCCGAACTAGAACAGGTCAAATTCAAAACTTTGCCCCAGGGAATATTTTCTATATTGAAATACTGGTACCTAAATAGGAATACATGTGTTAATTCTCCCTCTCTGGCCGCACCAATAGGGATAATCTCATTTAAAGCAATTTTGATCTGTGCTCCATATTTGAAAATCAGCGGCATAAAAAACATTAAGGACTTTTTTCAAAGTGGGGTAAGGCTCAATCATGCTCAAATACAGAAACAATTCCGGATGGAGGCTATTACCTGGCTTGACTTTTGGGCAATTGATGAAAAATAACGGGGCTAGGATATCATCTTAGATTTAAGCCAGAGGAGCATCCGTTTGAAAAATTGATTTTGAAAGAAGAGGTTCCTCACAGAGTGGCCAGGTGTGGTGATATCATCAAGAGTGTTAAACAAAGAGGCAAAACTAATAAAATAATACAATGGGAAATTGAGCTTGGTATAGAGGAACCTGAGGAGAAGTATTGGAAGGGCTTTGAAATAGTAAAAAGGTCCTCTCAATACTCTTCGTATAGAGAACTTTTTTTCAAAGTAGTCCTGAGATGGTACTGGGTTCCAGTCAATATGAGAAAAGTGGGAGAGACAGGTCAAGACCTATGTTGGAGAGGATGTGGGTTAGAAGGGACCCATGATCATATATGGTGGGAATGTAGATATGTTAAAGATCTATGGGAACAATGTATTACGTAACTGTTGATAATGCCGAATGTAATTTTGACGTTGTCACTGACCCCGTTTTCCCAGCCTGGGTGTTGGGCTATTCAGCCACCAGACTTCTTGGCTCCAGGAAATTGCATAAATACCTCCATTGTCTCTCCACCCTACAAGTAACCTATGCTGGTCACTACCATAGGAAGGTTACTGGAACTCCTGGAAATGCTGATTCCTGATGGAGAGACTTTGACTGATACAGAAGCCAGATATCAGGGTGCTGGTGCCAAGATTTTAAAGAACCCATTGGTCCTTGTGGGTAGATAACCTGTAGTCTATAGCAGGTGGCTCTGGGCTTGTATAGCCCCTTTTCACGGATTGTCACAACTGGTCGGCAGTGGTGGAATCTTGATGCAAGAACCAGCAGCAAGGATGGGATATGGTGATCTATGCAGTTTTGAAGTCCAGTACTTTTGGCGCTTTGTCAGGGAAGCAGAAACCCCTCAACGATTTTGCCAAACCTTCAAATCCAGGCTAGAGTCCAAGGAAGGCAAGCCCTGGATAGAGGTGATCAGGGACCACATGGAGGCCAGCAGAGATGATCATGGAGAAAAGGAGCCTCCTCGTCAGTATGCTGGAGCGGTGAAGGCAACGGATTGCCACAGACAAGGATAGGTGGACAGCGATTCTAAGTCAGCAGATGGTCTCCCTTGGACTTCAGCTAGGTGAGAAGCTAGCAGAACGGCTTGAGGACCTGGTGTGGTTGGAGCTCAACTTGGAACATGAGTATGTGGACCTAATGCTTCCAACTCCTGCATTACAAGCACCCTCCTTCTACAGGCTTTGACTGGTGAAAGGGCTCCCAGATGTGCTGCAGGGAGATCTAAAGTGTGGCCTTGAAACCACAGAGCGCTTGGAAAGCCTATTTGCACAGCGCCGAAAGGATGTGGAAATTGAGCCAGGTACAGCAGACGAACTGTAGCTTAAACCGTTGGTCCATAAAGAAATTGATTTCGATAAAGAATATGAGAAAATGCTTGAGGAGGTGGGCCCAGGTGGAACCTGGCTCAAGTATTTGGAGCTACCCCATGCTTCCCCAGCTGAGCTACACTGCAAGAGGAAATGGACTGTTGGCTATACCCCTATAAGGTGGAGGAAGGAAAACAGAAGGTACCTGGAGTTCTGACCACTACAGAACAGGCGAGGTCAGAGGGACTGCTGGGAACTCACCAGGATAGGGAGGCCGGGAGAACAGTCCAGACCCTGGTAGATGCAAGATTGGAGAGCAGTGTACTGTAAAGCAGCACCAGTAACTGGGGGATGACCAACAACCAGAAAAGTTCCAGCTGCGTTAAGGCTGACAGTCAGGGAGAGTGTGATGCCAGATTGGGGCATGAGGTTATAAGGAGAGAGACCCTGAAGCTCTTGCCCAGCATGGATCAAGTGGATCCAGATAGGTATGGGAGTTCAGCTGAAGGCACTGGCCCTGAGACTCTGATGAAGGAGCAAGTTGAGGCTCCATTCCCAAACCCTGCAGAGTTGCCAGCAGGGCTGACAGTGATTTCTTCAGTCTAGACAGTCCCAGAGTTAAAGAATATGGGCAAGCGGCCAGAGGTACCAGAGGACCTGACACAGCGTACCCTAGTTGCAGAGGTGATCCCAACCTTACCAGCCCTTGTGGATACATACCCAGAGGAGCTACCGGCCAGAGCAAAGTCTGCTACCTTGTGTATGCTGACATGAAAGTGCAGTTTACCCCCTCCTGAGCTGATCCCTAGATGGACTACCTCAGAGCCACTACCTACATGTGGCCAAGGGGGTAGCAGTATGCTCCTGGATGGGATCCTAGTTTCCGAGACCCTGGATTGTTTCCCCAAGAATGATGCCTGCAACTTTCCTGAAGTATGGGCAACCACCCCCAGAATGGGCTACCTACTACCCCCTATAGGAGGAAGGGCATGAACTGGGATTTATGCAGTGGCCATTTGGGCCAACATTTTTCCTTCTTTAGATGTGTACTTGGACTTGGCTATGGGCTGCAGTTCAAGCCGATCATCCGTCAAGATCATAGCCACAGAACTGCTGTCTGAAAGGGTGGAGTAATGTCATGGACCCCTTTTCCTCAGCCTGGGTGTTGGGCTATTGAGCTACCAGACTTCTTCACTCCAGCAATGGATTATCTGCAAAACACCTCCATTGTCTTTGTAAATCTGCTTTGTTCCATTGTTTGCCAGATTAAGTTAATCTCATCTCATATGTGCTAGAGACGGCTTGATGTGAATTGAAGGCTAATCCTATTGATCTCATGAAGCTACCATGTATGGTCATCTCCTGTAATTGTGTACACCCCCTCTGTACCTATCCCCTATAAATACTGCTGTAATTTTAAAAAAATAAATCAGTTTTACTTGGAGATACATAGAAACTGTATATCTCTGAGTTTGTTCCTGGTGGTTGCGATACTGTACATATCTCCACCTTACAAGTAACCTGTCCTGGTCATTACCACAGGAAGATTACTGGAACTTCTGGAAACGCTGATTCCTGATGGAATCAGGGTGCTGGTGCCAAGATTTCAAAGAACCCAACGGTCCTTGTGGGTAGATAACCTGTACTCTATAGCAGGTGGCACTGGGCTTGTATAGCCCCTACTCACGGATCATCACAGACGTGTGATCCCAAATTGGTATTTTTTCATATGTTTGATGAAAAAATCTCTTTATCTAAAAGATTGATTATTTACCATAGCTTGTTGGCTGCCAAACGGCTACTGATTAAAATTGGAAAAAGAGTAAGATCTCTACATGGGGAGACATACAGGTAATAATGTCGAAAAACAGAGATATGTAACTAACGAAAAATCATGGGAATCAGATTGGGAGAACTGGGAGACTAAAATGGCATATTTTGGATGCATATTTTGATAAAAGTGCTAACTAGACATTAATATCTCAAGAAATATCTTGACTTCTGATATTTTCCCCCAAGGGTGGAATGGCATCTAAGTGGCAGATGAGATTTAATATGAATACATTTAAAGTTATGCACCTGGGAAGGAAAAATAGACATGCAATTTATAATCTTAATGGAGCCAATCTAGGGGTATCAGATATTGAAAGGGATTTGGGAGTACTTGTGGACAACCGCCTAGGTAACAGTGCTCAATGCCAAGCAGCATCTGCAAAGGCAAGTAAAATATTAGCATGTATTAAGAAGGGTATAGAAGCAAGGGAAGCAAATATAATTCTCCCACTATACAAATCCCTAGTACGCCCTCATTTGGAAAAATTTGTACAATTTTGGGCTCCACTACATAAAAAGGACATTTTAGAGCTGGGAAAAGTACAGAGAAGGGCAACAAAGCTAATAAAGGGAAATGAGGGGCTAATTTATGAAGAAAGACTAACAAACTTAAACGTATTTACTCTAGAAAAAAGGCATCTAAGAGGGGATATGAATTCCTTATCACATATATAGTTGTGAGCGTACGAGTTGTTGCTAACGCTGCGGGCTCGCGAAGCGAGCCAAGGCCCTCGCAAAGCGAGGGCACTGGGCGAGGGTCTCAGTTGCTGGCATAGAGCGCCGAAGGCTCTCCTTGCCAGCAACTGAGGACCCTCGCAAAGCGAGGGCCTCAACTGCTGGCATGGAGCGCCGTAGGCGCTCCATGCCAGCAACTGAGCACCCTCGCAAAGCGAGGGCCTCAATGGCTGGCATGGAGCGCCGCAGGCGCTCCATGACAGAAACTGAGGACCCTCGCAAAGCGAGGGCCTCAGTGGCTGGCATGGAGCGCCGCAGGCGCTCCATGACAGCACCTGAGGACCTCGCAAACCGAGGGCCGCAGTTGCTGGCAAAATTAACGGCGCAACACGAACTCCACGACACACACATTACGACACTCGCAAACAACATACGACACACGTTAATACCACGACACACATTACGACACTCGCAAACAACATACGACACACGTTCACACACATTACGGACTCGCAACACTCGGACGCAACTCGCGAACATTACAAAATTAAAAACACAATACATACACACAGCACATACATACAAAACTTACATACAGCAAGAGGAAGCATCCAGGACCTCAAAAATGCAACTTACACCTTCATTTCACTCAAAATAAAAGAGTTTAGACACGAAAATATTTGCTAAGCGAGAGAAACAATGGCCGCCGAACAAAACGAAAATGAGGCTACACACGCAAACACCATACGAGACACGTTACCACACATTACGACCTCGCAAACATCGGATGCAACACGCCGACATACAAACATTTAAAACACAATAAATACACACAACACACACATAAAAAGCTTACCTACAGCAAGAGGAACCATATAGGACCTCAAAAAAACAACTTACACCTTCATTTAAATACAAATAAAACACTTTACACACTTTGAAAATCGGTAAGCGAGAAAAAAAATGGCCGACGGACAAAACGAAAACGAGGCTACAGCACTCTCCACACGTAAAACACCACAACACACTCGCAAAACACCACACGAAACTCGAAAACCACTACGAGGCACCAATGGACAATCCGCTAAGACGGACAACACAGAGAAACCGCCATTTTACGCTAATGCGGAAGTACACCACTACGCTAACGGTTTCGCCTCGCGCACGCACAGTATTACACTGCACACATTCACCACGCTTATAGAGCAGCTCAACAACACTAACGCTGCACCAACATCAAACAAGCTTTACAGATCTTCAACACAATGCTTACAAAGACGTAAAGTATATTCATTTATTAATTTAGTACATGTTTACTATTACACACAAAACAACATTAGCTCAGTTACAATAACATTGCCGTAATTTTTTGACGGGCAAGTCGCTAGTCACATATATAGTTGTGAGCATGCAAGTTGTTGCTAACGCTTGCGGCCCTCGCGTAGCGAGGGCAGTGGGCGAGGGCCTCAGTTTCTGGCATGGAGCGCCGAAGGCGCTCCATGCCAGCAACTGCGACCCTCGCAAACTTAACGTCGCAACGCAAACAACACAACACACCAATTACGACACTTGCTAAATTTTACGAGCAACGCAAACAACACACATTACGGCCTCGCAACACTCGGACGCAACTCGCGAACATTACAAAATTCAAAACACAATACATACACACAGCACATACATAAAAAGCTTACCTACAGCAAGAGGTAGCATCCAGGACCTCAAAAATGCAACTTACACCTTCATTTCACTCAAAATAAAAGAGTTTAGACACTAAAAAATTTGCTAAGCGACAGAAAAAATGGCCGCCGAACAAAACGAAAACGAGGCTACACACGCAAACACCATACGAGACAAGTTATCACACGCTACAACCTCGCAAAAATCGGACGCAACACGCGAACATAAAAACATTTAAAACACAATAAATACACACAACACACACATAAAAAGCTTACCTACAGCAAGAGGAACCATCCAGGACCTCAAAAAAGCAAGTTACACCTTCATTTAAATAAAAATAAAAGAGTTTAGACACTAATAAAATCGCTAAGCGAGAGAAAAAATGGCCGACGAACAAAACGAAAACGAGGCTACAGCACTCTAAACACGGAAATCACCACAACACACTCGCAAAACACCACAAGAAACTCGCAAAACCCCACTAAGCACCTACGGATAATCCGCGAAGACGCATACCACAGATTTTCCGCCATTTTCCGCCAATGCGGAAGTACACCACTACGCTAACGGTTTCGTCTCACGCACGCACAGTATTACACTGCACACATTCACCACGCTTACACAGCAGCTCCACACCACTAATGCTGCAGCAACATCAAAACACATTGACAGCTCTTCAACACAAGGCTTCAAAATAGGTAAAGTATATTCATTTATTAATGTATTATATATTTCATATTACACACCAAACAGCATTAGCTCACTTACAATTTCATTGCCGTCATTTTTTGACGGACAATTCGCTAGTATAAATATATCCAGGGTCAATATAAGGCTTTGTCAAGGAAACTTTTTGTGCCAAGAGGTTTTCACTGGGACCTCAATCAGTTGGCAAAGAGTACTATCACTATCACTATCTCCATATAAAATTGTTGTGCCACACTGATATCACATTTCATTGGTATACAGGTGTTACCACGGCCAATAGATAACAATGATCACATGCCCTGTAAACACATATCCATTGATAATGATGTAAAACAAAGGCCATCATACAGAATATGTGTGAATTAAATCAGACACATGAATGTGCTATCAGAATTTTAACAGGGTGACATGCAAGAGACAGTCCTGCGCGATAGATATAAAAGTCCAGATTTGTAAAATAAAATACAATAGTTAAGAACAGGTGGATCACTTTTTTTCTGGATGGTGAGATTCTCTACTCAAAGCATTTAGGTCATCATGTGCAGATCTTCAAAGAGTCAAAGAGTATGTGGTTTTCTGACAGGTCTTTACGTCTTTAATCTTTTGCAGCAGATATATGTATTAGCATATTGTAATGTCAATGAGCAAGAGTCTAAAAATGTTGTTCATGGGGATGGGCCTGGATTTTAGGCATGATTCTCGTATTCCTCTTCCCACATGTTCTTAGACAAGCGTGCGGCGTAGAATGGCAAAGTTTCATATAGGCATTCTTTTTGTGTGATGGTCGTGTCAATCCATTTCTTTATCAGTCCATTTGCACAGGGAACCACAATGACAAAAATGGCATGCATTACAGCGATTGAATTCATCACAGAGAGGGTTATGTCTTTCCATCTTTCGAACCACGACTGAAGCCAGCTAGTAAATGGGTTTTCCATCTCTGATTTTTTTGCTAGTTTATTTGACAGGGAGGTCAATCCCTCCAGGGCTTCGGTAACTGTCACATCAGGTACCATATTATTAGGGATGAAGGTGCAGCAGGCAGTGCTAAACATTATACAAACACCTCCTTCTTTTGCTAGAAGAATGTCCAGAGCCATGCAGTTTTGCCACGTCATAAGACTTGTTTTATCTAGTTGTTCAGCCAAACCTTGTACCGCATCTCTTGTATAGGTCACAAATCTTTGTTGGTTATAGTAGATATAATTTATCCAGTCAACATTCTTATTTACTAGCGACTTGCCCATCAAACAATGACGATCAATAAAATTTTAAAGCTGGGAATGCTGAGTCTCTGACATTCTTAACCTTTTTGTTATCTACAAAGAAGTACAACAATTATAATATATATATTTTTTTTTTTAACATTCGACTTGTATTTCAACAACTGTTAAATCATATTAACCTTTTTAATTGTCATGTATGCAGTAATAATATAACAATGCATGACATTTGTATGAATACGTATTGTGAACCATTACACAAAAACCTTTGTAACATGCAACTTATATTGGAAACAGTGGTCAACTAATTGTTTTTAACAATACTAAAAATTTTAATTCTGAGCTATGCATGAGTAACATAACAATAGGTGAACTTTGTATGAATGAGTTTTTTAAACCATTACAGAATGCTTCTTAACATGCAAACAGTAAAAAAAAAACATTGAAACTTAGCCAATTGTATTAAAGAAGTAATTGGTGATCAGATTACTCCCTGGATGAATCCTGTCTATTTAATTATACATTTAAATTTTTAGCAAATAATTATGCTGCTACTGACGTAAACCCTTAATAACATGCAATAAAACAACTTTTCAAACCTTGTAAAATACAATGTTAACAATGCAAACATTAACGTAATGTAATAGCATTTAAAATTTAATTAGTTAAAAAGATTGAATCCAGAGGAAGGCAAACCAAAAAAACCCCGGTGAAACTTGGTCAATTGTTTCAAAGTGGGGAAAAAATGAATTCCTTCCTGACCCCATTAACTGGTGATCATATTACTCCCGGGATCAATACTCTATATAATTAAACATTTACATTTTTACAACAAATGATCATCCTCCTACTAACATGAACGCTTAATTACATAGAATGAAACAACTTTTTAGTCTTTTGAAAATAGAATTTTAACATTACAAACATGAACTTAATGTATTAAAATTGAAACAGTAAATGTAAGAAAATGCAAGGTAACTGTATTTTTGGGGCCAATTCTGGCAAAAGTCACTTCCAAGACATTCCATTCTTTTTTTGCTTTGTCTGTCAAAGTGGTTCCCTTAAAAAGAGCCCAGCAGACTTGTAATTTTGACTATGGGATATAACCACTATTTATTGTTGTTGTTTTTTCACTTGTTTTTCTGTGTTCTTGTAGTTATTGAAAATGGCACATAGAGTTTCCTATGTGAAATAGTGGTCCTCTACAAAGAGACCGCTAGACTTTCAAGTTCGTCCACGGGGTATAACCACTGTTCTCTATGTTTTTTGCCATTTTATGTTTCCTTAGCAAAATAGTGGAATGAATGAATAGAGTCAGTTGAAAAGTTTGTCTGAGTTTCTTTGACATCACCAAGTACACAATCAGCACTGTGATATTTTTTTTTGTGGTGCATCTATTAATTTTAATATTTCATTATTCAGAAGCAATGCATCTTTATTTTTGGATGTTAATATTACTTTGGTTGCAAGCTCTGCATAATCGTCGTTAGTTATTGTATTTTAGAATATAGCCAATATACAGCCTTATTAAATTGCGATTCTATAAATTTAAAAGGGCTCTATTTAAGCACACAGCATATTTTATTTACAGAAGTTTTTAGTTAGTGAAGACATTGCTTTTGGATAGAAGTTCACTAACTAAAAACCTTTGTAAAAAAAAATAAGCTGTGTGCTTAAATAGAGCCCTATTAAATTTACCAAACGCAATTTAATAAGGCTGATAATTTGCTGTTTGCAAATCATTTGCAATGGAATTTCCACGGTATCGTCTGGTAAATTATGAATTTGTTCTGTTTTTCCTTCTCCAATTTTGTTGAGCCACTCATTGAATTCATTTTTTCCTTCTGATTTCATATTTTGTTCTAATTTGAGGTGAGTAAAGAGTTTCCATAGTGTACTTGACTTGATACATGTTTCTACAATGTCTGTGTGATTTCCCGAGACAACAAGTAATGTTTGCCTAAAATCTCCACCTAACAACATCAACTTGCCCCCAAAAGGCAAATCATTATCCATGACTTCACGCAACAAACGGTCAATACATTGTAGCGCATGGCATTACATTATTGTAGCTCCATCGATTATAATTAATTTACTTCTTATTTTTTTTTGCTTATAAAGATATAATTTGAATATCCGACACTGATGTTTCCAGAATTGCAACTGGCAGTTTAAATCCACTATGCACAGTTCTTCCATCTTCGTGAACGAAACTCATCAATAAATTATATAGATTCATTTTTCCTGATCCACCAGGTCCATCTATGTAGAAATAACGCTCCTTGAGCAAGTCATCCTCTAGTGCACTTTTTATGGCGTTAAATGCTTGCAATTGTAATGTATTTAAAGTTGCAAGCTTTTTTTGTGTTATTTGGTTTTGAAGCTGAGTATCATAGTCTTCAAAGTTTATTTTATCTATGAGTCCTGCAACTGGCAGATTAAAAATTGCACAATTTAATCCATGAGAGAAAAAGACCCTTTGGAATTTCAATTAATGCTTTTAATTCTGCAATAGGCTCATTGTATTGTTGCAAAAAGTCTTCAGACATATTTGTTTTAAATTTGTTTCACAAAGCTAATGCATTTGGAGCATTTGAAAAGATGCAAATTAATGCAAATGTTCTCTCATCTGTCATGGCATTTGACTCAGTGCTGCTTCTTTTAGATATCTTTCCCATTCTGTATCATCAGCCAGGAAGTTTCTGTGTCGCTCAGCTAAATGAAATGTGTCATAAACTGTGTCATTAATAGTTCTCAACTGTTCAAAACTTTGTGCACCAGGAACATTTAAAAGGAGTAAATGTAAGCAGAAATGTTCAAGCTCTCTTGGACTTAACAAAAACATAATGAAATGGAATGTCAATGTATAACAATTCCCTTGCCTCCAAGTCAGTATAATTTAATTGAAACCACGCAGTTAGTGTAGTTTGTCGATGTTCACTTTGTGCCAAAGCATTTCTTTAATTTCCAACATTGAAATAAACTAAGTGTCTTTGGGGCAAATATACAGCTAATCAATATACTGCATTTTATTGATCATGCATTTCAAATTTGAGAAGACGCCACATTGCTTCTGGCACACTTGCATTGCGAGAATCTACATGAGATGCAAGTTCATCATGTAATAACTCAGTTTGTTCTGAATTTTCTGCACTTTTGACCACTACAGTAGCTACATCATAGCCTTTATAAATATATGTATATACTTATTTAATGGACTTTATAGAAGTGCAAGCTTTTACATTAATGTGTGCATTATACTTCATGAGCAAATGTGGATTGTATGGCACCACATATATGTTATCAACTTTTTTCCACAAATAATGGCATTTTGTCTTTCTCTTCTTCTATATAATGGATAGCCATCACAATTAGCATAAATGTTGTCTCTATAATCTTTTGGAAATTCTTTAGTGCATTTTTTATTTTCCATACATAGTGATTGTGGATTAATATCTCCACATGGTCCATGAATCATGCGATGAGTTACAATCTCATATAGTCTACCATGTATTTCTGGATCTGGTAGTTCAGCAATAATCACTGAATTTAGTTTATCACCAGTATCCAATTTATATTTCTCTTGAAGTATTATAAGCATATGTGCATGTGGAAGGCCTCTTTTTTTTTTAATTCTATGGTATAAACATAAGCCAGACATTTGCCAAATAACTGAGTTATGGTTATGTCACATATTAATTCAGTTAATTGATTTTGAAGACTCTAAATCTGGTCTATCGGAAGCAGTTTGTCCAATTAGCAGATTCTGTACAATCTCTGGCCATTGTGGATTACATGTAAATGTAATAAATAAATCTGTTTTTCCAAATTTAGTTACAATAGCAAAAGCATCATTGTATCTTTCTTGCATATTGCGGGGAGATCCTTGGAAAGAAGAAGGTAAAATGATGGCTTTGCCAGCTGCAAGCTCTCTTTTTGTAGCTGCCTCAGCGACATAATCCATCAGTCCAGAATACTGTTCTACATGTAGTTTATCTTGTTGATATTTTATGAAATTTAAATTATGTACCTCAACTTGCAAATATGAATCAATGATCCATTGTTGAGTCAGTTTTCCACCACATAAAATGGGATTAAATCCATCTTGAATGGCAGTTTGAGCCACTTCAAGCATGGAAATACTATTTCTGCCCCATTCTTTCGAATTTGGGTATCTGTCAAGTGTTAATTTAGGTTGCCATCCGGCAGTACTTAAGATACTTATGTTGATGTAAGGTTGCTTTTTGCTCATTTCTGGGATATATTCTCATTTTGAAAGACGATTGCAACCTCATTTGATGTTGGTAAGTTGTAACTGCGTTTATCAGTATGGTGATCTCTTTTAAGAACCATATTGACTTTTGGGATTGGTAATTGATGTAGTTCTGCATGAATTATTTGTTCTTGTTCTATTTCTGATCATTTTTTTATAAGCTTGAGTGTACAGGTTTTGGGCCATAATTTTATCAAGCTCTATTAAAACAATGGCTAAGGATTTTTTATTTTCTGGAAGCTGCATATGTTGCTCAACAGCTTCCATTGTATCTAGGACATATAGTTGAGCAAAATCTTTGCTCCCCTTCTTCTGGATGTAAATGAGAAGTACAATGGTAAATTTGTCCTTGTACTTTGAAACAGTAAGGGCCATGTCCTGGCACATTAGCAGCTAATGTTGCACTCAAAGATGCAAAGGATATGGCACTATTATACGATCTTATGTTTGTTTTGAAATTTTGGTAATTAGGGAAAGTAGGCTCAGTCATAATGCTTTGTAAATATGTTGTCTTTGTTTGTCTTACCTTGCCTTTTTGACAGCAACTAACGAACTGGCCATCTCTGGGTCTTTCCTGTTGGAACTGATATGCCCCACAAAACTGACAGAAAATATACATAATACCACAATTATGAACCTCTACTGTTAAAGATATAAGTAAAGGACAATTCTGAGAACATATATCAATATGACTCTCTAAATCATCGTTAGAATTCTTCTCAGATTGTTCAGCAACATTTTCTAAATGCTTTTGTTTTTTATTTGCCTTCTTGGGCTTGGATGTTAGTTTGTTGGCCACTAGTCTTTTGCTTGCGAGTCTCTCCCGTTCCTTTTGTCGTTGAATTTCCTTTTGCTCAGGCGTCTATTGATCTGATCATGTTTTTTGACTTTGGCTAGTTTGACGTATTTTATTTTCCTCTTTGTTTTCAATATCTGCCATATTAATCTGTAAATAAAAGTAGTACATTAGTACGTTTGCTCCTTTGTTTATTTATTTATTTATTTTTTCTCCTATCCTGTTTTGTGTGCACCACTGTTTGCATTATGGGGTTAGCTTTAGGAGGTTGGACTTAGCAGATTAGTTAGGTTGCAGTCTGTTTTGTGAAAGGTGCACTATTTTGTATATGTTAACAGCATTTCTTGTGTTATCCTGTTTTGTGAGGGGTAGTGTTGTCATTATGGGTTTAGTTGTGTTTTTTGTGCACTACTGTTGTCATTAGGTATTTAGGTTAAGGAGTTGGGCTTAAAGGGTTGCACACCTAAAATAGTATATATCCTTCCATTTTGTATATGTTAACAGCATTGTCCTTTTCTGTTTTGTGCGCACCACTGTTGGCAATAGGGGTTAGGGTACCCCTTTATTTATTTTTTGGTACAGTGTTTTGCATGCGGCAATGTTGTCATTAGGGTTTTACGGTTATGGGATTAGGCTTAGAGTGTTAGTTAGGTTGCGCTACGTTTCTACAAAGGCAGACACAAAACAGGATAGGCTTTTCCATTTTATATGTGTAAACAGCAGTACTTAATGTTTTTTTTTTTTTTGTAACTTGTAATACTGTACCTCTTGTCTTCAATGTGTTATGTATAAATTACTGTAGAGATAATGAGACTCTTCAGGCAGTGTCTGTTGAGAATTACAGAGTGAGATGCAAAAGTTAAAATAACATTTAAATCATTTTTTATTGTTTTTATACTAAGACCATACAAAACAGGATATATACGTCCATTTTGTATGTATTCAAAGAGGTTTAGCTTATGGGGTTAGGCTTAGACAGTTCTCCATAGAAAACAGGATTGATCCTTCCATTTATTATGTTTTAAGAACATTTGTTGTAGTATCCTGTTTTGTGTGCGCCTCTGTTGGTATTAGAGGTTTAGGTTATGGGGTTAAGCTAATAGGTTGGGGCACACAGAAGAGGCTAGATCCTTCCATTTTATATCTGTTAACATTTGTTGTAGTATCCTGTTTTGTGTGCCCCACTTTTGGCATTAGGTGCTTAGGGTACGTTTATTTTTTTGTGTGTGGCCCTGTTAGCATTAGGGTTGTAGGTTATGGGGTTAGACTTAGAGGGTTAGTTAGTTTGCAGTGCATAGATCTTTTTTTTTTTGTACTTGTTATACTGTACCTGTTGTCTTGAATTTGTTGTCTATAAATGACAGAGGGTCCCCTGCTGCCAATCTTCCTGCCACACTCTTCAGGCAGTGTCTGTTGAAAATGAGAGACAGAGATGCAAATGTTGAAATAACTTTTCATTTTTTTTTTTTTTTTACTAAGACCATAGTATTTATGTTAAGCAAATGTATTTTTGTACATTACCTGTTGTGTTTAATTTGTTGTCTGTAAATTTCTGCAGATTTTACAGTCTGTGTGAAACCGTGCAGTGCTGCAAATTAGTCAGTGACACTGTACAGGCAGAGTTTGATGAAAATGACAAAAAAATTGCAATGTTGAAATCCCCTGTAAATATTAATCATTTTTTTTTATGCTAAAAGCATAAATTATGTTTTCTAATATGTCTTACTAAATACTATTTTCTTATTTAAATGTCTACTTTTTCCTTATTTTTAAATTTACACCATTTTACCACTCCTAAACATTTATCTGTCTTTTATATCTTACTATACATGAATAATGTCTTCTAATTGCTTCTGTACATTAATATTGTTGTTTTTGACAATATCTAAAAAACCAAAGTTTTTTTATTTTTTTTTATTATTAATTTATTAATTAATTATAAAAATGTATATATCTTTTCAATGTTACTGTACATGAATAATGTTGTTATTGGCAATATTTAAAACCATACATATTATTTATGAATGAATTAATTAATCATAGCTTACCTATGTGCTGTAATTTGCAGATTTTAAACTTCTAAAGTGATAATCAAGTTGCTTCAGAAGTAAGCCACCAGTGAAATGTAAGGTCACCTTGTTCATCACCTGAGGAGAAATGGAGAAAATTTGAGAAAGTTTGTAGCATTTATAGAGTGTGAGCTGAAGTAGAAACCATTTTAACGCAATGCGCATGCGTTATTTTTGTTACAGCAGTCAATTTGCGCTTCAGCCGCCATTTTGTGCAAAGTACTCACTTCTTCAATAGAAAATGGCATCGATCTTGCATGTGCTAAGTGCCGCAGGGTGTATTGTTAGTGATGTCGCGAACATAAAATTTTCGGTTCGCGCACCGTGAACGCGAATTGCCGCAAATGTTTGCGAACCGGCGAACCCGGCGAACAGCCATAGACTTCAATGGGCAGGCGGATTTTAAAACCCACAGGGACTCTCTCTGGCCACAATAGTGATGGAAAAGTTGTTTTAAAGGGACTAACACCTCGACTGTGGCATGCCGGAGGGGGATCCATGTCAATACTCCCACTGAAAATTACATAGTTGATGCAGAGTCTGGTTTTAATGCATAAAGGGCATAAATCACCTAACATCCCCCTCCATCATCATCCTTCCCTGTATCTCTTTACCCACCCCCCCTCATCATCCTCCCCTGTGTCTCTTCCCCCCTCCCTCATCATCCTCTCGTGTCTCTTTCCCCCTCCCTCATCATCCTCCCCCCTCCCTCATCATCCTCCCCTGTGTCTGTTTCCCCCCTCCCTCATCATCCTCCCCTGTTTCTCTTTCTCCCCTTCCTCATCACCCTCCCCTGTGTCTCTTCCCCCCTCCCTCATCATCCTCCCCTGTATCTCTTTACCCCCTCCCTCATCATCCCCCCCGTGTCTCTTACCCCTCCACCATCATCCTCCTGTGTCTCTTTCCCCCTCCCTCATCATCATCCCACCATCCTCCCCTGTGTCTCTTCCCCCCTTATCATCATCCTCCCCCCTCAATCATCATCCTCCCGTGTCTCTTTCCCCCTCCCTCATCATCCTCCCGTGTCTCGTCCCCCTCCCTCATCATCCTGCCCCCTCCCTCATCATCCTCCCCTGTGTCTCTTCCCCCCCTTATCATCATCCTCCCCCCTCCCTCATCATCCTCCCGGGACTCTTTCCCCCTCCCTCATCATCCTCCCCCTCCCTCATAATCCTCCTGTGTCTCTTTCCCCCTCCCTCATCATCCTGCCCCCTCCCTTATCATCCTCCCCTGTGTCTCTTCCCCCCCTTATCATCATCCTCCCCCCTCCCTCATCATCCTCCCAGGACTTTTTCCCCCTCCCTCATCATCCTCCCCCCTCCCTCATCATCCTCCCGTGTCTCTTTTCCCCTCCCTCATCATCCTCCCCCCTCCCTCATCATCCTCCACTGTGTCTCCTTCCCTCCTCCCTCATCATCCTCCCCTGTGTCTCTTTCCCCCTCCCTCATCATCCTCCCCTGTGTCTCTTCCCCCCTCCATCGTCATCCTCCCCCCTCCCTCATCATCCTCCCCTTTCCCTCATCATGCTCCCATGTGTCTGTTTCCCCCCTCCCTCATCATCCTCCCCTGTGTCTCTTTTCCCCCTCCCTCATCATCTTCCCCTGTGTCACTCCCCCCCCTCCCTCATCATCCTCCCCTGTGTCTCTTTCCCCCCTTCCTCATCACCCTCCCCTGTATCTCTTTACCCCCTCCCTCATCATACTCCCCTGTGTCTGTTTCCCCCCTCCCTCATCATCCTCCCCTGTGTCTCTTCCCCCCTCCCTCATCATTCTCCCCCCTCCCTTGATGATAAGGGGGGGAAGAGACACAGGGATAAGTGTGAGGGGTGTTAGGGTAAGGGGTGTTAGGGATAAGGGTGAGGGGGTTAGGTGTTAGGGTGAGGGGTGTTAGGGCTAAGTGTGAGGGGTGTTAGGGTGAGGGGTGTTAGGGCTAAGTGTGAGGGGTGTTAGGGTGAGGGGTGTTAGGAATAAGTGTGAGGGGTGTTAGGTCTTAGGGATAAGTGTGAGAATGTTAGGGTTAGGTGTTAGGTTGATGGGTGTTATGGATAAGTGTGAGGAGTGTTAGGGTTAGGGTAAGGGGTGTTAGGGATAAGTGTGATGGGTGTTAGGGTAAGGGATGTTAGGGTTAGGGGTTCGGGTAAGGGCTGTTAGGGTTAGGGTTAGGGATACGTGTGAGGGGGTATTAGGGTTAGGTGTTAGGGTGAGGGGTGTTAGGGATAAGTGTGATGGGTGTTAGGGTAAGGGATGTTAGGAATAAGTGTGAGGGGTGTTAGGTCTTAGGGATAAGTGTGAGAATGTTAGGGTTAGGTGTTAGGTTGATGAGTGTTATGGATAAGTGTGAGGGGTGTTAGGGTTAGGGCAACGGGTGTTAGGGATAAGTGTGAGGGGTGTTAGGGTTAGGGCAAGGGGTGTTAGGGATAAGTGTGAGGGGTGTTAGGGTTGAGTGCTAAGGTGAGGGGAGGATGATGATAAGGGGGGAAAGAGACACAGGGGTGTCCTTGCAGCAGAGATCAAATGAGTCCTTCAGGACTGTATTGCACACTGTGTACAGCAGCCTAGCTATGGTTTTCCCTATTGATTCAGTATCACCTACACTCAACCTCCTCTCTGTAAGACTGCAAGTCAGTTATGATTCCAAAATGGCTGCTGTCCATGAGGTTAAAGGGTCTGGAAGGCAGGGTATGATGCTGATTGGCTGGAATGTGTCTGCTGACTGTGAGGTGCAGGGTCAAAGTTTGCTCAATGATAAAGAATAGGGGGCGGATCGAACATCGCATATGTTCGCAGTTCGCCGCGAACGCAAACATGCTATGTTCGCCGGGAACAGTCCGCCGGCGAACTTTTCGCGACATCTCTATGTATGGTACGTGGTGCATGAAGTGTTACTGAGTTTTGGTAAGTGTTCTGAGTACGTTTTTGAATTTGACGTGCTTGGTCTCTCGCACAGGGTCATTAATTAATTTAGATGTCAATTTAGAAATACTTTCCCATATTAGTCTCACTCTCGGGCAGTCCCACCATATATCAATAAATGAGCCAATGGAATTACAGCCCCTAAAGCAGTATGAATCCGCCAAGCATTTCCACTTCCCTAATTTTTCCAGGGTGAGGTTAGTACGGTGTAGCACTTTTACAGCTGTTTCAAGAATATTATGATTAGGAGACCACCTATAGAAACTCACCCAAGAGACTTCCCATTTTTCCATGTCCCAACTCTCCTCCAGATCTTTCTCCCACTCCCGCATGTAGTTATCTTTGATTGATGGATCTGGGGAATTATATAGATCGTATATACCACTTATTATCCCCTTTGCCGTGGGGTTCTTGAGACAGATCAGAGATAACCAGGTTCCCCAGGGAAAGCCCTGGATTCTAGCCATAGATTCAATAAGGTGTTGAATCCTACAAAGGTTATAATGTTCATGCAGAGGTAGGTTAAAGGAGTCTATGATTTCCTTATTGCTCAATAGCTTATCATCTTTGATCCAAGTTCCTAACCTGTCCAACCCCCTCGATTTCCACCAAGAAAGTGAATCTTCACTGAAGCCCTTTGGAGAGTGCGGGTGATGAAGAGTAGGGGTTAGACAGGAAGGGTATGAGAATGAAGTGGAGTGAACCTTTACTCATTTCCAGCATTGTATTGTATGATATATAACTGGGTGTCTCATCTTATAGACCCAATCTGGAATTTTATCTATCCAAATAAAAGTGTCCCAAGAGAATGGCGCTAATAAGTGATCCTCCATAAAAACCCATGCCGGTTGATGTTGTGCCGAGTGGATAATAGGAATGAAAGAAAGTTGGGTGGCCCTATAAGAATTTCTCAAATCAGGAAGTGACAGTCCTCCTTTAGATTTATGCTTAAACATTAACATCTTATTGAACCTCGGTGGTTTGTTCTGCCAAAAAAAATTGGAGACTTTCCTTTGTTTTTTTATTATTATAAATGTACAAATTAGCAGATACAATTTTTTGCTTTTCAATATCTTCCACTATAACATTTGGGATAAAAGTTAGAAATGTAAATTAATATATAGCCAAGAGGAATCAGTACCTGCAACTAGTGCATATCAGGTATAGTAAGGCACAACATATATACATTTCAACAAAACAAAAACAACATAAAAAGAACAACAACAAAAAAGAAAAAGGACAAAAAATAACACACAAAAAAAAAACAGCCTTGCTGATCTGTAGAGTACCCAGACCTTTGATCAATGATCCAGGAAAATGGGAATAACCACAGGGGAGGGAGAACGGAAGTTGTGAAACCTAAAGGGGAAAAGCCTAAGCCAGTACCAGAACCACATCACAAATGATGAAACATTATTAAATCATTAAGGATACACTTGATCCCATAGTTTCCATTTCATGTCATGTGATTTTTATAACTGTGTTGTTACTAGGAATTTATAAAATTCCCGGTTACGCTCAATTATAGTATATTTAAACAAGAAGGAGTTCAATGATGTTTTCATAATCTAACCAGTAGCCATTTTGCGACCGTGATTGCTTGAATAAAATTAGCCTGTTTTTCGGGAGTAACTTCAGCATCAAAGATATGACAGATAACATTTTCTACCTTCAGTACGATTTTATCTTTAAGGAGCAAAACCATCTGCTAGAACTCCTGAAAACTCAGGCAATGCCACCATATATGTGAGTGGGTACCAATAAATCCACAATTCCACCAACAATATTGATCCTTATCAAGTCGACTGAAACAAATTTTTTTAGAGGGAACTAGATACCATTTGCTAAGAATTTCAAAAAAGACTTCTCTATAGGCTGCATTTTTTATATATTTACCAGTAGAGCTAGAAGCTTTAAGCCATGTTTCAACTGTCCAAGTAGTATCAAGCTCTATTTCACAAGAAATCCTTTTGGGCGTTTTGTCTTTTTCCAGACTCTGCTTTACTATGTTGCGGCATCTCGATATTAAATGGGATTTATCAACTGAGATAATTCATTTTTCAAAGGGCCTCACTGTGGGGTTTGGATTAAGCTTTAGACTTTTTAGAGCTACATTTGATTTCATTTTTATATAGTCTAGCCAGAACTTTTTCAGCAATATAAATTGAACTACCAATTGTTCAAAGGATGCAAAAGAGCCATTTATATAGGTCTTTTAGAAAGTGCAGGGCACAATTGGGCCATAGGCTATACATTAACAAAGTATTTTTAAGATCTTTAGCCATAGATTCTAAAGGCAGATAAGGAGTGGGATAAACGATTAAGTCGCATTTGACCTTAAGTTGATCCCATATTTTTAGCAAATCACTTAAGACTAAGGCATCCTAATTAACATTGCTTAAACAATACTGTGTCAGTAGAAGTTTCTTAAGATCGTGACCCACAATTAACTCCTTTTTATGGACTTCCAAGCATATGCGTATTCAGGATCATACCATATAGCCACATGTGAAAGCACTGTGGACTCGTAGTATAGTTTTATACACGGATATGCAAGCCCCCCCTTGTTGAATTGTCTAGACATAATACTCTTATTTATTCTCACTGCCTTGTCTAGATGAATATATTTATCCAAAAGTCTATTAAATTGACCTTTTATATGTATCCATTGGGTGCCTAACACCCCTTTAATTGTATATAGGAATTTATATTTTATTGGGATACTCTTTATACTGGAAAAAACGCTGAAAAACAATTTAAAAAAAGGTATGCTGACTTTTTAACTTAATTCCAAAGTTACAGTACTTTAAATATTGTAATTACTATAATGTGGTCCAGATCAAATAATTCCTAGACTTATACAGTACTGTAATAATGATAATAAACAAATCAACTCTCATATATCAGCCTATACTGATGATCCTGTAAACACAGGATACACTGATAATCATAGAGTTGAAAAAATAATTTGAGATAAAACAGCTCACAATAAATGTATTAAAAACAAACTGTATCGTGGAAACCCAGGCATTCCAAATCTCCTACAAAAAAATAGGGGATCTTGTCAGTCAATAAAGCAACTATATATTAATGCAAGAAAAGATCTTTGCATGATAATGACAGGGATATAATAGAAAAAATGGTAGAATAAACCACCTAAATGAGAGGATAATAACATGTAGCAAATATACAATACTTGTGATTCAGTTCCCTGTCTCCACGTTTCTTTTATCCCTTTGTAGGAAGTTGAAAAAAAGTTGAAAAAAGTTGACAAAAGACCCTTAAAGCCATATTAAGGAGATAGGAGCCTGTTCCACAGAAAAAAACTAGGTGCCAACGGTCCGTTTCGTCCTTTTACAGGACTTTCTCTGAGGCTATACTGCTCTGGCTTTCACACTGGCTTTTAAAGCCCAAGTTTAGCGTAGTTACGTAATGACGTACGCGTATTACGCGATGACGTCACTACGCAGCGTTATGTCCATTTCAATGAACTTTATTTAGCCGTTTTGAAAAGGCAAAATTTATTTAGCATTATTACGCAAATTGAAATACAAAGAAGCTTTATTTAATCTCGTTTTGCTCTATTCAAGAAATCTATCTGTATTGCTTCTAATTTCACTTGTTGACTTGTATTAATTCTATATTAGCCAATGGTTACCTATAAGAAACATATCATTCTTAAAAAAGTGTTTAAATTTTATAAAAGAAATGTGTAAAAATGTATTAATTATTCTCAAAGCTTCTACAAGCAAGCTATTTAAGCTTATATTAAATATAAAGATAATTTTAAATTTATTGGTGCAATTGTGATTTGTTGCATTAATAATCAATTAATTGGAGGTGCTTTTATAAACTTAACTACCGTATATACTTGAGTATAAGCCGACCCGAGTATAAGCAGAGGCACCTATTTTACCACAAAATACTGGGAAAACTTAGTGACTCAAGTATAAGCCGAGGGTAGGAAATGTGCTGCCCCCTGTGTCCCTCTTGTGCCCTCTGTGTCCCCCTCTTGTGTGCCCTCTGTGCCCCTTTCTTGTGTCCCCCCTTGTGGGACCCAGCATATGCTAATGACGTGACGTCACATGCGCGTCACATCATTGGCTTGGTCAAAACGCAGCCGGAAGGAGCGCGGAGGAGCGGAGGAGCAGCTGCTGCAGATAGAAGGTAAGTGAGGGAAAAGGGAGAGGGAGAGGTAATTAGAGGGCGTAAAGTGAGGAGGGGGGTTTAGAATGAGGATGGGGGTTGAGGATGAGGATGGGGGGTTGAGTATGAGGATCGAGGGGTTGAGGCTGAGGATGGGGGGTTGAGGATGATAAGGGGGGGAAGAGAGACACGGGGGGAAAGAGAGACACGGGGGGTGAAGAGAGACACGGGGAAAAGAGACACGTGGGGGTAAGAGAGACATGGGGGAAAGAGAGACACGGGGTGGTGACTCGAGTATAAGCCGATGGGGCCATTTTCAGCCTTAAAAAAAGGGCTGAAAAACTCGGCTTATACTCGAGTATATACAGTAATATTATCTCCCACTTGACGAAAAGTAATAAGTGTGCTATAACAGTTGTATATCAATGTCTAAATAGGTCTGGAACACCCAGATAAAGTAAATATTTGATATATTTTTCTATATGAAAAAGTAGTGACTTTGTTTTACAATATAGGTCATTACTAAAGTGGAAAAATAGAAAAAAAGCCTCTAAAAGTGACATTTTTAAAGCTACAAAAAAGCTGAGTAGGAACAACCTTCATTAAGGCCTTTCGGGTATTTGCAATCTAATGTAAATATCCATTTACTCTCCATTTGTAATAGAATTCTATCTGTATCACCTCCTCTTGGACTAATCCATAGCCTCTCTAAAACTTGGAATTTCATGGCCTCTGATTTGTTTTCATGAAAATATTTCATATGTCTTGAGACCGGAGTATCAAGGCCCTTTTTGATGTAATACACATGTTCAAGTATTCTTCTTTTGAATTGGTGGAATGTTTTGCCTACATAGAACTTCTGACATGGGCACGTTATGAAGTATATTAAGCGGGTATTTTCACAATTCATGAAATTTTTGACTGGGTACTGTTGGCCTGTATTTACATCTTCAAAGAACTTACTTGGCTGGATATACTGGCAGGCTCTGCAATGACTGCATTTAAAAAGGCCCTTGGTTTCTGTTAACCAAGTCCTCTTTGGTTTCTTCGGGTTATAAAAGCTCTTAACCAGCGTATCCTTAATATTCTTATTTCTTTTATAAGTTATGCTTGGCTTTTCAGAGATATAGTCTCTCAATGTTTCATCTTCTCTGAGAATATTCCAATGTTTTTGTATAATCTCTTTTATTGGTTCCCAGCCACTTCCATAGGATATCACTAATCGTATCGTCTGGTCTTGTTCTTCAATTTTATAATTTTTCTTCTTATAGATAAGAACTTTGGAATTGAGTTAAAAAGTCAGCATAGCTTTTTTTAAATGGTTTTTCAGCGTTTTTCCAGGATAAAGAGTATCCCAATAAAATATAAATTCCTATCATGAATATATTTATCGATGAGATTTTGGAATTTCTTTAACAAATAGTTTGGAATCTTCAACGGTAAACATTGAAAAAGGTAATTAATCTTGGGCAAAAGGGTCAGTTTAGAAATTGCTATACGACCCGAAAAGGACATCTTCTTCTCTTTCCAATGAGATAATAGCCCTAGCAATTTTTTATAACGTTTGTTAAAATTGTTGGCAATGATGTCTTTAAAATTGCTAGAAAAGTCTATACCCAAATGAGTGACTTTGTTAGTATACCACTTGTATGGGTACAAGTTCATTAATTTGAGATAGTTCATTAATTTGTTCACGACTAATATTGAGAGATAAAATTTCCGATTTGGTGGAATTAATCTTATAATTTGAGACTGCACTGTAACAATCAATTACTTTTTGAACTTCTTTGAGAGAGTCCGCTGGATTAGTCAGACAAATGAGTGTGTCATCTGCAAACAAAATGGTTTTATGTTCACCCTTATTAATTTATAAACCATTAATTTGAACTGAGGATCTAATAATGATTGTATTCTTTGTACAACTTAACTTAACGCAAATAATAACGGGGAGAGAGGACACCCTTGAATCGTACCGTTGGATATTTTAAAGACTCTAGAAGTGAAATCTATTCCTACAACTGAAACAGAAGGATTTGAATAGAGAGCTCTAATCGCTTTTTCACCAAATTCGGCAAAGCCAAATTTCTTTAAAGTGTATATATGCATATAAATCCAATTTAACCGATCAAACGCTTTCTCTGCGTCAATGGAGAGGAAAACTATGTGGATTTTCCTAGATTTTGCAAAGGTAATATGATTTTATAGTCTCCTGCAGTTTTCCTCCCCCTGTCTCACTGGAAAAAAAAGCCTGTTTGGTCTAATGTAACCAGATGTTTGATTATCGTCTTCAATCTAGAGGCCAAAATGTTGGCATAGATTTTTAAATCTGTATTAAGAAGTGCTATGGGCCTATAGTTGCTACACTCAGTTTCATCCTTATCAGACTTGAGAATAGTAACAATTTTTGCTGCCAAGGTTTCTGTGGGAGCAACTTCTGTGGCCTTGATTTCATTAAATATATCTCTTAAGGGATTAACGATTACCGAAAGAGACACTCTGAGAAAGGAGTTACTAAAGCCATCTGGGCCAACCGCTATAAATACTCTAGAGTTCTTAGCTGCCACAGAGATCTCTTCACAGGAGATAGGCTTTTTTTAAAGTACCAAATATTTTTTTTTATATTTTTATTTTTCAAATGCAAATACAAAATACATACATACAGAGGCATGAACAGTAAGTATTAACAGTTAATCTGAGACTAAAAAGCTTATCAATAGATCAGTCTCTGTATTACTAAAAAAAAACAACCATTGTAACATCCTCATTCATACCACATTGCTACCATTTTAATCATATTTCATCCAAATTCATTTGTTGGTTTTCAGGGACTAATATAAACAATCTCCTTTTACTTTAAAATTAGCGACAGATAATAAAAAAGGAAAACAAAGAGAAAAAGGAAAGACATCTTTCCCAAGAGTATTTCTATCACACAATACCATATTTCTTTGCATAATTGTCCCACAGTGCCCATTTATAGTTAACAGATTTGTCTGTAACTTTTGCAGTATTCCAGTTCCTCTCTATTTCTCTGTCTTTTACAATTTACTCTGGACACTTGACCAAGAAGGAACGGTTGATTGATTCCAGTGTTTTATGACAACCAATTTTGCAATCAAACAAATATGAATAATGAGATATTTATTAGTCTGGGACTTTGATTCTAAGTTAAGATGTAATATTGCTAATTGTAAGTTTAAATCTATTTCTTTACCCAAAATCTTTGTAAGTTGCTCTGTACATTGTCCCCTAGAAGGGTTTGATCTTCTCGCAATCCCACCATTGGTGTAGCAGTGTAACCCTCTGTCCACATCCCCACAAAAAAACTTATTTTTTTTATAGTTGTTAAAGATATTCAGCCTCTCTGAAAGCAAGTACAATATTTGTACAGTTATGAAAAAAAACATTTCCCAATATGACACATAATTAGTTTACCTTTTGACAGTCGAGAATGACGTATACCATAGATCAGTTTGCCATTTTTGACCTAGGTCTTTTTCCCAGGCCAGCATTTTGCTAGATTTTTCTAGTGGAGATGTCATCTCTCTTACCCTAGAACATTTAGATGGGATTCATTGCCTGATAAAACTAGTTTTTCAATAGAAGTCAGATCTATATGATTATTACTTTTTTACCCTAAATATTTAAAAGCTCTCGTTAATTAAATATATTCCAACCATGACATTTTACTGTTAAATTGAATATTTAGTTCTGCTAAAGACATCAATACGCCATTATGGTATAAGTCTCCCATTCTATTAATCCCATTATTTATCAATGAGAAGATATCTAGAGCTTTAGCTCCTGAACTCAACAATTCTATCGGCACACCTAGTGATGGATAGTTTGTCAAATTCATCTTCTTTCTATAGGCATACCGAAATTTTTAAGGGAGCCAAAACAGAAAATCATTTACTGGGCTGGAGCTTTTGCAAGTAGACACACAGGTCTAGGTGTTGGTGGGTTTTTGTGAGAAAGGAGAGTGGGCAAGAGAGAAGGAGTACCGTGAGTTTGGATCTTTTGAAATATCATAGCCTTCAACCCTTAATTCACAACACATATAATTACTGATATCACATAATTCACACACATAAATGAATACATACACATAGCTACACCTAGTGGTAGGCCACAGCACAACTACTCCCACCATACCGCCCCTCCCCCCACCTCCCACCGGCCCCGGTCCCCACCCCCGGCACCGGTCCCCCCCCATACAATTGCTGAACTACACATAATACTCACATCTTTCTTTTATTACCCCATAAACATACACATACCTATTATATTTATTTATCATTATTTCATTTTCATAGGAGGGTAAAGGAGGGGAGGAGGAAAGTAAGGCAAGAGAGGCGAGGAGGATAGTGAGGGGAACATCGGAGAGGTAGAGTGAGAAGAGGAGGGGAAGAGGAATAAGATCAAGAGGGATGAGGAGAGGAGGGAGAGGAGGAGGAGGAGGAGAGCAGGGGGGAGGGAGGTGCCCCCTAGACGTAGGAATAAAAGGAGAAGGGGCAGAGGGTCAGGGGCCTGATCCCTGGGTGGGAGGTGGTGGGGATGAGGGAGCGGCCCAAGGGAGAGGAGAGGAAGAGCAGGTCCCCCAATTATAGCCCAGAGGAGATACAGGTTCTCCTCAGGGAAATCTGTGCCCGCCAGGGGATCATATGTGGTGGGAGAGATATCAATGCTAGTGTAATGATATGGAATCACAAGGTTGTGGAGACCAGCAGCCAAGGTCAGCAATAATCCAGTTCAGCAATTTGTAGGTGAAACAGGAACAAGCTTTATTGAAGTGATCAGAAACCACACAATAATCTGGCAAGGATACAGAGACAGGAAGTGCCTTATATAGGCCAAGAACCAGACAGCTGACCAGACAAAGCTAAAGAGAGTTGTCACTGATTGCATTGCTTTTAGAGTCAAGGTATCAGATCTCAGGCAAATCTGCAAGAGGCAGGCTGGCGCAGTGGTAGGGAAGAGGTATAGCAGCCTGGGGACCAGGGTTCAAAACCCAGCAGAGTCAATTCCTCACATTACCCCCGCCTCTATAGGTGCAGCCTCTGGATGCCCTATCACCTGGTTTAGCAGGGTACTGCACATGAAAAGACCGAAGGAGATCAGGAGCCCGAATATTGTCCACTGGTTCCTCCTCACCATAGACTTTCCAGCGAACCAGATACTGAAGCTTGTTACGGAAGATCCTGGAGTCAAGAATTTTTTCAACTTCGTACTCATCCTCACCATCCACGAGGACTGGAGTTGGGGCAGGCAGGGCTCGGCCAGGGAAAGTATTTTCATGAAAAGGTTTAAGCAGTGCAACGTGAAACACTGCATGTATTTTCATGGAATTCGGGAGTTGCAAACGGAAAGTGACAGCATTGATCTGAGCAATGATCTCAAAAGGCCCCATGAACCTTTGACCCAATTTATGAGAAGGAATCCGAAGCTTAAGATTCTTTGTTGACAGCCACACCTTGTCACCAACGTGATAGACTGGGGCCTCCTTTCTATGCCTATCAGCAGCTCTTTTGTAACATTCCTGAGCCTCCAAAAGGGTCTCTTTCAACAGTGCTTGGGAATCACGTAAGGCAGTTAGCCGGTCAGTGACAGCAGGAATGGAAGTAGTAATTGGGAGACTGACTAGAAAGGTCGGATGGTAACCATAGTTGGCAAAAAATGGGCTCAAAGAAGTGGAGCAGTGTTGGGCATTGTTATAGGCAAACTCCGTCGTGGGTAGAAAATCCAGCCAGTCATCCTGCAGGTAACTAATATAGCACCGCAAATATTGCTCCAAAGTCTGGTTGGTTCGCTCAGTCTGTCCATTACTTTGTGGATGAAAAGCTGACGACAGATTTACATTAATACCTAGATTAGAACAAAAATGTTTCCAAAAACGAGATGTAAACTGCACTCCCCTGTCAGAAACTACTTCATCAGGCACTCCATGCAAGCGAAATATTTCCCGAATAACCAGGTCAGCCGTCTGTTTAGCTGAAGGGATACCACGAGCTGGTATGAAATGACCCATCTTAGTTAACCTGTCCACAACAACAAGAATGGTAGTGTGTTCCTTAGAGGGAGGTAGTTCCACAATAAAGTCCATGGATATAGATCCCCAGGGACGATGAGGAATCGGAAGAGGCTGAAGCAAGCCAACAGGGGATGAGCGAGGAGTCTTATGTCTGGCACATACATCACAAGAGGACACATACTTCTTAACATCCTCATGATACTTCGGCCACCAAAAGGATCGGGCAAGTAGGTCTTGCGTCTTTCGGATTCCTGGATGACCTGCTGGTTTTGAGTCATGGTAGAGACGTAAAAGGTCCAGTCGCACTGACTCGGGAGCAAACAGACGTTGTTGAAAAATCCAAAACCCATTAAGCATCGTCATATGGAGGTCACGAGGAGGATCACGAAGAACTGGGTCTTCAGCGTAGCCCTTTTTAATGCGAGACATCAGATCAGAAGGAAATGTAACTCCTATAAATATATCCTCCGGCAAGATGGTGGTCTTGGTTACGGCAGTATGGAGGGGGTCAGCTATTCTAGACAAGGCATCCGCCTTACCATTCTTGGAGCCAGGACGGTATGTAACCAAAAAATTAAACCTCGAGAAGAATAGGGACCAGCGTGCTTGTCTGGCTGACAGTCTCTTTGCTGATCGAATACATTCCAGATTTTTGTGATCTGTGAGGACAGTAATTGGATGGGTAGCTCCCTCCAAGAGATGTCTCCATTCGGTGAAGGCAGCTTTTATAGCCAAAAGTTCTTTATTCCCTATGTCATAGTTTCTTTCTGCTGGCACCATCTGGCGGGAATAGAAGGCACACGGATGTAACAGCATCTTAGGTCCAGTCCTTTGAGACAGTATAGCACCAACAGCTGAATCAGAAGCATCAACTTCCACAATAAATGGTAATTCCGGCTGAGGATGTACCAGGACAGGGGCAGAGGTAAACAGAGTCTTCAATCGGGAAAATGCGGTATCCGCCTTATCGGACCACTGAAAAGGAGTCCCTTTACGTGTGAGTTCAGTGATCGGTGTAATAACAGCAGAGAAATTCTTAATGAAACGCCTGTAAAAATTGGCAAACCCCACAAATCTCTAAACATCTTTTTCATTCTTGGGGATGGGCCAGTCCAGCACAGCTTTAATTTTATTTGCGTCCATACTTAAACCTTTGGGAGTTATTACATACCCCAGGAATTGAATTTCTGTTTGTTCAAACTCACATTTTTCTAGTTTAATGTATAGGCGGTGGGTACGAAGGCGCTCTAGAACTATACGGACCTGTTTTCTGTGGTTTTCAAGATTATCAGAGAATATTAGGATATCATCCAAATATGCCACAACAAACTGATCCAGGAGATCTCGTAGTACATCATTGATAAGATGCTGGAAAGTTGCAGGGGCATTACACAGCCCAAAAGGCATTACTAGATATTCGTAATGCCCGTACCTGGTTCTGAAAGCTGTTTTCCATTCATCATTCGGTCTTATGCGAACCAGATTGTATGCCCCCCGAAGATCAAGCTTCGTAAATATTTTAGCTGAGCGAAGTCTCTCCAAAAGTTCAGGAATCAGAGGCAATGGGTAGCGGTTTTTAACAGTGATGTTATTAATGTCCCTGTAATCAACGCATGGCCGTAGGCTGCCATCTTTCTTTTCTACAAAGAAAATAGGAGCTCCTGCTGGAGAAGTAGATGGTCGAATAAAGCCTTTGGCAAGATTTTCTTGTAGGTATTCACGAAGAGCTTTCAATTCAGGCTCAGAAAGGGAATATATACGGCCAAATGGGATAGCAGCCCCAGGCAACAGCTCTATTGGGCAATCATAAGGCCTGTGTGGTGGAAGCCGATCAGCATTCTTCTTATCACAGACATCTGCAAAATACCGATATTGTAGAGGAAGCTTAGTCAAGTTTGTAGCAACCATTTCATTAATTGTTGTTTACCTTAGAGGGTTGACAATTCATTAAGCAGTGTTCTGAAGGAAAGGACAAAGTTCTGATCTTCCAATCAATCTGTGGGTTATGCAGAGCAAGCCAAGGTACCCCCAAAATCACTGGAAACTGTGTTGAGGAAATTAGGTGGAAAGAGATAGCCTCATGGTGATTCACTTCCACAGTCAACATTAAGGGCACAGTCTCATGTGTAACCGGGCCTGACGTAAGTGGAGAACCATCAACTGTCTCCATTAACACAGGTGAAGAATTAGGGGTAGACTGAATTCTATTTCCTGCTGCAAATTTAATGTCCATAAAGTTTCCGCCTGCTCCAGAATCTATCATAGCTGTAGTTGAAATTTTACGATCACCACATTGCAAAGTGATAGGCACCACAAAATGAGGATGTTGAGTCAACATACCCTCTTCACCATGAGCCAGAGAAAACAAGGGTTGTGTGACAGAATTCAGTTGATCTGAAATCTGGGATTGGTGTTGAATCTGTGCACCCTCAGCTGCCATAGCTATTGTTCATTTGGATTTGCTAGGGCAATTGATGGCATAGTGCCCTGCACTACCACAATACAGGCATAAATTGTGAGTGCGTCGCCACTGTTTTTCTTCGTTGGATAATGGCCCTCTTATTAGATTTACCTGCATAGCCTCTGGCTCAGACTCTGTAGGTGTTTGTGGGATCGGAGTAGAAGTTCTTGAATAGGAAATTGGAGTAGTACTTGGTCTAAAAGAGCCCTGTCTTTCCAATCTTCTTTCAGAAAGTCTCCGATCAATACGGATAGCCAAACGCACAAATGCATCAAAGTCAGCAGGAAGATCAACACGAGCTAGCTCATCTTTTATAGCTTCTGAGAAACCTTTTCTGAAGTGGAACCTCTGGGCTGATTGGTTCCAGGTAGTATCAGCAACCCACTGTCTGAATTCAGCAGCAAATTCAGCCAACGAGCGCCTCCCTTGATGCAAATGAAGGAGAGTGGCTTCTGCTGTAGCACATCGATCTGGGTCATCAAAAACTAGGCACATGGCCTCAAGAAAGTCATTTAGATTACCCAAGACTGGGCTGTCCTGTTCCAGAAGAGGGGAGCCCCAAGCCAGGGCTTCATCTTTGAATAAGGAAAAAATAAATCCCACCTTCTCTCTTTCAGATGGAAATCGTTGAGGTAACATCATGAAGTGCAAACGGCATTGATTTAGGAAACCCCTAAATTTTTTGCGATCTCCTCCAAACTTTTCTTATAGGGGCAAGTGGGCATCTTGTGCAGGTGTAAAATCTCGTGCCCTGTAGCTGGTATACTCACTGTGCATTGACTGAATTTTATTTTGCTGTTCAGCTATCTGGTCCTGCAGCACTTGAATGGTCTGTGCCTGGGTCTGCACATTTCTTGCAGTAAAAGCAACCTGTTGGGCCTGCAGTTCAGCTACCTGGTCCTGCAGCACTTGAATGGTCTGTGCCTGGGTCTGCACAGTTCTTGCAAATAAAGCAACCTGCTGGGCCAATGCAGAATCTGACCCGGTGGTCTCCATGAAAGGGCCAGATTATTCTGTAATGATATGGAATCACAAGGTTGTGGAGACCAGCAGCCAAGGTCAGCAATAATCCAGTTCAGCAATTTGTAGGTGAAACAGGAACAAGCTTTATTGAAGTGATCAGAAACCACACAGTAATCTGGCAAGGATACAGAGACAGGAAGTGCCTTATATAGGCCAAGAACCAGACAGCTGACCAGACACAGCTAAAGAGAGTTGTCACTGATTGCATTGCTTTTAGAGTCAAGGTATCAGATCTGAGGCAAATCTGCAAGAGGCAGGCTGGCGCAGTGGTAGGGAAGAGGTATAGCAGCCTGGGGACCAGGGTTCAAAACCCAGCAGAGTCAATTCCTCACAGCTAGCCAGAGGGAGCCGGCCTGGGCCCAAGTTGGTACAGCTGTGTCAGCAGTAGGGGTCGCCAATAGGGACTGGAGGTCAGTGAGACACAAGCTTGACGACCTCAAAGTGCTGGTGAAAAAGAAGATGACCAAGGAGGCACAAGCAGCACGTGGTACAGATGGTGGTCCTGCGGTCGTTGCTACATACAACGAATGGAAGCAGAACATGAGGGACTTTATTCCTCCAGCAGCAGTGGTGGACATACCAGGCCAGGTGGACACAGATCACCCTAACACATTGCAACGCGATTATCTATATCACATTGCACACATGGTTGTATGGAATCGTGGGGATGGGCTGTCCAAAAGCCTGCAGATAACATGCTGTATGTATGTATCCCTCTAGAACAGGGGTGGGTAAGGAGGGCCACATACATGCAGCCCTTTCAAGATATCCTTTCTGTGCACTGAAGGGGTTAACATATTTTGCTGACATATAGCCTAACCATAATATCATGTTCCTATCCTTGGGATGTTTTGCGACCTTACTAAAACAAAAAACATTTCTAGTTGTTCTAAGAAACAGAAAAACACCTGATTATCTGTCCTTGCAACTGACTAACATGAACTGTAAAATCGCATATAATATCCGGCTTCTTTTGCAAGTATATAACCTATGCAATGACGTGGCAATAAACGGAATTAGTACTGAGAATGATTTTGTGTGTGTTACATCCAGTACGGGTTCCCCACAATTCTGATTGGGCCCTGTGTTTCCAAGCTGCCAACTACTGATTAGGAAGTCCCAACAAACTGGTGTCGAGAAGTGGGATACAGATCGAAGTACGACGGAGTGGGTGAGTAGAGTGAATTGTGTCTATTTGCACCTTCCTTTGCTCCCACTCTCATCGTCCTTTGTAAACTGTATACAAGTAAATAAGTTGGGCACACAATCACTGAGGTAGGGAGAATTAAGTCTTTTGTAGACTGTAGGTACTACATGAGGTAGGGAGACTCTCTAAGGAAGAGAGTGTAAAGCCTTGGAAGGCTTAAATTAGGCCTCTGGAAGGCCATATATATATATATCAACGATATATATATATATATATATATATATATATATATATATTATTCCTAAGGTGGGAATAGAAGGGATAAAATTGATATAAATATATACTTGACGGCTTGGTTAACAGTGCCCCAAATCCACCTTTGCTTGCTCATGAATTTTGCTGTATTGCTGTGCTGTTAAAGATAAGAAATGTTTGTTATTCTGTGTAAAAATCAGGAAGTAAGGTCTCTGGACAGTGTAAGACGCACCGTCTCTGTGTCTAGGGGCAACACGTTAACTTGAGAATATCTGTCGGAATTGTCGGAGCTATTTCAGCTCAGTACAGCCAAATCCTGTTCTCTAATTTAAAAAAACCATGATAGCAAATAAGGTTACGTTGTCTATTGAGACAACCACCTAAAGTTTTTTTTTTGAAGGATTGTTGGAAATGGGTACTTCCCAGTCTAAACAATACCCACCTCCCAACCCGGGAGAATCCTGCAAAGCTGTCATATGTAATTATATACACAGCGCAACATCAGGTCCCGTTAGAGAGCAAATGAGATAAGGGATAATAAAAGAAATAGGAACACAGAAATATAAAGGAATTTTTTCTTTACATTCATTTATATAATATTCTGATTGCTTTTGTTTATAAAGTAGATGGATTGTCTTGTGTTTACTGTACTTTCTTTTCTTTGCAATACAATTGAGAAATGCAGGTTAGAGAATTTCCCTCTGTGTCTTTAAGGCTGTAGAGATCGTGTCCACCACTGAGATATATTTCTAAAGCCGGCATATATATAAAAAAAGGGAAATCTTTTTCCAGGAATATGTAACAGTGGAGGATTTATGGTCTATCTTGTTTGTGTAAGTGTAAGACAGTGTGTTTATTCTATTTTAAAGCTTGCTAACACTTATCTCCTCATCCCGGAAAAAAAAAAGAAAAAAAAAAAATCTGTGAATTTCTGTGAAGGAATTTCCTCTCCCGGCAGAAAATTCTTAAGGTCGTATTTAGTTTGGATAAGTAAACTGTCATGTGCATGGAATGTTGTTGTTGAACTTTTTAAGGTGGATTCCAGTATTTGTAGTTAAATGTTTGTGGAGATGTCTCAGGAAGAGGAGTGTTAGTTGGGAATTATTGTAAGTTAAGTACGGAACTGAAGGGAATCTTTATACTTATTTTCTCTTTTACATAATATATCAATTAATGGTACTGATTGTAGCAACAGTATTGGGTCCGTTTCTAATCTCTTCCACCTTATGCCACCTTCTCCAGCCATGGATGTATACTTTATCTGTGGCAGGAACGCCTATCGATGGCTGCCCCCTAATTGGGTGGGCAGTTGTTATTTAGGTCAAGTAATCCCATATATATACACAACCCCAACACTTCCACAAGGCCGCATTAGAAACATGAGGGATATAGAGCAGAAGAGCGGGTGAAAAATTTCCTAGACACCCTAGGTATAACCTTCCCACATGCAAGCGTAGGGAAACTATAGGTAGAACTATCCATCCTTTCTCTACTAGTACAGAGGGCCTTGAATAGCTCTGCTGAAGCAATTGAGAAACTAAACTAGGAGGTGGTATGTGTGCTTTAATAGGTAAAGAATGTTGTTCTTACATTGATGATAATTCTGTTTACTCTGTCATTACTTCCCTTGTATTCCTTTGTGTTTTTATTACATGCTGCAAGGCTTTATTCCTAAGAATTTTCAGCTAAATACTGTGACTTAACACCACCTGGTCACAGGTATATCTCATGTACTGATACCCTTGAGGGTCTATCACCTTCCAGTGTCTCAGTTCGCTTCCTATCATATATATACACCACTGCTTACATGCCAAATAAAGATCACGTTGTGATCTAAGAGGGGAATGAAGGGGTTAACATATTCTGCTGACATATAGCCTAACCATAATATCATGTTCCTATCCTTGAGATGTTTTGCGACCTTACTAAAACAAAAAACATTTCTAGTTGTTCTAAGAAACAGAAAAACACCTGATTATCTGTCCTTGCAACTGACTAACATGAACTGTAAAATTACCTTTAATATCTGCCTTCTTTTGCAAGTATATAACCTATGCAATGACGTGGCAATAAACGGAATTAGTACTGAGAATGATTTTGTGTGTGTTACATCCAGTACGGGTTCCCCAGAATTCTGATTGGGCCCTGTGTTTCCAAGCTGCCAACTACTGATTAGGAAGTCCCAACATGCACAGGTGAGTCAATCAGGATGACTGAAGAGGTGATTGACTCACCTGTGCACAGCAGGGATATCATCAAATCCAAGCATTTATGTGGCCCTCCAGGACCTTGCCCACCATTGCTCAAGAATTATATGGCCTCCTACACCCCTGCCCACACACAGGGATAATTGACATACAAAAACACTGTAAGCCCTAAGGTTGACTAAAGATATATAGGGCTATAATAACCATTTCAGTCCTGGTAGCAACCCTATCATGTTCATAATTTGTATCCCTGATATGTCTGGACAATAGCTGGACCGCAAACTGATTCTGAGTACAATTTCTAATTATCAAGATTGATTTGACAGGCAATAGAGCAGGGGTGTCCAAAGTCAAACCTGCTGGGCTGAACACAGGACTGGATATGTGGATTTCCTTTATGTGCACAGATGAGCCATCTAGACTAAATGGCTTGGAGAATTATATTCTCAGCTGGGTGCAGAATGGCTATCCACAAATGCAGGCCTGATTTTGGACACCACTGCGATAGAGAGTAAAAATCTGGCTGTGCGGCATATGTGGATACAGACTCTGTAGGACTGCATGTGTGTCATATATTGTCCTAACCTGGCCCATGTCTCAGCTGCATATTAACAACCATTGCTGGGAACATGTCACAGATTGGTCAGTCAAATACACTGCACAGCAGATCCAGCAGAACACATGTCTGATGCACATGCATATCTGTCAATTGTGTAAGGCAACCAACTGAAATATATGTGTATTCCATTGCAGTACCCACAAGGCCAGCAGCGGAAGAGGAGGAGGAGGCAGGAATGCCTGAAGAGGAGGGCCAGGACATCCAAGAGGGCCCGGGACCATCCACATCACTGGCTTATGAGGAGTGGGAAGTGATGCCTGGGCCCTCAACTGCAACATCCAGCCGGCCACAGCCATACCGGCAATATCAACCGGCCATGTCCTGGTCCTAGACCTCCCAGCTGCCACCAGCATCATCACAGCAATGGGGGCAGCACACTGCATGGATGCTCCTTACCATGCTGCCCCTTATCCTAGGCCATATAATTTGCTCATGGCTACCCATCCGACAATCCACCGTGCTACCCATCATGGTATGACCCCAGGGCTACATGCTGCCATCTCAAGGCCTGCTCCAGCCACCAATGCAGCGGTGGCCACCCTTTGTTGTACCACCCTCAGCGGCACCACCCTCAGCTGTGCCGCCACCCTCAGCGGCGCCACCCTCAGATGAGTCGCCACACGCTTAGTCGCCACCTGCTGAGTCGCCATCTCCTCCACCAGCCAGACAGCCAATGCCTCTAGCCGTTCAGGCCCTTCTGCCACCAGTACAAACTCAATTGTGTGAGATACTGGCCCAGTGTTACAGAGAGGACCAGGCACAACAACAAAGGGCCAAAAGGATGCTTTGATTGAGCGAGAGGCAGTGCCGACTTAGCAGCGCCATCCTGGTTAGCAACAGAACTCTCCAGGCTAGCACTCAAGCTCTCCATGCTGAGATGAGGAGGCACAACCGAAGGATGGAGAGATATGAGGAATGGGCCAGTCTTGAGAGACGCATAGTAATGCGTCTACTCTGCCGCCAGCCCATACCTCTCCAGCCTTCGGTTGTACAACCGCAAACCGAGATGTCTGCCTCCTCGTCTCAGACAACACCAGCTCCAAATGATCACCAGCCACCCAGTGTAGTGGCATCCCCCACTCCCACACCACAACAACGTAGAAGAGGGAGACGGTCTGCAGACATGGAAGGTGGGGGCCCAGTAACAAGGAGTAGGAGGTCTTAGGACCATTGAGGAAGACCTCCTGATCACTCCTCACAGAATACTGATGGTTATAGATGTTGACTTACTATTGGCTGGATACAGTGTGTGTACATGTCTGGTTATGTTTAACATTTCTACAATTGATGTTCAATGTGGATTGACCTTGAGATGAAATGCTGTAGTTAATCAGAATATTGTTATGATTGATATCTTGTTCTTGTCTCTGTAGGTGTTAATAGCCAAATCTCACAACTACGAAGACATTTTCTTCATCTTAGAGCAGTGCAATACCATCATGTGATTAAACACTCAACCGAGTTTCCAACAGGCATTCGATCAGTGTCATTCACCACTGCAGATGGATCGGAAATGCAATATATGACTACATATCTCTTCACTAAGTAACATGAATGGTGTGAGTTTACATTATAATGATCAGTGTACCGGCTGTAGAGTTGCACGGTCCCATTAGGATCTGCTAATGCAAACCAGCAGTTCTACATAGGTTTTTGTAGCATTTCATCCCGTTAACATTATGAACGTGGATTCATTTATTTCATGTCATCCAAATCAAACTGCTTTTTTCCTTGGTTTGACATCATGATCAATGTGCATGTGTTTAGGGGTAATGTGAACAGCATAATCTATCTGTCAGGCCTTGGCACCACCCATATACCAGTGAGATGTGATATCAGCATGGCACAACTATTCCATGTAGATAGTGATAGTACTTTTTGCTGAACGATTGTGTTCACAGTGAAGCATGACTTGTCGTATTACACGTCCTCAACATATTCTGGAAAGGCTGATTGAACAGGACAGAATCAGTGTGGTTATTACTGCTCGTAGATGACGTTCATGTTAGTTGGTTTATAGTAGTGTCCAGAGCAAAAATAATGTACTATAATAACAACTTATGATTGTTCTAACACCTCCTCTCTATGTTTTCCAGATTCACATCATCTATTGACCAATCATCAGTAATGTATGCAAACACACTGTGTGGAATTGCTTAGTATCACACGATCCATGTTTTCTAGTGTCTGTTTATTCTGGCAACCATATGGTTGTTGTATGCGCATTAATGGTTATGTCGATTAAATGGAGTGTTATATGATGTTGGTTACTGTGGTGTCATTACCACATGTGACCGTAGTAGATGCTATGCATTACCCTCATGATGTTGTCTGTTTCCCCTACAGATGTCCTCTGATTTGCCACAGCCCCTTGCCATACTGGACTCCGTTCACACACACACACACATGATATTAATGCACAGTCTTGTACATTTCTGATTGTGCTCTGTGTATGAAATAAAGTATGATGATGTTATACTGTTATCACTGTTTCTGTGTGTTTGTACCATATCATGCTTTCTAAATGACAGAATAAAGATAGAATGAAGTGTCATTGTTCGATACATATATGTGTGTGTTTGTTTAGAGAGATACATATACTACATTAATCTGTATCTTGCCAAGATAGATGTAGGTGTCAGCAAGAGGGGCGTGAATTCAGAAATTATGTCTATAGACATGGAGGGTGGTATATAATGACTTGAAGGGCTCAACTTGAATGACGGATGAATCATGATTATTATGTAGAAATGTAAACACATACTGAGCAGAATAGTTACATCCCTGACTGATGGTGATTAGCACATTTGTTGACTTTCAGGGTAATGTACTTGTTACATGGTAAATATATATATATATATATATATATATATATATATATATGAACATTATCCAGGATTACACAAACAACACTGACTAAAAAATTAGGTTTAATTGTTCACAAAGCCACACAGTGACAAATTACCACAGGCCTGCTCAGTATTATGGTGGAGGTGGGTAGGATACAGAGTTCCAGTAAAACACAGAAATAGGGACGTAGGGGAATGCAGGCAGGGAAGATGACATTGATATAGATGATCAGTTGAGGGGGGATATACAGTGCATCATCCAACATAAGGCACTATCAGTTATATCATTATTAAATATATCATGATAACAACATTCAATATTCAAACCCAACAATACAGAATAAGGAGATATACTCATGGGGAGAAGACACTCCTATGCAACTGCAGAGGTAGAAGTGCTCAATCAGTCAATGTTAGAAGGTCGCTGGAAATGCTAATCCACTATGAGAGCAGACTCTCCATACCTAAGTTTGAACACTCAGATGGCGACCTGACCAGGACCATATCAGTGTGTTCAAACTAATTTCATGTGTTAGCAGAACTCACAACAAACCGGACAGTTTGAGGTGTATTCTGTTCCGTGAATGAGCATCTCTATTATCTGCTGTTGCATGTGCATAACTGAAGATAAACGGGACCTCATTAACAGTTATGTTCCAAGGCTAGAGTTACTCTTCCCCTTATGTGCAGGGAGGATATCATCAGGACTGAGGAAGAGATCTGGAAGGAAGTATGATACAGGCTTCACAATAGTCCAAGTAGAGGAGAAAATAGCATGTCTTAAGCAATAGGTCCATATAAATCTATGTAGAGGATGTGATATCACACCCGATGCAACGCATGATTGACTATGGCATATGAACATACATGATGCAATGTGACAATAGCACAGTCATGGAACGTGGGAAAGCTCATCATCATTCCTTGTTCTGACTGTGGAATGAGACTCATCTTTGCGATCTGAAACAAACATACAAGGAACATGTCAATATTAACATTGCACATGCTCCATGAGTGCCTACGTCATCACATACCAATATATGAGGGTAATTTCATACGTCTTCACTGTTCTTTCCATACATATAAAACGACCTACTCATCTGGCAGATGAGGAGGGATATGATGACTAATGATGTAGGAATATCACATAGATTACACATTAATGCATTTTTGGAGAGCCAAATGTGGTGTTTTAACTTGGACGCAATCCCAAGCTCATCCAAGAGGTGATTTGTTCCACCAGGACAGTGCGCTGTGGATCGTCGATATTTATCACTGCTTACCTATGTGATGTATTCTGGAAAGAGAGAGATAGACCTACATTAATAGAGTGATTGATGTGTTATTTGTGTCCTTCAGAATACATGGCCATATTATTCTACAAATACCCACTATGTAGTTCACATTGATGTAGCAGCTCTGTTGCTGTTCATGTTTTTCAATGTCTAGGTTGTTGAAAGAAGAATTGACACACGGTAGCAGCTCTGTAAGGTTAATATGATGTGAGGATCACAGTCACAAATTAGACAAAGTATGTGTTCTATTCGTATTGGATATCTCTTATTGATAAAATGTTATTGCTTGTTAGTGGGTTATGCCATGTTGCTATAGGGTGAGAAAATATGGATTTCTACATTGTCTTATGTAAACAAGTCTAAAAGGCTGTGTCTGGATATATTTCAGTAGTAGTCAGTTCTCCAGGCGGTCAGCAGCAGCCACCATGTTGGGTTTGGCTGCTGATCCACATTTGATCCTACTGAATAAACTCTAATCATGAGAAAATAACCAGAGGACTCTGTTTTGTGTTATCGTGACTGGTTCTTGATCTTCAAAGGTATGGTATTTATCTACAACATATTGATCCCCATTTCATGTGGTTTGGCAGGATCATACGATGTGAACAATACTGATCCATAGTGTTTGGAGGTATTCCTATACAAATGTGGGGCATATATACATTGACATAGTGGGATATATAATCCACTCCAATTATCTATGCCATTGATGTTTAGAACTGTCAGTACTGTAGATGTGTACGGGAATGTGTGCTTACTTACCTGTAACTGATCGTGTGGCTTGTTCCAGTGTACATACATCATATCAGGGAACTCTCCTCTACTGTGGGCTGGTTAGAATTCTGTATGACAAGGGTGATGGATCAAGGTGGATTTGAGAGTTAGGCATAATTCAGATACATTAGACTGTATTCCATTTATATTGGGTATGTACTTACATGTGAAGTACTCACAAATGAGGCGGGTACGTTGTTGTGACCCCTGCAGATTATCCACTACAGGGGAGGTAAAGCCTCTTCCTCCCCATGTAGCGGAGCCGCATGAATGTCCCCCAGACAGTTGGCCTGTACTGCTATATTGTGCAGGCAACAGCAGGCAATGATGATGTGACAAACTTTCTCGGGCTTGTATTGTAGAGCACCCCCAGTGGAATGTAAACCTCTGAAGCACATCTTTAGTACACCAAAGGTACGCTCAATTACATTCCGGCAGGTCTTATTCACAGCATTATAACGCTCCTCTGCCCGGGTCTGGAGATTGCTCACAGGGGTCAACAACCACGGCAAAACCCATATCCTGCATCACCTGATGGAAACAAAGTGTGACATGTTGATATGAATAGGATGTTGTGATGTTTGACAAAGCATATGCCCAAATATCATCATCATGACCTATGAACACATCCCTGTGGCTAACACACAGTTAAAGATATATGTAAGGGAGCTGGATCATGGATGCATCTGAGAGAGGCTAATTAGTAGTGTATTAATGCATGTATTCTATATAAAGCTTCAGTTCAATTACAATGTGATATGCACAAATGTCAAATCCAGATGGTCACACCCACGGGATGCTTACATGAGGCGGTGACACAAGGGAAATAGAACAGGGTACATATTGCGACCCTTCTGGTAGAGAGCAGGAAGTCACTGTTGCAATTCTTGGACCGAGTACATGCCAGAAGTCACTGAGGTGAAGAATGATAGTGTATTTTTCTGAATGTAAATGTTATGCTAATTCAGGTGGAATATCCGAGGGGCGTACACAATCAAACGCAAGTGCCAAAAGACCTAGGAGATTTTGATAACTTCAAGGTAAGCTAATTAATGTTTATTCAGGGATATATTCATGCAAGAAAATGTGTTCCAAACACTCTTAATTCTCCTCTGTCAGATGCATTCTGAATCCATCTCACTTACATAGCCCTTACAAGAACACACAACACGTTATGAAGGCTAGAGATGTCCATGTCACAGGATACAAGGTAATGCATCAGAACATATATCTAATGATTAATAAATTGTGGTATTTGTCATATGTTGTTTGTGAACTGCATACTGTTTGGCCAAGCTAACACAGGGTTATGGGTAGCAATTAGCTATTATGTTCTGGCTTAGGTTGTATTACTCCATAATGCACATGTGAATATCGGAGCAATAGAGGAAAACATGATGTACCGTATGTTTGTTGTATCCAGTCATAGTAAGATATGGCTGACTGCGATTCCTACGATATACTCACCCAGTAGCCATCCAGATGGAAATCTGGCAGCCTCAAATATCTCATATGTGCCGGGTAGACGCAGAATAAGGGCGTCGTGAGCACTTCCCGGGATGCCTGCATACACACTTTGTATGCGCATGTTCGCATCGCAAACAACCTGTACAATGATAATGCTTGCGATTTCTGTACAGTGCTTCTTGCTCTCTAGGATGTATCAGTGCCACATGGGTTCAATCAATAGCACCGAGCACATTGGGGACACCTCCTAATTGGTAGAAATCTACCTTCACCTTCAAAATCTCTTCCACAGTGTTAGGGTAACTGATGTATTTGGTAGCTTTCTGAACAATAGCATGGAGGAATGCACTACAGCAATTGGAGATGCTCGACTGAGACATTCCTCCGGCTATGCTGAGGGCGTTCTGAAAGCTACCAGAGGCAAGGAGGTGTATTGCAGCTAACATCCGTGTCATTCCTGGGATGGCTCTATTTGTCCTTGAGCGAGGCTCAAGGTCCTTCCTCAGGACTGCATAGAGCTCCATAAGACTGGCACGGGTCTGCCGAAAATGCTTATGCACCTCCCCATCAGTTAACCCCTCTAATGCGAGTCTCTCCCTGTACACATTGGGTGCCCTTCGCCTCCTCACAGGCTCCTGTACAGGCTCCCCCCCTTCTGCCTGAGCCACCACTTCCTGTACTTCTTCTCCCAACAGCTGATCACCGACATAATTGTCAGCCTCCCTGTCTGCAGGTGGCCCTATATCCCTCTGTCCCTGTGCTATTGGAGCTCTCTCTCCTCCCTGATCCTCCACCACGATATTAGGCATGGCCTTGGTAATTCCCTTTCCTGGTTTGGTTCTGCCCCAGCATGGATCACATCACCACTCACACCCAGACACTCCTCTCTGCCACTCCCCATCAACCCCTCAATCACACACCTTGCTTCCGGATCTCCAAGCTGTGTCATGTGGTACGCACAATAATACCTCAACTTTATCCGCCCACTCAGACTCTCCAGCATCCCTCTTGCTTGTTGAGAATCCATGCTGTTTCAGACGTGCTGATGACTTGTTGGGGATGGGGTTATATAGCTTGTTGATTACAACACCTGGTATAAGGCGCATTAATTACAGCTTTGGAATTGGTCACCTGTGGATCTTGACGTGGCATTCCAGCTGATGATTTTAGGTCAAAAACTTCTCAGCCAATTAGATGCGCACTTGGCCGTGTCAGGCCACTAAGTGCCAAGAGGCTTTTGGCGGGTTATTGCGCTATTTGCCGTGTTAGGCCGCTAAGTGTGTATGTAATTGGCTGAGAGGCTTTGCCAAAAGCGAGTCCGGCCTCTTAGCCAATCATGTATGAGCTAAATAATTTGATTGACAGTAGGAGCTTATAAATATGATTGACAAAAACCCATGCGTTGAGTGTGTTGTAAGAGCCATTGGAGTTAGCATGCAGTTCCAGGAGCAGGTGGAAGAGAGTTTGAGTTGTGAGAGTAGTGGTTTGGAGAGAGGTAGATTACTTTTTTGTCTTGTTTCTTGTATATGTCCTAAGTACGTACACTTAAGACATACGCATATTTACAGATTTCACATATTTGCAAGACACATAGATTAAATAACACACATAGAGACATATAAGCCATATAACACAGATAGAGACACACCCATTCCCCCCATTCCCCCACCAAAACCCATCCCCCAACACTTATTAAATACACAAAGCACACACATATTTTCTTTACAACACACATATTCCAGTAATACTTTTATTTCTTTATCGTTCTTTTGATTTGTAGGCACACTATTTTTGATTATATTCCTAGCATATTTACACTTAAGAGTTACACATATTTATACATTACACATATTTGCCAGACACATAGAGACATACATAGCATTGGGATACACATCACACCCGACCCCCCACCCCCAACCTTTGCACTGCATCCCCCAACACTTATTGATAACACATAGAACAACGGTCATCCTGGTTGCGAGGGAAGCAAAGTCTGGGCCTAAGGCTCAGGCTTGGAAGGAGGTAGTGGAGGTAATGAAGGAGGTGTCTACATTGCCTAGGGGCTTGGGGTCCTTAAAGCACCGTTATGTGGATATCAGGACCACGATGAGGAGGAAGATGGCAAGAGAAGACCAAGGACATTGTGTGACCTATAAGGAGTGGGAGAGGGTCGCAAGGGACCATCTGAGACCACCGCCCGCAGCTGGAGCTTCAGCCTCCATTTCAGGCGAATATGACCTACACCAACATGCCACCACATGTGCATCACACACACTACACATGTACATGGCGACCAACAAGGACACTGACATGTCAGCTCCATGGAATTAACAATGGATAGATGGATGCGTCATTAAATCCATGAAGCTGACAAATCACTGTCATTCCTGGGCACCCCAACAGTAATCAAGCAATAGAGAGTCCATGTACTAGTGTGCCCACTACAGCTGATGCAGTTACAGACCGCAGGCGAAATACAGACAGTGTTAGGAGCCAGGAGAGGTCAAGACAAGAAACCAAAGAATAGATCAAATCTAGCAAATGTTAGCTAATCTGAGTTGCAATTATGAGAATCATACAGGTTCAGGCCTAGATGTCAGATAGTTAGGAGTGAAAACATATCAATGTATTAATCAGCATACTAATGACATGTACCTCTCTTTTCTCTCTTTCAGCATCCAGGAGGAGGTATGGGTCCAGTGATGAGCCAGAGGTAGGTCTGTCAGCGCTTTCCCAGCAGGAGACAGCTCAGGGGGAGGAGGCTGCAGGATCATCAGAGGACCCTGGCTCTGAGGAGGGGGAGGTCCTGGTAGTTGATGACAGCCCCCCTATACAGAGCCCCAGCAACGTTGACCCGACTGTCCCCCTTCTCCAAAGACTTGCCATCTCGCCGGGGCCGTCCACATCTGTGGACTATGCCACAGCACCTCCTTCCCCACACAGTGAGTTGTCCTGCCTGTCACAGCCACCAGGGACCCCAACATCACAACCCCTGGCTCCAGCCGGGTCCCAGATCCTCCCCACTCTCTCCTCGCCACCTCCTCACCCGGCCCTGCCAGCAGGACCCGTCCCCACCACCAACGACCCAGGCTGTAATGCCGGAGTTGCTGGCCCTCATGAGGAGGATGGCTGCCGATATCTCTGGCATGAGGCTCAGCCTTGACAAGCGCTTTAGGGAGGAGAGGAGGCATCACCTGATGCTGAAGCGGCAAATGGTCAGGCTGCTGGGAACGGGGCTGGTCCCTGGCCACCAGCAGCCTGGCCCCTGCTCTCCTTCCACCATGCCTCTGCCACCACCACCCGTGGTGCCACTACCTCTTACCACTCTCCCACCACCAACAGTGGGGAGATGGCATCCCGGCGCGCATCATGCGGGCCCTGCGCCCAGGACATGATTGTGCCTTCTCAACAGCACTCCTCAGTGACAATCTATTGGTCACAATGCTGACCTACAGCCTCATTAAATTGCGATTCGGCCAATTGCATAGGACTCTATATAAGCACAGAGCATATTTCTTTTACAGAAGCTTTTAGTTAGTGAAGACCTTCCTTTTGGATAGAAGTTTACTAACTAAAAACTTCTGTAAAAAAATATGCTCTGTGCTAAAATAGAGCCCTATTCAATTGGCCGAATCGCAATTTAATAAGGCTGCTAGCCTGACTACAGGGTCTTGGATCTTGGCCTATGTGATGGTGATATTTTGTATGCAGATGGCTACCTCCCATCACATGGGGCACGATCCTCTTCTCTGTGGACCAATTGATGGTCACTGAGGAATGCTTTTGGGAAGAGATGCTGCAGTCCCATTTTTTAGGCCCTTAGATTTTAGCTTCTTTTCTTTATTTTCCTTTCCATTTGTTTTGTTTTAGGTACAATTCAGGTTTTTGAAGGCATATTCTGCATCTTCAAGCATTGTGGAGAAAATGTATGAGGTGTAAGGTTTTCCCAGTGCCTCTCAGGTAGACATTTCTTCAATGACAGACCCCCCTTAACATGTATCTCCCACAATCTTAAAGCTATCATATAGCCAGATATCTCAGACATGATTGTTGTTAGCTTAAATGTAGACTAATACTGCTATGGCGGTGGACTTGCAAAGTCTCACAATGGCATGTTAATGATAGCCAGCATTATTATTTGCACTAGGGAAGCTTGTGATCCTGACCTCAATAACATTCTGAGAACAGATTCTTGGGTCTGATGTAAGTAACATTGAATGTGGCTGCTGACCTTTGTGTCCTCTCCGTATTAATGGCTATTTGCCCATATTACTGATTATCCAGAGACCTAGCTAATAGTTAGTAATGCTTGTAGATGGGAATCAAGTGAGTTGGCATATTGGTACAGTATTTAGCACTGAACTGTACATGCATTGTCATTATTTTATTTTTTTATCCTCCTCCACCTATTATTTTGGGACCATTATTTTTTTTCATCATGCTTATTCTAGACTATTATATTGGCCCCTGTAGGTATCCCCTTTGTTTTCTTCTAGCCCCTTGCTCTCGGGACCCGCCGACACCTCACCCATGATATTGTTGCACAGTCTTGACCACTGCTGATTGTGGTCTGTGTCCAAAATAAAGCTTTGTTATACCGTTATCTGAAAGTACAATCTTGACCACTGCTGATTGTGGTCTGTGTCCAAAATAAAGCTTTGTTATATCGTTATCTGAATGCACAATCTTGACCACTGCTGATTGTGGTCTGTGTCCAAAATAAAGCTTTGTTATACCGTTATCTGAAAGCACAGTCTTCCCCACTGCTGATTGTGGTCTGTGTAAATAATAAAGCTGTGTTATACCGTTATCACTGTGTCAGTAAGTTTTCAATGGTTGGGGTTATGGGACATCCACATGCATCACATTAGTGTCACATTCCTATAGATGTAAACTAATGAGCCCTAGTTAACCTGCAAAAGATCAATACATATAAGAGGAATAATAGTCCTAATAGCATTAGATATTATATAATACTAAATCTACAATCTAGGCATGATAAAGGGTTAATGCACAGGCCAAGTCCAATTAGTGATACTGTGGAGTAGGAACATTCCCTTGAGGGCCTAACAGGATAATGACAGGTGGTACTGGAGTGGCTTGTCAGTTCCTTCTCCAGTGACTTGGGATTTGTCCGACCACTCTGCTTTTACCCCCCCACCCACACTGGCCCTTAATTTTTTTTGTTGAACTTGCAATAAGGATTTGTCAGCTATTATCTGATTGATTCACTTTATTTGAGCTTGAATTGATCTAATCTCTTTCATTAAATTTAACGACGGATGTATTTTGTTTTCTGTAATTGACAGAGCTTAATGTAAAGTGATCTCAGCGAAGGATCTCTCTGTTTTTTTTTATATTGTTTTGATTTATCAGATAAGCTCTCAGAGGGGCCTTAAGCGCATTCCATAAAGTAATATCCGAGTCTACTGAATGTTCATTTATTTTTTACAAATTCTTATTCTCTTGGCATAATAATTTCCTTTCTGTATCGTACTGCAGAAGGGAGTTGTTAATTTTCCATTGTGGTCTATGTCCTAAAGGCGGAGGAGGGAGCGAAAAGGTGAGGAGGGAACAAAGCAACAAAGAAGAAAAAAAAAAAAGGATTTTTTTACCCCTTGAAAGTTTACTTGTGTGTGTGCAACATCTATAGTAAAATCTACATACGTATTGATTATATTAAATATGATGTTAAATATTCATCTATGTGGGTCTAAAAATTTAAAAAGATATTCTCAATTATATATGTGAATACTGTCCTATCGACATGAATATACACAAATTAATTATATGTGTTCTCTAAAAAATCTTGTTCATATCTCTCTATGTACATGCATAGGAAGAAAAAAAAAAAAAATAAAGAAAATTGTCTTTGTCTTCCATATATTTACCATTATTCTACATTTAAGTGACATTAATCACAACTTTAATCATTCACCTAAATTCAAAACACTATAATCAAGAGAGGTGTTGAAATCTCAAAGGAAGAAAATCTATATTGGAGTAATAATTAAGTCCAAAAACGAAGACAGAAAAAAAAAAAAAGACTTTCCTTTGGAACCCCATAAGTTCAATTCAATTGATGGATAAAGGAAGGAATTGGAAAGAGTTTAGGGAGCTCATTCATTTTGAAGGCATTTATTCTGCCTAACCAAGATATCGGGAGTTTATTCCATTTTGTCAGATCCTGATTAATTTTTTTTTAAATCGGATGGTAATTCTCCTTATATAAAGAGCTCAGAGAAGGGGTAATTTTGAGGCCCATATATTGAATATGCCCTGGAACCCAATTAAAACGAAACTGATCTTTAATGTTTGCTTTAAGGTATGACAATAGCCATTGCCTCTGTCTTATCTACATTTATACATAAGCCTGAAATGAGGCCACATTTGTAAACAATGCCCATAAGTGACCTTAACGAGTTGGCTGGGTCCGTTAGGGTACCCAAGATGTCGTCTGCGAACAAGGAATTATATAGTGATGGTGCCCAAATTGTAAACCCTTTACTGCCGGATCCGATCGAATGGCTTGCGCTAAAGGTTCCATCTCTAGGGCAAACAGCAAAGGAGAGAGTGGGCAGCCCTTGTCTGGTACCCATAAATATGTTGATTGTTGGTTTAGTTGGACCCAGCAGATTCAAATGGGCCTGGGGGTTGTTATAATACATTTTAATCAAATTTACAAACTGCCCTTGAATGCCGAACTTGCCCAAAACCGCTTGTAGATAGTTCCAGTCCACTGTGTCGAACTCCTTTTCAACATCCAAAGCTAAGAGACATAACAATGTTTTGGATTAATCTGCTTGATGAATTATATTAATGGCCTTCCTTAGATTGTCTCTAGCTTGCCTATGTGGCATAAACCCCACCTGATCTTCATGTACCAGCAGGGGTAGAAAGATTGTAAATCTATCCGCCATAATTTTTGATAGTTTAGTGTCACCATTAAGAAGGGAAATGGGTCTATAGTTTTTGATTTCCATGTTGTCTTTCCTTCTTTCGGGAACAGAACTATCTCCGCCTGGCTAATTTCTGGTGGTAGCAGCTTACCCCTCATTATTGAATTAAAAAGGGCAAAGCTAAGTGTGGCGTAAGTAAATATTGAAATGTCTTGTAGTATACATTGGAAAACCATCTGGCCCAGGAGATTTACCCACTTTAAGCCCTTGAATCGCTTTTTTAATTTATTCCACTGTAATAATGGCGTTAAGCTTCTTGGCATTTCCTTTCTCTTAACTGCTCTCTCTCGCTCTCTCTTTCTCTCTCTCTCCCTGTTCTATCAGTCGCTCACACCGGATTTTTATTGTTTTTCTTTTAGCCCCAATTGTTACCTGCATCCTGGTCTCAGTAGGCCTCGTTGTTTACTCTAAATTCTGGGAGTTTCATACACACCAACAGCCCCAATTGTTACCTGCATCCTGGTCTCAGTATGCCTCTTTGCTTACTCTGAATTCTGGGAGTTTCATACACACAAACAGCCCCAATTGTTACCTGCATCATGGTCTCAGTAGGCCTCATTGCTTACTCTGAATTCTGGGAGTTTCATACACACAAACAGTCCCAATTGTTACCTGCATCATGGTCTCAGTAGCCTCATTGCTTACTCTGAATTCTGGGAGTTTCATACACACAAACAGCCCCAATTGTTACCTGCATCATGGTCTCAGTAGGCCTCATTGCTTACTCTGAATTCTGGGAGTTTCATACACATTAACAGGTATGGAGAAGACCTTGAAAGCTGTGTCTTCACAGGAGCCAATATCTTTTATTAATATTTCTACTATATGCTTGTTAGTATATTTGACTAGCTTAGAATTAGGGTCGCTATATAGAGATAGCATGTATTGTATATTAGATAGATAGGGAGATGTATAGTACATAGATAATATTTATTATATATTAGATAGGGGGATGTATATTAGATAGATAGTATTGTATTTTAGATAGGGGGATGTATATTAGATAGGAGGATTTATATTAGATAGATAGTATTGTATATTAGATACGAGGATGTATATTAGATAGGGGGATGTATATTAGATAGGGGTGTATTGTATTTAATTGTATTGTATTGTATTTAATTGTATTGTATTTAATTTTATTGTATTTAATTGTATTGTATTGTATTGTATTGTATGTATTATATGTATTTCCTTTTCAGGTGTGTATTTTTTATTTTCTGTAATGTTCCTTTTTTAAATTGTTGTGACTTAGGTTTTTTTTTTCTGTAATGTACATTTTTTACTTTTGCTGATTTTAGTTTTATTTTATTTTATGTAATGTAGATTTTTGATGACTTTAGTTTTTTTGATTTCTGTAATTACAGTGGTGGGGAGGGGGTTATTAGGGGTAGGTAGGTAGTGTAGGTGTTAATAGGTTAGTGTAGAAGCTGTTTAATTGATATTTAATGTTTTATTGGGGGGTTATAGTGCAGTGTAGTGTTTATACCTAGTGTCATGATGGTCCTTGAGGACCGTCATGGCACTTATGTGGTTAATGTTGGGTTGTAACAGGCCCATAATGGTCATAATATACCCTTATGGGACTGATGGGGTTAAATAGAGGCTTATGAGGGTCTGTATGGACCCCATGAGTGACATGGTTAATTAGAGGTTTATGGGGGTCTGTATTGACCCCATGAGTAATGGGGTTAATTAAGGGCTTATGGGGGGCTGTATTGACCCTCCTGAGTGACAGTGTTAATTAAGGGTTTATGGGGGTCTGTATTGACCCCCATGAGTGAGGGGGTTAATTAAGTGCTTTTGGGGGTCTCTATTGACCACCATGAGTGACAGGGTTAATGAAGGGCTTATGGGGGTGTATATTGACCCCCATGAGTGACAGGGTTAATTAGGGGTTTATGGGGGTCTCTATTGACCCCCTTGAGTGAGGGGGTTAATTAAGGGCTTATGGGGGTCTGTCTTGACCCTCCTGAGTGACGGGTTAATTAAGTGCTTATGGGGGTCTGTATTGACCCCTATGAGTGACAGGGTTAATGAAGGGCTTATGGTGGTCTACATTGACCCCCATAAGTGACAGGGTTAATTAGGGGTTTATGGGGGTCTGTATTGACCCCTATGAGTGAGGGGGTTAATTAAGTGCTTATGGGGGTCTCTATTGACACCCATGAGTGACAGGGTTAATGAAGGGCTTATGGTGGTCTATATTGACCATCATGAGTGACAGTGTTAATTAGGGGTTTATGGGGGTCTGTATTGACCCCCATGAGTGAGAGGGTTAATTAAGTGCTTATGGGGATCTGTATTGACCCCTATGAGTGACAAAGTTAATGAAGGGCTTATGGTGGTCTATATTGACCCCCATAAGTGACAGGGTTAATTAGGGGTTTATGGGGGTCTGTATTGACCCCTATGAGTGAGGGGGTTAATTAAGTGCTTATGGGGGTCTCTATTGACCCCCATGAGTGACAGGGTTAATGAGGGTCTTATGGTGGTCTATATTGACCTTCATGAGTGACAGGGTTAATTAGGGGTTTATGGGGGTCTGTATTGACCCCCATGAGTGAGGGGGTTAGTTAAGTGCTTATGGGGGTCTGTATTGACCCCCATGAGTGAGAGGGTTAATGAAGGGCTTATGGGGGTCTGTATTGACCCCCATGAGTGACAGGGTTAATGAAGGGCTTATGGGGGTCTGTATTGACCCCCATGAGTGAAAGGGTTAATGTAGGGCTTATGGGGTCTGTATTGACCTCCATGAGTGACAGGGTTAATGAAGGGCTTATGGGGGTCTGTATTGACCCGAATGAGTGACAGGGTTAATGAAGGGCTTATGGGGGTCTATATTGACCCCCATGAATGACAGGGTTAATTAGGGGTTTATGGGGGTCTGTATTGACCCCCATGAGTGACAGGGTTAATGAATGGCTTATGGGGGTCTATATTGACCCCCATGAGTGACAGGGTAAAATGAATGGCTTATGGGGGTCTATATTGACCCCCATGAGTGACAGGGTAAAAGAAGTGCTTATGGGGGCCTGTATTAACCCCCATAATTGACAGGGGTAATGAAGGGCTTATGGGGGTCTGTAATGACCCCCATGAGTGACAGGGTTAATGAAGGGCTTATGGGGGTCTATATTGACCCCCCTGAGTGAGGGGGTTAATTAAGTGCTTATGGGGTCTGTATTGACCCCCATGAGTGACACAGTTAAAGAAGTGCTTATGGGGGTCTGTATTGAACCCCATGAGTGACAGGATTAATGAAGGGCTTATGAGGGTCTGTATTGACCCCCATGAGTGAAAGGGTTAATGAAGGGCTTATGGGGTCTGTATTGACCTCCATGAGTGACAGGGTTAATGAAGGGCTTATGGGGGTCTGTATTGCCCCCATGATTGACACAGTTAATGAAGTGCTTATGGGGGTCTGTATTGCCGCCCATGAGTGACAGGGTTAATGAAGGGCTTATGGGAGTCTGTATTGACCCCCATGAGTGACAGGGTTAATAAAGGGCTTATGGTGGTCTATATTGACCACCATAAATGACAGGGTTAATTAGGGGTTTATGGGGGTCTGTATTGACCCCCATGAGTGACAGGGTTAATGAAGGGCTTATGGGGGTCTGTATTGACCCACATGAGTGACAGGGTTAATGAAGGGCTTATGGGGGTCTATATTGACCCCCCTGAGTGTGGGGGTTAATGAGGTGCTTATGGGGTCTGTATTGACCACCATGAGTGACAGGGTTAATGAAGGGCTTATGGGGGTCAGTATTGACCCCCATGAGTGACAGGTTTAATGAAGGCTTATGAGGGACTATATTGACCCCCGTGAGTGACAGGGTTAATGAAGTGCTTATGGGGGCCTGTATTGACCCCCATGAGTGACAGGGTTAATTAGGGGCTTATGGGGGTCTATATTGACCCCCATGAGTGAGGGGGTTAATTAAGTGCTTATGGGGGTCTGTATTGAACCCCATGAGTGAGGGGGTTAATTAAGTGCTTATGGGGTCTGTATTGAACCACATGAGTGACAGGATTAATGAAGGGCTTATGAGGGTCTGTATTGACCCCCATGAGTGAAAGGGTTAATGAAGGGCTTATGGGGTCTGTATTGACCTCCATGAGTGACAGGGTTAATGAAGGGCTTATGGGGGTCTGTATTGACCCCCATGATTGACACAGTTGATGAAGTGCTTAGGAGGGTCTGTATTGACCCCCATGAGTGACAGGGTTAATGAAGGGCTTATGGGAGTCTGTATTGACCCCCATGAGTGACAGGGTTAATAAAGGGCTTATGGGGGTCTATATTGACCACCATGAATGACAGGGTTAATTAGGGGTTTATGGGGGTCTGTATTGACCCCCATGAGTGACAGGGTTAATGAAGGGCTTATGGGGGTCTGTATTGACCCACATGAGTGACAGGGTTAATGAAGGGCTTATGGGGGTCTATATTGACCCCCCTGAGTGTGGGGGTTAATGAAGTGCTTATGGGGTCTGTATGGACCACCATGAGTGACAGGGTTAATGAAGGGCTTATGGGGTCTGTATTGACCCCCATGATTGACACAGTTAATGAAGTGCTTATGGGGGTCTGTATTGACCCCCATGAGTGACAGGGTTAATGAAGGGTTTATGGGAGTCTGTATTGACCCCCATGAGTGAGGGGGTTAATTAAGTGCTTATGGGGTCTGTATTGACCCCCATAAGTGACACAGTTAATGAAGTTCTTATGGGGGTCTGTATTGAACCCCATAAGTGAGGAGGTTAATTAAGTGCTTATGGGGTCTGTATTGAACCCCATGAGTGACAGGATTAATGAAGGGCTTATGAGGGTCTGTATTGACCCCCATGAGTGAAAGGGTTAATGAAGGGCTTATGGGGTCTGTATTGACCTCCATGAGTGACAGGGTTAATGAAGGGCTTATGGGGGTCTAAATTGACCCCCATGATTGACACAGTTAATGAAGTGCTTATGGGGGTCTGTATTGACCCCCATGAGTGACAGGGTTAATGAAGGGTTTATGGGAGTCTGTATTGACCCCCATGAGTGACAGGGTTAATAAAGGGCTTATGGGGGTCTATATTGACCACCATGAATGACAGGGTTAATTAGGAGTTTATGGGGGTCTGTATTGACCCCCATGAGTGACAGGGTTAATGAAGGGCTTATGGGGGTCTGTATTGACGCACATGAGTGACAGGGTTAATGAAGGGCTTATGGGGGTCTATATTGACCCCCCTGAGTGTGGGGGTTAATGAAGTGCTTATGGGGTCTGTATGGACCACCATGAGAGACAGGGTTAATGAAGGGCTTATGGGGGTCAGTATTGACCCCGATGAGTGACAGGTTTAATGCAGGCTTATAGGGGTCTATATTGACCCCTGTGAGTGACAGGGTTAATGAAGGGCTTATGGGGGTCAGTATTGACCCCGATGAGTGACAGGTTTAATGAAGGCTTATGGGGGTTTATATTGACCCCTGTGAGTGACATGGTTAATGAATGGCTTATGGGGGTCTATATTGACCCCCATGAGTGACAGGGTTAATGAAGGGCTTATGGGGGTCTGTATTGACCCCCATGAGTGACAGGGTTAATGAAGGCTTATGGGGGTCTATATTGACCCCCATGAGTGAAAGGGTTAATTAGTGGTTTATGGGGGTCTTTATTGACCCCCATGTGTGACAGGGTTAATGAATGGCTTATGGGGGTCAGTATTGACCCCCATGAGTTACAGGGTTAATGAAGGGCTTATGGGGTCTGTATTGACCTCCATGAGTGACAGGGTTAATGAAGGGCTTATGGGGGTCTGTATTGACCCCCATGATTGACCCAGTTAATGAAGGGCTTATGGGGGTCTGTATTGGCCCCCATGATTGACACAGTTAATGAAGTGCTTATGGGGGTCTGTATTGACCCCCATGAGTGACAGGGTAAATAAAGGGCTTATGGGGGTCTATATTGACCACCATGAATGACAGGGTTAATTAGGGGTTTATGGGGGTCTGTATTGACCCCCATGAGTGAGGGGGTTAATTAAGTGCTTATGGGGTCTGTATTGACCCCCATGAGTGACAGGGTTAATGAAGGGCTTATGGGGGTCTATATTGACCCCCCTGAGTGTGGGGGTTAATGAAGTGCTTACGGGGGCCTGTATTGACCCCCATGAGTGACAGGGTTAATTAGGGGCTTATGGGGGTCTATATTGACCCCCATGAGTGACAGGGTTAATGAATGGCTTATGGGGGTCTATATTGACCCCCATGAGTGACAGGGTTAATGAAGGGCGTATGGGGGTCTGTATTGACCCCCATGAGTGACAGGGTTAATTAATGGCTTATGGGGGTCTATATTGACCCCCATGAGTGACAGGGTTAATGAATGGCTTATGGGGGTCTGTATTGACCCCCGTGAGTGACAGGGTTAATGAAGGGCTTATGGGGGTCTATATTGACCCCCATGAATGACAGGGTTAATTAGGGGTTTATGGGGGTCTGTATTGACCCCCATGAGTGACAGGGTTAATTAATGGCTTATGGGGGTCTATATTGACCCCCGTGAGTGACAGGGTTAATGAAGGGCTTATGGGGGTCTATATTGACCCCCATGAATGACAGGGTTAATTAGGGGTTTATGGGGGGCTGTATTGACCCCCATGAGTGACAGGGTTAATTAATGGCTTATGGGGGTCTATATTGACCCCCATGAGTGACAGGGTAAAATGAATGGCTTATGGGGTCTATATTGACCCCCATGAGTGACAGGGTAAAAGAAGTGCTTATGGGGGCCTGTATTAACCCCCATGATTGACACGGTTAATGAAGGGCTTATGGGGGTCTGTATTGACCCCCATGAGTGACAGGGTTAATGAAGGGCTTATGGGGGTCTATATTGACCCCCCTGAGTGAGGGGGTTAAATAAGTGCTTATGGGGTCTGTATTGACCCCCATGAGTGACACAGTTAATAAGTGCTTATGGGGTCTGTATTGAACCCCATGAGTGACAGGATTAATGAAGGGCTTATGAGGGTCTGTATTGACCCCCATAAGTGAAAGGGTTAATGAAGGGCGTATGGGGTCTGTATTGACCTCCATGAGTGACAGGGTTAATGAAGGGCTTATGGGGGTCTGTATTGACCCCCATGATTGACACAGTTAATGAAGTGCTTATGGGGGTCTGTATTGACCCCCATGAGTGACAGGGTTAATGAAGGGCTTATGGGAGTCTGTATTGACCCCCATGATTGACACAGTTAATGAAGTGCTTATGGGGGTCTGTATTGACCCCCATGAGTGACAGGGTTAATAAAGGGCTTATGGGTGTCTATATTGACCACCATGAATGACAGGGTTAATTAGGGGTTTATGAGGGTCTGTATTGACCCCCATGAGTGACAGGGTTAATGAAGGGCTTATGGGGGTCTGTATTGACCCACATGAGTGACAGGGTTAATGAAGGGCTTATGGGGGTCTATATTGACCCCCATGAATGACAGGGTTAATTAGGGGTTTATGGGGGTCTGTATTGACCCCCATGAGTGACAGGGTTAATTAATGGCTTATGGGGGTCTATATTGACCCCCATGAGTGACAGGGTAAAATGAATGGCTTATGGGGTCTATATTGACCCCCATGAGTGACAGGGTAAAATAAGTGCTTATGGGGGCCTGTATTAACCCCCATGATTGACACGGTTAATGAAGGGCTTATGGGGGTCTGTATTGACCCCCATGAGTGACAGGGTTAATGAAGGGCTTATGGGGGTCTATATTGACCCCCCTGAGTGAGGGGGTTAAATAAGTGCTTATGGGGTCTGTATTGACCCCCATGAGTGACACAGTTAATAAGTGCTTATGGGGGTCTGTATTGAACCCCATGAGTGACAGGATTAATGAAGGGCTTATGAGGGTCTGTATTGACCCCCATAAGTGAAAGGGTTAATGAAGGGCGTATGGGGTCTGTATTGACCTCCATGAGTGACAGGGTTAATGAAGGGCTTATGGGGGTCTGTATTGACCCCCATGATTGACACAGTTAATGAAGTGCTTATGGGGGTCTGTATTGACCCCCATGAGTGACAGGGTTAATGAAGGGCTTATGGGAGTCTGTATTGACCCCCATGAGTGACAGGGTTAATAAAGGGCTTATGGGGGTCTATATTGACCACCATGAATGACAGGGTTAATTAGGGGTTTATGAGGGTCTGTATTGACCCCCATGAGTGACAGGGTTAATGAAGGGCTTATGGGGGTCTGTATTGACCCACATGAGTGACAGGGTTAATGAAGGGCTTATGGGGGTCTATATTGACCATCCTGAGTGTGGCGGTTAATGAAGTGCTTATGGGGTCTGTATTGACCACCATGAGTGACAGGGTTAATGTAGGGCTTATGGGGGTCAGTATTGACCCCCATGAGTGACAGGGTAAAATGAATGGCTTATGGGGTCTATATTGACCCCCATGAGTGACAGGGTAAAAGAAGTGCTTATGGGGGCCTGTATTAACCCCCATGACTGACACGGTTAATGAAGGGCTTATGGGGGTCTGTATTGACCCCCATGAGTGAGGGGGTTAAATAAGTGCTTATGGGGTCTGTATTGACCCCCATGAGTGACACAGTTAATAAGTGCTTATGGGGGTCTGTATTGAACCCCATGAGTGACAGGATTAATGAAGGGCTTATGAGGGTCTGTATTGACCCCCATAAGTGAAAGGGTTAATGAAGGGCGTATGGGGTCTGTATTGACCTCCACGAGTGACAGGGTTAATGGAGGGCTTATGGGGGTCTGTATTGACCCCCATGATTGACACAGTTAATGAAGTGCTTATGGGGGTCTGTATTGACCCCCATGAGTGACAGGGTTAATGAAGGGCTTATGGGAGTCTGTATTGGCCCCCATGAGTGACAGGGTTAATAAAGGGCTTATGGGGGTCTATATTGACCACCATGAATGACAGGGTTAATTAGGGGTTTATGAGGGTCTGTATTGACCCCAATGAGTGACAGGGTTAATGAAGGGCTTATGGGGGTCTGTATTGACCCACATGAGTGACAGGGTTAATGAAGGGCTTATGGGGGTCTATATTGACCATCCTGAGTGTGGGGGTTAATGAAGTGCTTATGGGGTCTGTATTGACCACCATGAGTGACAGGGTTAATGTAGGGCTTATGGGGGTCAGTATTGACCCCCATGAGTGACAGGTTTAATGAAGGCTTATGGGGGTCTATATTGACCCCCGTGAGTGACAGGGTTAATAAAGTGCTTATGGGGGCCTGTATTGACCCCCATGAGTGACAGGGTTAATTAGGGGCTTATGGGGGTCTATATTGACCCCCATGAGTGAGGGGGTTAATTAAGTGCTTATGGGGTCTGTATTGACCCCCATGAGTGACACAGTTAATGAAATGCTTATGGGGGTCTGTATTGAACCCCATGAGTGACAGGATTAATGAAGGGCTTATGGGGTCTGTATTGAACCACATGAGTGACAGGATTAATGAAGGGCTTATGATGGTCTGTATTGACCCCCATGAGTGAAAGGGTTAATGAAGGGCTTATGGGGTCTGTATTGACCTCCATGAGTGACAGGGTTAATGAAGGGCTTATGGGGGTCTGTATTGACCCCCATGATTGACACAGTTAATGAAGTGCTTATGGGGGTCTGTATTGACCCCCATGAGTGACAGGGTTAATGAAGGGCTTATGGGAGTCTGTATTGACCCCCATGAGTGACAGGATTAATAAAGGGCTTATGGGGGTCTATATTGACCACCATGAATGACAGGGTTAATTAGGGGTTTATGAGGGTCTGTATTGACCCCCATGAGTGACAGGGTTAATGAAGGGCTTATGGGGGTCTGTATTGACCCACATGAGTGACAGGGTTAATGAAGGGCTTATGGGGGTCTATATTGACACCCCGGAGTGTGGGGGTTAATGAAGTGCTTATGGGGTCTGTATGGACCACCATGAGTGACAGGGTTAATGAAGGGCTTATGGGGGTCAGTATTGACCCCGATGAGTGACAGGTTTAATGAAGGCTTATGGTGGTCTATATTGACCCCCGTGAGTGACAGGGTTAATGAAGTGCTTATGGGGCCTGTATTGACCCCCATGAGTGACAGGGTTAATTAGGGGCTTATGGGGGTCTATATTGACCCCCATGAGTGACAGGGTTAATGAATGGCTTATGGGGGTCTATATTGACCCCCATGAGTGACAGGGTTAATGAAGGTCTTATGGGGGTCTGTATTGACCCCCATGAGTGACAGGGTTAATGAATGGCTTATGGGGGTCTGTATTGACCCCCATGAGTGACAGGGTTAATGAAGGCTTATGGGGGTCTATATTGACCCCCGTGAGTGACAGGGTTAATGAAGTGCTTATGGGGGCCTGTATTGACCCCCATGAGTGACAGGATTAATTAGGGGCTTATGGGGGTCTGTATTGACCCCCATGAGTTACAGGGTTAATGAAGGGCTTATGGAGGTCTATATTGACCCCCATCAATGACAGGGTAAATTAGGGGTTTATGGGGGTCTTTATTGACCCCCATGAGTGACAGGGTTAATGAATTGCTTTTGGGGGTCTATATTGACCCCCATGAGTGACAGGGTTAATGAAGGGCTTATGGGGGTCTGTATTGACCCCCATAAGTGACAGGGTTAATGAAGGCTTATGGGGGTCTATATTGACCCCCATGAATGACAGGGTGAATTAGGGGTTTATGGGGGTCTGTATTGACCCCCATGTGTGACAGGGTTAATGAATGGCTTATGGGGGCCTGTATTGACCCCCATGAGTGACAGGGTTATTGAAGGGCTTATGGGGGTCTGTATTGATGCCCATGAGTGACAGGGTTAATGAAGGGCTTATGGGGGTTTATATTGACCCCCCTGAGTGAGGGGGTTAATGAAGTGCTTATGGGGGTCTGTATTGACCCCCATGAGTGACAGGGTTAATGAATGGCTTATGGGGGTCTATATTGACCCCCGTGAGTGACAGGATTAATGAAGTGCTTATGGGGGCCTGTATTGACCCCCATGAGTGACAGGGTTAATGAATCGCTTATGGGGGTCTATATTGACCCCCATGAGTGACAGGGTTAACGAAGGGCTTATGGGGGTCTGTATTGACCCACATGAGTGGCAGGGTTAATGAAGGCTTATGGGGGTCTATATTGACCCCCATGAATGACAGGGTTAATTAGGGGTTTATGGGGTTCTGTATTGACCCCCATGTGTGACAGGGTTAATGAAAGGCTTATGGGGGCCTGTATTGACCCCCATGAGTGACAGGGTTAATGAAGGCTTATGGGGGTCTATATTGACCCCCATGAGTGACAGGGTTAATGAAGTGCTTATGGGGGCCTGTATTGACTCCCATGAGTGACAGGGTTAATTAGGGGCTTATGGGGGTCTGTATTGACCCCCGAGAGTGACAGGGTTAATGAAGGGTTTATGGGGGTCTATAATGACCCCCATCAATGACATGGTTAATTAGGGGTTTATGGGGGTCTTTATTGACCCCCATGAGTGACAAGGTTAATGAATGGCTTATGGGTCCTGTATTGACCCCCATGAGTGACAGGGTTAATGAAGGGCTTATGGGGGTCTGTATTGATGCCCATGAGTAACAGGGTTAATGAAGGGCTTATGGGAGTGTATATTGACCCCCCTGAGTGAGGGGGTTAATGAAGTGCTTATGGGGGTCTGTATTGACCCCCATGAGTGACACAGTTAATGAAGTGCTTATGGGGGTCTGTATTGACCCCCATGAGTGACAGGGTTAATGAATGGCTTATGGGGGTCTATATTGACCCCCGTGAGTGACAGGGTTAATGAAGTGCTTATGGAAACCTGTATTGACCCCCATGAGTGACAGGGTTAATGAAGGGCTTATGGGGGACTATATTGACCCCCCATGAGTGACAGGGTTAATTAGGGTTTTATGGGGGTCTGTATTGACCCCATGAGTGACAGGGTTAATGAATGGCTTATGGGGGTCTATATTTACCCCCATGAGTGACAGGGTTAAAGAAGTGCTTATGGGGGCCTGTATTGACCCCTGTGAATGACAGGGTTAATGAAGGGCTTATAGGGGTCTGTATTGACCCGCATGAGTTACAGGGTTAATGAAGGGCTTATGGGGGTCTATATTGACCCCCCTGAGTGAGGGGGTTAATGAAGTGCTTATGGGGGTCTGTATTGACCCCCATGAGTGACACACATAATGAAGTGTTATGGGGGTCTGTATTGACCCCCATGAGGGACAGGGTTAATGAAGGGCTTGTGCAGGTCAGTATTGACCCCCATGAGTGACAGGTTTGATGAATTGCTTATGGGGGTCCTTATTGACCCCCATGAGTGACAGGGTTAAGGATGGGCTTATGGGGGTCTATATTTACCAGTATGAGTGACAGGGTTAATTAGGGGTTTATGGTGGTCTGTATTGACCCCCATGAGTGACAGGGTTAATGAATGGCTTATGGGGGTCTATATTGACCCCCATGAGTGACAGGGTTAAAGAAGTGCTTATGGGGGCCTGTATTGACCCCCATGAGTGACAGGGTTAATGAAGGGCTTATGGGGGTCTGTATTGACCCCCATGAGTGACAGGGTTAATGAAGGGCTTATGGGGGACTATATTGACCCCCCTGAGTGAGGGGGTTAATGAAGTGCTTATGGGGGTCTGTATTGACCCCCATGAGTGACACAGTTAATGAAGTGCTTATGGGGGTCTATATTGACCCCATGAGTGACAGGGTTGCTGAAGGACTTATGGGGGTCTATATTGACCCCCATGTGTGACAGGGTGATAGTGTATATATTATTTTTTTTATAACGGGTCCTTTAAGGACCTTTACGGTCTTTTAAGGACGCGTAACACAGGAATTTTGAATTTTCCTTGCAGCGCGGGTCCCTGAATGCGTGCGATCGGGTCCCCCCTGCGATGGTTAATGTGGGGTTAATGCAGGTCTCCGAGCTTATCTCGGATCCCGTGGGGTTAATGTGGGTTTCCGAGCTTATCTCGGATCCCTTCTTGGGTAAGTTGACGGTGGCTGGGCAGTCCTGGGTCTTTGAGCCTCTTTTTCTACTTTTTTGGCGGCCATTTTTTCTCTCGCTAAGGGGATTTTCGTGTGTCTGAACTCGGGAATTTGGACTTAAATGGAGGTGTAACTTCACTTTCAGAGGTCCTGGGTGCCCCCCCCCTTGCTATGGGTAAGCTTTTTATGTATGTTTTGTGAGTATTTGGTGTGTTTTGACTGCTTTTAGGTGCACGTTATGGTCGTATTTTTCGTGCATGTGGGTGTTTGTTCCGTTAAGGTTGGTTCCGAGATCGTGTGTGTGTGGCTGGGCAATCCTGGGTTTTGAGCCTCGTTTTCGCATTTGCGCATTTCGTTTTCGCATTTGCAAGCATCGCAAGGGATGCAGTTCTTGCGGGCTCGCTGCGCGAGCCTGCAAGCATGAGCAACGGCTCGTATGCTCACAACTATATATGTGATGACATAGAATTATTTCTAACATTAGTTCAAACTCTTACACATGTTTACTTTATCTTGCCTGGCTTTCCTCCCCCTTCCCCCTTTTATGGCCTGCATAATTTGCATAGATCTCCTCCTTCCCACATGTCTTGGCATTTCCTTTCACTTAACTGCTCTCTCTCTCTCTTTCCCTGTTCTATCGGTCCCTCACACCGTATTTATATATATTTTCTTTTAGCCCCAATTGTTACCTGCATCCTGTTCTCAGTAGGCCTCATTGCTTACTCTGAATTCTGGGAGTTCTGCCCTCCCTCCCTGCCCCTCAACTTCCCACCGCATTTCTGATCACATTTATAGTGGAATGGGAATCACCTGACTTTCCTGCTTGCATATATTATCTCACCACTAGGGGCAGAAAACATATTAAATGCTAGAGCCCTCACCTCTGTTCCTTCACTCTTCCACTAAATTAAAAACCTTTCTAACTTTCACTTCTCTTCTGACCCTTGTTATTCCTTATCTGTTTAATCTTTCCCTGGTTTCTGTCCCTTCCATTCCCTTTAGATTGTAAGTGGCGAGTTTTCAGTCCTCTAGGATGCTTTGGGAAAAAGCACTTTCTGCAAAGATTCTAAGCTCAAAACAGGGTCCTCCATTTTTGGAAGTTTGTTAATGCTGTATTTTTCCTTGTTTTTTTATCCCCTGTATTGCTCTACGGAATATCCTGGCGTGTTACAAATAAAAGTTAATAATAAGCTTTGTTAATTCCGAATTTTCGATCTTAGGAAGGTCGCAGGAGGTCAGAAAGGTACGAATGTTAAAATCTAATGGTGAATAGGAGTGAAGTTTTTGATAGAATTTGACAAACACCTCTTGATTTCTAGATGGATTAGACGTGACTAGACCCTATCTGTTTTAACACTACTTATTTTGGTTTGCATCACCTTAGCTCTCAGTTGTCTAGCCAAAAGTGATCCTGTTTTAATTGTCATGTTAATTAATTTATGGCCGGTGCGACTGCATGCCTTCTCCGTTCGTTCTGCCAAAATCACGTTCAGACTTGTTCTTAGCCTATTTGTCTTACTTTAATTGTATAATTCTCTTGATTAATTTTCTCTAGATTATCCAACTCCTCCATTAGTTTAGACTCTTTGTCTCTTAATGTCCTCTTATACCTCGCAGCAAGTTTTATGCAAACCATATATGCCTTATGCACCCCCCAGACCCAGCCAATTCCCACGACAGGTTGAGCGTCAGTCTCAAAGTAAAATTTCAACTCTTTAATATGTTGAACACTATGAGGGGGGGAGGATAGAAGGAACTCATTGATTCTCCATTTATACTGAGAAATAGGTGTAAGTCAAACACCATGGAACATCATTTTTTAGCCAAGGAGCATATCCGAAAAAACTGGCAAGGAACGAAACAACAAAACAAAAGAAACAACAGGTAACCCGAAAGTGGGATTTGAATACATCTTGCCAAGTACAAAACACCAATATAAACGGCAATTCACAAATCAACATTGTCAACCTATCGGACTTTACTTTAAAGAAAGCCCATGAATCACTACTAACAAAGGGTTTGTCCTTCGTTCCAACAAGCAACTCCAAACTATTTGACAATATAAAAGACGTCAATCTGTTTGTCAGAAAACTAGCATTGAAAAAATGGTATCTTAACAAGGAAGTCCGTGAACTTAACCAACTAGGGGTGGATCAGGAACAGGCAGAAGCCTTCAAAGCTTTAATGGCATTGCTGGATGAGCAAGATATATCTGCACCCAAAAACAAAAAATATAAAGAAAGGATAAAAAACAAAAGCAAATTTACTCCGGACTTAACAATGTTCGCCAACATACAATTCTTTCTAGACATGGTGGAAAAGGACCTTATAAAGCATGCCACCAATATTGCGGCATATAAGGTTGATGGCCAACACCTAAGTATGCTGGAAGAAAAGCATTAAAAGAGCTTGCTGATGCCAATATAATAATTAAACCAGCAGACAAGGGAGGCAACATTGTACTACTGAACGGCCCGTATTATCTGGAAATGTGTAACAAGATATTGAGAGACAAGACAACGTACACAATATTGAAAGAGAATCCAACATGGAAATTTCGGAAGGAATTACAAACAATACTATTTAATGCAAAAGGTAAAAAACTGATTGATCAGTCTACATTTGATTTTTTATTACCCAAGCATATTACAATAGCAACTTTTTACGCTTTACCGAAAATCCATAAGGAAATCTCTCCTGTACCAGGCCGTCCAATTGTTTCTGGAAATAATTGCCTCACGGAAAGAATAAGTAAATTTGTTGACGAACATCTTAAAGAAACAGTTAAAACTCTGCCATCATACCTTCAAGATACATTGGATGTTTTAAAACAGTTAGATGACATCACAGTACCTGAACAAACAATTCTAATCACAATTGACGTCGAACAGCTTTACTCATCTATTCCCCATGATATGGGTATTAAAGCAGTCAAACACTTCTTAAGTATGCATAGTAGTGAAGATATCGAAATAATGAACTCATCATTACACTTCTTGAGTTCACACTTACCAAGAATTATTTCCTATTTGACAATCGGTGGTACCATCAAAGCAAGGGAACAGCGATGGGGACCTCCTGTGCGCCCAGTTATGCCAACCTATATCTAGGCTACTGGGAGGCAACAGAAATCTTCAATGAAGACATGCAGAAGTAGTTATCGCCCTATTTCCCTTATTAATATAGATCTAAAAATATACACAAAAATCATGGCTAATAGATTAAATAAAATTATTCCAAAGTTGATACATTTTGATCAATCGGGCTTTGTACAAGGCCGTCAGGCATCAGATAACACCAGACGTTTAATAGATCTAATGTTCTCCATTCGGAAAAAAAGGATCCCCACACTAATCCTGTCATTGGATGCAGAAAAAGCATTCGACAGGGTTAGTTGGGAATTCATGAACGCAGTATTACAAAAGTTTGGGTTCACAAATTTTGCTTCTAAAACAATTAAAGCTATTTATAAGGATACAACAGCCTATATTGCAGGTACAAACTTCGAAACAGAGAAGTTTGGAATCAGCAACGGAACACGACAGGGATGCCCCCTTTCCCCACTGCTTTTTTTGTTATTTATGGAACCATTAGCATCATTAATAAGGAAAGCTGAAAATATCAAAGGTATAAAAATAGGTAATAATGATTACAAAATAATGTTATTTGCGGACGATATCATGTTAACATTAACAGATCCAATAGGTTCTTGTGCTAGTTTACAACAATTGCTAACAGACTTTGGTAGAGTTTCTTATTTCAAAATAAATCCTCTGAAATCAGATATTATACATAAATATATAGAGCAAGATACATTAAATAAATTAAAAAAACTATATGCGTTTAATTGGAATACTAAATATGTCACTCATTTAGGTATTAAATTCAGCTTCCAAAATAATAAAATTATAGCAAATAATATAACAGAAATATTAAAACAGATTAGAATACTGCTATATGAATGGAATTTAACAAGATTATCCTGGTCGGCAAGAATAGCTATAGTTAATATGAGTATTGTCCCTAAAATAACATATTTAATGAGTTGTGTCCCGGAGAAAGTCCCGGAATATATCATTAAAATAATACAGCAAATAATAGACAAATTTGTTTATGCAGGGAAAAAAGTGAGAGTTAAAAAAACTATAACAAATAGAAAGTTTGATCTGGGAGGCATGGGATCTCCAGATATGAAAAGGATCAGCGAAAATATAGCAATATCTCACATAATTAATATGAACTTACAACATAGGATAATAGGATGGAAAACTATTGAGGAAGATCTAGTGGGAATTACCCCAATAAGAACATTGCTGGGGAAATTTAACGGAAAAGAAACAATATGGGATAAATTACCAGAAGGTATAAGATCTATTATAAAATTCTGGGGGAAAAGTAAAATCAGAGCAGAGTTATTCCATATACCTTCCGCTACCACACCTATAGATATATTAAGAGATGAATCATTTAATTTAGAAATAAATTTATTGAAAAAAGCATCAATTATGTATATAGCTGATTTATACCCAGCAGGCAGTCTATTAAAGCAAAGGGAACTTCAGGAGAAAGGAGTAACAAAATCCTTCACATGGATAAATTATGGAATATTGTTAGAAAAAATGAAACAAAAGGGATTTATATATGATAAAATAGATAAATTGTACGACTTGGAAGCAATTATGATTAGAGGTCAGGTGAATCATCTGGTATCAAAAATTAGCAAAAGTAGGATTAAACTTATGAAATTTGAGAAAACCAAGAGTATAAAAGACTGGGAATATAACCTTAATATAGACTATAATGAGCAAGAATGGTTAAGGGCTCTAAGGATAATAAAGAAATCTTCGATTAACTCCATGTATAGAGAATTGTATTTTAAATTAACACAAAAGTGGTATATAGTACCAACAACTATGAAAAAGTTTGATTCCCAACAATCATCATTATGCTGGAAAGGTTGTGGTAAAGAAGGCAATACACAACATATGTGGTGGGAATGCGTTAAGATAAGGGAATTCTGGGAAGAATGTTGTGGACATCTGACAATAATTGCAGGGACAAGATGCCCGTGTTCCCCGGAGTTGATATTATTCCATATAGGGATAGATACATACTTCCCCAGTAATAAATTCTTGATATCTCACATATTATTGATCATTAAAGCAATGGTAGTTAAATATTGGAACAAATTGGAAATTCCTAAGTGGAAAGAGATTATTAATAAAATCAATTACAATAAAGATCTGATGAAAGAAAATACAGATGAACAGTCCAAGAATATAAACAATTTTAATTGGACTATCTGGGAGCAGTATATGGAAGAATATTAATGGGGAACATGGATAAAGATATATTTGAAGTCGATGTCTACTATGACTGATAGAGTTACAAACGCTGTCAAATAGTCCAGAGATAAAGGAAATATTTCCCACTATTTACCTTCGTTAGAATTAAATATTGGTATACTGTGTCTATAGATATGTCTATTTCGATTGTGGACCACTGTGTTGAACCTGGTTGCTTGTATTTGTTGGGTAATTGCATGTATGTTATGTGATCAAAAAAAAAAAAAAAAAAATAGAAAAGGGTTAGAAATGGAGAGGATAGAAGGGGAAAGCGATGTAAGATCAATAAAAAACCTTTTATAAATAATTTATACAGGGAGCTATACCTTAAATTAATATAAAAGAAGTATATAGGCCCTGTTTTTATGAATACGTTCGTTTACCAGATTTCCCTTTACTGTTGGAAGGGTTGTGGAAAAGTTGGTAGATCCTTCCATAAGCGGTGGGGACGTATTAGAATAAGCATTCAGAGGTTTAAAAACGTGGGAGGATCACTTTATATTTAAAAGATGCTATCCCTCTTCTCTGCTATTCCAACAATGTTCATTATAATGTATTTATAATTGAGTGCAATAAGAGATGAAATGTATGTATATGTTTTGTATGTTTTTTTTAAAGAATAAAAAAAAAAAAAAAAAAAAAAAAAAAAAAAAAAAAAAAAAAAAAAAAAGACATGCAGAAGTTCACAGAAAATATATTACTGTGGCAGCGCTTCATTGATGACATACTACTTTTTTGGACAGGTCTTAAGGAATTATTTCTTGAATTTATCAACATATTGAATCAGAATGACATGGGTCTAAGATTCACATATATGGTCAACAATAGTGAAGTCGAATTTCTGGATCTTACTATTTTGAAAGACAATATAGGCAAGATACATACATCAGTATTTCGTAAACCCACTGCATCCAATTCACTTCTTCACTGGTCTAGCCAACACCCTCTAAGATCAAAATCAGGGATACCGACTGGACAATACCTGCGACTAAAACGAAATTGTGATAATGAATTGGACTTCAAGCAAAAAGCAAAAGAACCACGAATGAGATTCAAACAAAGAGGCTACCCTAACCGTGTGCTCAAGAGAGCCTATAGTAGAGCCTTGTTGAGTAAACGTGAAGACTTGATATACAAGGATAAAGGCGAACTCAAAGAGCAGGATATAAAAATACGTTGCATAATGCAATATGGCCAAGATTGGCGTGCTATTAAACAAATCCTTAAAAAACACTGGTACATTCTACAAGAGGATGAGGCATTAAAAGAATCATTAACACCTGAACCCTCCATAACATATAGGAGGAATAAAAACATAAAAGATGCATTGGTAAGGAGTTATTACAAACCTCCTTGTAAACCATTGAACTGGTTAACTCCAACAATAGGATTATTCAAATGTGGCCACTGCAAAGCTTGCAACTACATTCAACCTAGCAAAGAATTCATTGACTATAAGACAGGAAAGAAGTATCCAGTAAAAACCTTCTTAAACTGCGAATCCACACACGTTATCTATGTAATGACCTGTCCGTGTCATAAATATTATGTGGGAAAAACCTTTCGACAACTACGAAGGCGGATCCTGGAACATGTGTATTCAATAACTAAGTTCCTGGACACTCCTGTCCCCAGACATATTAATAATTTCCATCAAAATCAGGCTGGGGTAATGAAGTTCCAAGTTTTGGAAAAACTATCGGTAGGACCCAGAGGTAGAAACATTGACCAAATCTTACTTCAAAAAGAAAGTAAATGGATATTCACACTGAACAGCAAATACCCAATGGGCCTTAATGAAGGATATTCCTATTCTGCTTTTCTTTAGAGCACTTTTTTCTTAACTCCCTTTCCTTCAATATTATTTCCACACACAATTTATTATTCACTAGCAAATTCGCCCTCCATTTACACAGGTCTCACTCAAATCAGTCACTCATTAGTAGATTCGCATTTTACACCATGCATTCTCATCATACAACCGTGATAGTTGTTTCACATGTCATTTCACATTTTCTCTGATACAATTACACTATTGTGGTATACCTATTCCACCATCTTTTTTGTTTATGCTTAGGTATCTAAGCCTTATTCATTTTATTTTGTCTTATAGATATGATATATATCTTTTATTTTAGCATATATTATATTTTCACTTTTGGGATCTTTCAAATTACTGTAATTAATTTGCAGATATATTTGGAGTATATGCACAGCTTTTTGCCCCTCTTCACTAAGGGCACAGTATATGCCCAAGCACAATAGAATACTATTTATTTTTCATTTATAATTATAATTTTTATTTATATCCTAGCCCCAATGTTCATTTCCATAACAACATTCTTTGTAAATATATATTTGGTCCCCAGTTTCTTCAGTCAGTCCCTTTAGAACTTCTGCCATCTATTTGGGCCGTTTTTGAGCCTGTGCTGACAAAACTTGCAGGCATTTGTATCCCCTGTTAAAAACGATCCTAATAAAGTTGTATAGGATTTATATGGACGCCGTGACGTCACCACGTTGACGTTCCGGTGTCCATTTTGCCACTGTTACTAGTAAATAAAGTTTATTCACTTTGAAAAACGTCATGACGTAATGACGTTGCGCATCACTGCGTTTCTAATGAGATCCAATTAAGGAAGCGTCCTACAGGCCTTAAATAGGCCTAAAACGCTGTTTGAAGCTAAAAGCCTTTGAAAAAGTCCCCGTGGAGGGACGAAACGGCCCGTTGGCATCATTTTTCACAATTTTCTGATCCTGGAAACACTGGAAGCTAAGTACAAACACTCTTTGGAGTGTATTTTTTCCTTTTTTATAATTATATTGGCTCAACTATCACTTCATTTATTTATCCAACATTGTTATGACTCATTGACAATAGAGAGTCTATGGAGAACTGTATTGGAGAGCTTTAACTACTGAACAGCAAGTATATTGCTATATGTGTTTTGTTTAGCTCATATCCAATAGTGCCATTTTCCCCTTAAAATACTCTATGCTATAGTGAACCTGTAGAGCCATTGATGTATGATTGTATTTACTTTCAGTCTATTTAAGTATCTTCCAAGGTATCAGATTTCATTTTTATGTATATCAGTTTTTATATATATCGATACTCACATTTTGTACACATTGCTGCACTATCCTATGATTATCAGTATACCCTGTATCAACAGGAGTACCAGTATATTCTGATTTATGAGGATTTTGTAGCACAGTTTATGGTATGAATATAGAATACAACCATATTCAACTATTCATACTCAATATGATTAGAGTATCTATGCGTTATGCTCATACATTTTAATCGGCGTAGTTTTCGGATCAATAGTATCCAATAAAGTTTTTTCTTTTTAAATAATCTTTTTTGATACATTAAGGGGTGTAAAGCACCCAGGATACTACCAATATAGATCATTATTTTTCTATATTGTAAGTCAAACACCACTTTTCTATGGCATGATCTGAGCATGGGCACGGTACGGTATTGCAGCATTTTTAGCACCATCAATCAAGCCAGACTGTGCAAAAATGTAATCTAATCTAGAATATGTTTTAGGAGGGTGTGAGAAGAAATTATTTTGCAGTTCAAGCAGAGGAGCTTTCCTACAATTGTCTACCATTTCCATCTTCCTTAGAAGGGTTGCGGTCCTCCTCATCTTTTTAGAGAACCTCTTCCCCCCTCCCCATGAGAGGGGGGGATTGTTCATTATGAGATTACAGGTATATGTAAGTGAGGTGGATTATGAATGCATCCAGTAGAATGCATCATAACCCACCTAGCAATAAAGATTGCATGAAAACATGCAAACCATTTTTGCAATATAATAAAAAATGTGCTGGGGGTGATTTAGACACCCCAGCAACTGCGATTTGCATAAGGGATATCTTATTTTTAGTGAGATATCCATTATGCAGCACATGCGCATTCTGATTGGCTTATCAGCCAATCAGTGGTTTCCCAAGTAGGGAGTAGGCCGGCGGCGGCGGACCGAGAGCAACGCGAGTGTCTGACTGAGTGTGTCAGCATATGTGTGTGTGTTTGTTTCAATCACTCCATCTCCCGTAGATTCAAAGGCAGCCACCTGCTGCCTCACCCACCACACCTGTGGCCCCTGCAGCTATACCCTCGTCTCCTGCAGCCTCACCTGCTGCACTTGCGGCACCTGCAGCCTTACCAACTGCTTCTGCAGCAGCAAACGCGCCCCCATCGGGGACCTCCTGTGGCACCAACTTGGGTCGCTCACACCTCCCCCACAGCCTGCAGCCGGATAGCGCCCTGCGGCCTGCTCCCACACCTCCCCCACTGGCGCAACAACAGCCTCTATCACGGGCCCCATGGCAGGCCTGTCACACCTCCCCTGCAGGCAGATGGCCCCCGCAGACTGCTTCCCACCTCCCCGGCAGTTACAACCGGGGCCCCCATCGCGGGCCTCCCGTGGCCCCATTGAAGGCCTGTCACACCTCCCTGGCAGCCTGCAGTCGGATGGCCCCCGTGGCCTGCTCCTGCACTTCCCCTGCATTGCGGGCCTCCTGTGGCCTCAAAGTGGGCCTCTCCCACATCCCCCATGACCTGCTCCAGCACCGTCCCCAAAGGCACAGCTGTGGCTCCTGCAGCGTCTGTATGTGTGTCAGCATGTGTGTGTGTCAGCATGTGTGTCTCTGTGTGTGTCAATGGCTGTGTGTCAGCATGTGTGTCTCTGTGTGTGTCAGCATGTGTGTGTCAGCATGTCAGCATCTGTGTGTCAGCATGTCAGCATTTGTATCAGCCTGTGTGTGTGTCAGCCTGTGTGTGTGTCAGCCCTTATGTGTGTCGAAGCATGTGTGTGCATGTGTTGGCGCGCGTGTGTCCGTGTGGCGGTGCATGTGTGTGCATGTGTCGGCGCTTGTGTATATCTGTGTGTGTGGGGGGAGGTCACGGGACAATTCACTGGGGCTGGAGGGCAATTCACTGGGGCTGGGGAAGGTCACGGGACAATTCTCTGTGACTGGGGGGCAATTCACTGGGGTTGGAGAGGTCACAGGGCAATTCTCTGGGGCTGCCGGAGTTGATGGGGCAATTCTCTGGGGCTGGGGGGCAATTCTCTGGGGTTGGGGGGCAATTCTCTGGGACTGGGGGGCAATTGTCTGTGGTTGGGCAATTTTCTGGGGTCAGGGACATTTCTCTGGGGCTGGGAGGCAATTCTCTGGGGCTGGGGGGCAATTCTCTGGGGCTGGGGGAGGTGATGGGGCAATTCTCTGTGCTTGGGGGAGGTCATGGGGCAACTCTTTGGGGCTGGGGGGCAATTCACTGGGGTTGGTGGAGGTCATGGGGCAATTATCTGGGACTGGGGGGCAATTATCTGGGTATGTGGGGCAATTATCTGGGTATGGGGAGCAATTCTCTGAGGCTGGCGGGCAATTCTCTGGGGCTGGTGGGCAATTTTCTGGGGCTGGGGGGGGCAATTCTCTGGGGTTGGTGGAGATCATGGGGCAATTCTCTGGGGCTGGGGGAGGTGATGCGGCAACTCTCTGGGGCTGGGGAGCAAATTTCTGGGGCTGGGGGGCAATTCTTTGGGGCTGGGGGTCAATTCTCCGGGGATTGGTGGAGGTCACAGGGTAATTTTCTGGGGCTGTGGGGCAATTCTCTGGGGTTGGGGGGCAATTCTCTGGGGTTGGTGGAGATCACAGGGCAATTCTCTGGGGCTGGGGGAGGTGATGGGGCAATTCTCTGTGGCTGGGAGGCAATTCTCTGAAGCTGTGGGGCAATTATCTGGGGTTAGGGACAATTCTTTGGGGTTGGTGGAGGTCATGGGGCAGTTTTCTGAGGTTGGGGGCAATGATCTGGGGTTGGGGGCAATTATCTGGGATGGGGCAATTCTCTGGGGCTGGGGAGGTCACAGGACAATTCTCTGGGGCTGGGGGAGGTCATGGGGCAATTATCTGGGGTTGGGAGGCAATTATCTGGGGATGGGGAAATTATCTGGGGATGGGGGAAATTAGCTGGGGGGCAATTGTCTGGGGCTGGGGAGGTCATGGGGCAATTCTTTGGGGCTGGGGGAGGTCACGGGGCATTTCTGTGGGGCTGGGGGTCAATTATCTGGGGTTGGTGGAGGTAATAGGGCAACTCTGTGGTTCAGGGAAATTCTCTGGGGTTGGGGGACAATTATCTGGGGATGGGACAATTCTCTGGGGCTGGGAGGCAATTTTCTTGGGCTGGGGGGCAATTTTCTGGAGCTGAGGGGGCAGTTCTCTGGGGCTGGGGAGCAATTCTCTGGGGTTGTTGGGGGTCACGGGGCAATTATCTGGGGCAGTGGGGCAATTCACTGGTGCTGGGGGTGAGTATCACCTGGGATGTAAATAAAACAATCAGTGAATGAAGGGACAGAAATCTAAAGGAAAGGACATGTGTCTGACATCATGTGACTTCCCACAGTAGGGCGGACTTCAGGTGCTAACTGAGCATGTCTGCAATTTTTGGGGGTGTCATCATTGAGAGAAAACTCTTGCAAAAGCAAGAAAATCAGCAAACTTCAGGCTAACGGTTTAACTGTTTTCTTTTGAACTTGTTCATGCAAAAAAAAACATTCAGACACTATAAATTATCCTCTATCATATGCATTAATAACCCAGCTCACTTACATATACCTTTAAAATCCCCTCATTAAAAAATATCTCAAATATCCCTGCTTAACATTTTTTAGGGCTCTAAGCAGTTGTAAAATACTATTATGAGGATTCTTACATGTTGCATAAAGAGTAATTGGCATGTCATGTACCCTACCAACTAAAATAATGTGATTATTTTTAGAATCCACCCATTTTGTTTCTAATGTAAAAGGAACAATATTATGTAGCAGTATCGCTGCTCCTTCTTTTTTGTGGGGGGATTGCATGTAGAATACTAGGAGGAATAGCTTTTATGTAAAAAATGTGGGGGTGTTGTTGGCCTGGAAGTGAGTCTCCTGGAGGAATACTACTGAAGGCCTGAATTCTCTGTAAGTTAGGAAAACATTGCGCCTTTTAAAGGGAGTGTGGAATCCACGTACATTGTGAGTTAATACTACATATTCTGTACTACCCATAGTCAAATTATCGATGTGGAACTCTGTGTGGTGTTAGCATTCCCCTTCTAATGAAACCCATGTCACCTCTACCCAGTGAGTCTCCGAATCTAGATGAACACCAGCCACAGAGCAGGACACAGCCACCACGAAAAGGCAGGATCAAAACAAGATGATTAGTGACCAAACATCTAGAACAATAACACAAGATGAAAATATAAACATTTACAAATGTAAAATGACATATTAAAGACCTCCTCAATAAATAACTATATTTGCACCTGTGGTGCCTAGAGAAAGAGAGAAATAGACCCCCTTCTTAACCCTAGAATGAGGAAGAACATTTAGCCCCCACCCCTTTAAAGAAATATTCAACATGCAAATGTCTCTAAATTGTTTGTAATTCATTGAGCCTACATTGAATTCCCATCAGCGCAAAGTCCAAAGTCAACATAAGTTTGTCCTCTCCGACTTGTTATAATTTAATAACACTAAGTGAATGAGAAGCTAACGTTTCTTATGTAGGAAAATCTATATTTGTATTTTATGAACCTTCTGTAGCAGTAGCCCGCCTTATTCTCAAGTTTCCCCCTAATGTTAAATCTTGTGTGAGAGGCCTTTTCTGTTTTCTGTTGGCTTGTGTTTCTTGCCATTGCAGCATTGGTCTGTCTTTTCTGACTGGAATTTGTGCCAATGGGATTGGATCTCCCCTCCACAGTTGTAGATTGGATAGCAATTTAAATCCACCATCCAGGGTAAATATCGAATGGAATTTTTCTTTGTATTGAAATGTTGGCAGAAATAGGAACCCCCACCTATATTGGATCTTGTGTGTTATCAGCATCTCCAACATCGGTCTAAATGCCCTCCTCTTGACTCGAAGGGGCCAAGACGGCAAAAAACTGAAGTCGTACTCCACCCAGTCCCAGGAGATTAGATATCTTCCTTGAAGCCCCAAGTATTTTGTCCCTCAAGCTTTGCCGCAAAAATCTGACAAGGACGTCCTTCGGGAGTGTAGAATTTATTGGGCCTCCCAGGGCTCTGTTGGCCCTCTCCACCTCAAGGTCTTTATCTATAATATTCGGAAACATAGTATCGAACACCGCTCTGAGATAGGGTTGTAGCTCAGAGACCCCTTTGGGCATCCCCCTCACTCTCAAGTTATGTCGTCTGGTTCTATTTTCCAAGTCTTCCAACTTGGTCTCTAAAGATGTAATATTGTCTGTGTTAGCGGTTATATAAAATTTGGCAGCATCTTGCGTCTGTATAATTTGGTCCGTGACCTGCTCAAGATTATGTGTAAGTTGGCCAAGTTCTTCCGCCACTTCGCGAAGGGTCCTACTCCAGTCTGCCTCCGGTAAGTCGATTGCAGGTTGCGGTGATGGGTTAATCAGGTTTTTTTTTTGTCCTGTAGTCCGTTGTCTGCTATAGTCTGTGTGGTTGGTGGGAATCTGAAAAGGCCTAAGGCCCGTCATCCTGTGGTCTCTTCGATTGTGAACACCTCACTTATTCAGTGTCAATTTGTTCAGTCAGGGAGACTTTTAAATGTTTTCTGGATCTTTATGTTTGTTGAGGCTTCATTTTAGAGGATTTGTGGGGATGTTCAACTCTTAATTTGGTTGTTTTTTTAAGCCTTTACACAGAGCTCTCATGAGGCATATCTTCTTTGTACAAGGCCTTTGTAGATCTGTGTTGCAGTAAAACCTAGTTCTTTTTCAGGAAGCAGGTAAAAGGCATCCCCAATTGTATTAATGCACAAGTTCCTTGCCAGTTTAGTGGCAACACTTGTCTGAGTTCTAGTCCTCCACACATCTGCTTCTCCCTGTAGTATGATTAGCAAACCACTTATCAGGATAGTCATTACTCCCAGTGGTTATTATCTTGTTGCAGGAGACACAGGTGTAATTGGCTTCATACAGAGTGAACTGTGGTTGTTGTATCTTGGCTACAGGTGGGAATAAGTAGTGCAATATAGTACAGTTTTGGATATCTTGTCCTATGAACAGTTGCAACACACATTTTAGTCTCTCTTTGTCATTTTTGGAAATTCAGTTTGAAGGGCACATTTGTCATTGTCGGTCTTGCTGTTGAGCAAGCAATACAGTTAGTCACATTCATGGTTGAGGCAGTGTACAGCATCCACTCAAGCCATATGTTCTTTTCAGTGTATCAGCCATACTAGTGACGTTCAGATAGGTCACTACTGATCGTTTTGGCATGGTATGATTGTACAAAAGTCAAACTGTACTGTTGCTGTCTGACCTTCAGTAAAGGTTAGATTAGTGGCTTCAGGTATCCTTCTCACCTCTGAAGCTATCTCTTGACCAAATGGTGACTCATCCTTCTTTCATTTTTCTGGTCAGTCTTTGTGGATTTGTCCCGTAATCAGTTTTTTTTGTATTATCCCAGATCAGGGTAGGTAGTTCCTGCTGTTCCTGTATAAGGAGTCTCTAAGTCAGCAAACTCTGTATCTGTTGTTATCTGCTGTTATCACAATAGGTACTTGGTAGATACTTTCTCTCATCATATATCAGGGCACGCTTGTCTTTTCTTTGTCTTTACAGGTACGAAATTGCTGTCGTCTTCTTCTGGGGTAGACAAGTGTGACAGAAATCCAAACATACAAGAAACTTCATACATCCTATAACTAGACATCTTCCTATTATATATACTTATCCTAAAATTTCCCTAACTATAACATAAATATAACAAATACCCAACTTTATAATAAACAAGGGGTGATATAAACTAAATTTAAGTGATAATGTAAATCATGCAGAGCTAATAACCATATTAAATACTTGTAAAACATATAATGAACCATTATTTTCTACTCCTGCTAAAGCTGCAAAAATTATCATTAGGACAGTTTCAATACTACTAATTATGTCTTTATAAGTGATACCACATTACTTGATTTATCTTGCAAAAGTTTGTACATTTAAAACAAAATTGCTAATTTTATTACTGTCAATATACATTTACTAACAAAGCTGTAAAATATTTTCTTAATTCATAATGTAATCCACCTCTTATCATGTTTCTTGTCTTAGGGGCTTAGAAATACCTTGAAAAGATTTTCATAATTGTTTACTCATTTGCACCATGGCCATCATGTGAGCTGAGGATGGGCCTGGAAGAATAACTGGTACAATATTATAGTGTTTATCCAACATGAAGAAACAAAACATAACACATAAAATTAAACAGAATTGATATGATACAGTTTTAACCAGATAAGATATCATACACTGATTTCTAGTGATATGTATACTTTCCCTGTGCATTTTTTTAGGCAATAAGCCTAAAAAAATCATAATTAATAAAAAAAAACTAGCAAATTCTAAAGAAAAAGTATAAGGAAACACAATATCTAAAAATGAAAATTAATTAAATATATATTCTTAGACTGTTTACATTTCTGACCATTCTGTATGCTTATCATAACCCATAAAATGATATCACCTTGTTAAACCTTAAAAATAATAATGAATTCTATTGCACCTAAATATTATTCTAAAAAATGTACTGCACTACTACAATTAAATCAAAAGAGATATATTGGGTATCTCAATTTTGTTCAGTTTCATTCTTATCAAAACATTTTTATACATAACCTTGAATGAGACTGGGTGTAAACAATGGGTTTTGGCCAGCGTACAAGCATAATGAAATAAATAAATAGAGATCTTCAATGGATTTAATATAATTTGCACATTATATGCTTTTAAACAGTTTTTTTTAATTGTTATAAAACCTTACAAATCTTTTTTTATTTTATTTTTTTTAAAACACAGTATTTATCTGTTACTGTTTACTTGCAAATAATTTTCTCATATATCAACCATTAAAAAAAAAAATAACACAATTATGAACCAGCTTTTGACAAAACCTTAATTCTGATTATCCAAAATGGCTGATGTTATAAAAAATACGAATATTAAAACACAAATATTAATCTGAAATTGATCCGATTTTTGATTATATATTTTCTATAAGAAATTTTAATACACTGTAGGTCAGATATAATGGACACTCTTTGCACAAAAGTGCAATAAAATAATCTGTCCGCCGGTTTCCTATATGAATACCAATATTCATCATACACCATTCTAGGAGATCAACAACAGATCTCTCTTTCAAACAACACAAATTCACATGAAAATCAGTACATACATGATGTCCTCACACAGACAGATCTCAATCTAGCTCACACACTTTCAAACACTGGAAATTCAAACATATGTTCAAACACACTCAACAATAACACACTCAACAATAACACAGAAAAGAGGACCAATCTTCCTTTTTCTTCAATTTCTCAGAGAGCACTCACTGCACACGGTACTGACACTCAGTACCCACACTCAGCACTCACTCTCACATTCATGGGCCCAATTCATTCAATTTTGACATTTTGTTTTACTTCAACGCTGTATCTACTTTAATTAAAATCTATGGCGCTTCTTAAAGTAACACCTCGTCAGGTACAATATCTCTTTAATATATCCTAATCCTAGACTCAGTAGTTAACATGCATGTACAATATGTAAATCAATTCTACTTCATATTCACATCAACCACAGTATCTGATCATATAAAAAAATCCATATACAGGGATACACATGAACATCTCTAAACTCTGTATTCCACACTTTAAACAACCCCCCCCCCCCCCCCTTTCTCTTTGCTTCAGCTGTTTGCACTCCAAAACCCTCCTCTCATTTGCCCCTGGAAATTCTAGAAGTTTTTGGTTTCTGACATAGGCTGTGAGGTGTCAGAGGTGGAGTCAGAAGGAGTGGATGGGTCATTAGGCATGACGTTCTCCACGTCACTAAGCTCCACCCACTTGAATAGGGGTTGGTTTGAACACTCTTTTTAATTTCAGTTTGTGCCAACAGTTCCTTTTCACACTCCGTCACCAACATCTAACACAGAGACCTATGTGAGGTTTTAAGCCTGCCCCCCCACCCCCCTTTTGCACTTGGATAACATAATCTCTACAGAAAAAAATTCTTCCCGGCATAAAAATCTTCTTATAAATTTACATAAACTTAGGATACAAACATATGCAGACAGGACACAACGAATAACAAATAATTACATAATTATGAACTCACAAAATTTACATGCTCATAAATGTTCTTAAATTACTTTGTAAAAACCAAAGACAAATAAAAAAAAAAATAATAAAAAAAAACAACTAACTTTAAGCAACTCATATAGATATATTTACCTTTAACCAATCCTAAAGAAATGAGAAAGAATCAAAAATAAAAGAAGATATATATCAATCAAGCTCAAAAAAATTTAACTTAAAACCAATTTCTCAAATTACATATGACTTTTTGGGGGGAAAATACACAATATTTTTTATAAAACCATAATTACAGCCAAATAATTGTTTAACTCACTCATTAAATCCTTTATCTCATCAATATTTCCCTGCAACAGGGTTTAGCTTAATGCTGGCACATCAGGTGCAAAGCACCTGAGGCCACAGTAAAGTAGGTCCGGGGACAGTAAATATCAATGTGACGAGATCAGTCTCGTCAATGCGAATTGGAGAAGTCTGGAGGCCCACATTCTACCGTTTGACTACGGCCCATGTTGACTTTCCACCTACATAAAAGCCATACTCCATTTTGTCAGAAAGGACTGTGATCTAACTTTTGAACCACTGGACCAATTTGTATCATTTTGACACATGTTTGTATTTGGAGTATGCTGATTCTGAAAATGTATGTTTTATGTGAATGTGATGCATACTTTTAAAGTTATGAAAAATGGGTAGAAATGTGTTACAGATTCTGACCATCCCCCATTAGGTAAACACAGGGTGTCGCCAGGACTTGAACAAAGGGCCAGTGTATGGGGTTTCCCAGGGGCATAGACAAGGAGCAAACAGGAAGTTTCCATGAGGACAGTCTGGGTGAGAATGAGCATGGTAGCCATGCCTGGGGGGTGGCCCATGGGAGGAGTCTCATGGTTCCTACCCTGTCTGATTGGCCATAGGTAATTAGGGGTTGACCAAAGGTAGTCACTGCCCCTACGGTGTATGTGGAAATGGTTTGTTTTATATATGTCTTGGTTTTTAATAAAGAAGAGAGTTCACTGCTTGACCCTCAACCACAGAGCGTGTGTCTCGTGCTTGGGGGAATGGGTGTCCTGCAGTAGCTGTCCCTATAGCACTGGACGGGCGGATCGGCTAAAAAGGCCTGGGCGCCCCCTTCTTTGTGTGGGGGTACCGTTACAATCAACACAATACTTCTTATTAGGTGGGCAGGTATACAATTACCCTGTGCACAGTAATCTGATCTACATAAATAACTCATTATAAAACTTTATTTTATCTTCACAGGTCTACTCTTACTTCACGCTTTGTAACTTTAAAGATAGAAGGGGAGTTGAAAAATCTTCCTGGGAATAAAGGGGCTGTTTACGGAACTGCAAGCAAAAAGAAAAACACTACACTACAGTAAAACATAATTATTATAAAACCTTCTTTTCCAAATCATTTCTGAAACATGACTGCATAACAAAACAAACCATTTCTCACTGTTAGTTTCCCAGAGAATAAAAAAATCAAACAAACACTATCTAATTTCCTAACTTATTACGAACTTATTTTTTCACACAAAAAGAATTTCTCTTTGGGCAATGTGCCAATTCAAACTACCATCTTAAATTATTTTGGGAAAGGCAAGAGCATCTCAGACGCCATCGCAAATAAAACTAACACATTTCCATTCTTAAAGCTTTATCAGAAATACTAATTTAATAAAGATATAGGCAGTTAATCAGAAAAAATGTTGGTTTCACTTTGCACTGATAGGAGAGGGGGGAGCGGGGGGTTAGTGCTGTTGTAAGAACACAGTGTCAAGACTGTATCTGTTTACTTAAAAATTAATTTAATGGGACATCTCTTATTTCAACGGGATGCAAAGACAATACGTTTGCTATACCTTCATTTTAACCTATTTTTCTACCATTTTTCATACTAAGTTCTCGGAGTAAGAAGTCAGTGTGGGGGCAGGTAATTTTCACGACTATGTCCATATCACTCCTTACAAGTCTGCAAGATTCCATGGAAGGAATGCATAACAAACACTCTTCCACAGATTTCATGAATAGGCTCTGCAAATCTACTCATGGCCATGAATGCATCTCCTCTTCCACGAAGTCCCGCAGCTCTGGGTGTTATCTTATGAACAATTAGTGCGATCAGAGTCACGGCACCATCATGTTGTGGAAAATCATACGCACATACCACTTCCCACTCCCAAACTCAGGCCCCACACCAAGAAAAACAGAGTCCTCTGGTAATTTTCTCATTTAGAAAAAATAAACTGTATCAGCAGCAAGACCAACATGGCTGCCAACTGACGCACTCACTGAACTGGTACTGACAAAATAACCAGACACAGCCTTTTATAATTGTTTACATAACAATGAAATAATCCATCTTTTTTTCCCATCTAGCAATTATATTTTATTTATATATAATATTCAATAAGAATATAACACATATTTTGGTGATATCTGTGCATACATCTATATCTATATATGTATCTATATGATACACTTGTGCGCAGTACATAACACGTATTAGACCTTGGGGATGAGTGAAAAAAACTATATGCTATGTCTAGAGATACTAGACTGAAATCGCTAAGTTATTGGTCAGATGTATTTAACTATTTCATCAGTAATGCCTTACAATGGAAAATTACTGGTTTAAGGTTTTTATCCCAGTCAAATATCACACTAACTGGAGAGTGCTAATTGTATAAATATACTCTAAAAATTTAAGAATATTTGTATAATTTCCCCAACATTCTGCATGTAAACAATAGTTCTCTAACTTACCTAGGTGCAGTAAAATGTAAATGATCACAGTAATCTCTTTTGAAGAAGAGCCCTTGATAATGGATACAATGTTTTTAGAATGTAAAAAACACAGCCTTTAATTTTACTGTCTATGCAATTTTGCTACAGTAGAAGCTATAATTTAGGTTTAAGCGAATCTACTCCTATCGGATGGACTAGACATTGACAGCTACACTGGAAACAAAACAACTGAAGATTCCCATGCTTTCTATGGAAAAAAATGTTGAAAAATCCAATCATTAAACATTTTGCATAGAGCATTTTGGGAATTCCCACATAATCACCATTCACTAGAAAGCCACTATATTATAATATATTGTAGGACAACTAAATATTGTGGCTGATTGAAAGCTGTAAGTAAATGAAGTTAAAGATAAATAATGTCCATAGTGGATTGAGCAAAATAGCTAATTTCCTACTCTATGTATTAGCATCGCCTCTGTTTAGTATAAATAAATCGACTACATGGGGGCTAATGGACCAAACCATCTCAGGAGAAGTATTCAATGCAGGAAGACAGTGACAACATATTCACCTCTGCTGCTATAGCTTCAGTAAGCATACGAGGTCTATTTCAAGCTGTTCTTGAAGGATATAGAAGGCTTCAGGATTTCACTAGGTATTTAATACACTTGTGTACTTATATACTTTTAAGCACTTTGTTTTATTAAGAGGAACTTAAAAGTTTGCTTTTACTACCTAAAATCATACAAATACTGCTCACAAGTACTCATGGAAGCATATGCAAATACAGATGCTGTAGGGCTGGTTGTGCTAACCTATCAGTGACCTTATCTCAGAAAATATGCTGCAACATGCTATTATATTCATTGCTTTGGGGAGACCTATACAGGGACTATCTATATGATTTTAAGCAGTAAAAACAGAGCTTTTAAGCTATTCTTAATAAAACAAAGTAGATAAAAGCAAATAAATACAACAGTATTTTACTCAAACCTTCCATATCCCTTTAACTATACCAAACCGTAAACAATACATTTAGGAAAAAAATATAAGTAGATGAATCATCCCTTTAATACTGCGCAAGTCCTAGTATTGAACAATTGTGAACAACACTTGAACTTTTTATCCAAGGCATTTGGTAGAGACATATGTGGGGAGTGGGGAGATTCTATGTGTTTAACAGTGGGTATGACTCAGTGGCGGCTGGTGACATTTCAAGTTGGAGGGGCGACAGGGCGAAACATAGCCACTCCGCCTTTTTCAAACCACACCCATTTTTATAACTCCTCCCCCTGACGTCATAATGACCTTTATAAGCCGCGCCCAATGACTTTATACTTGTAAAGCCCATTGAAATACATGATCAGCAATGCAGAAATGTCAAGAAGTAAAGTAACAATGTGTTAAATTCATTGGTATACAATATAGATTGAAAAAACTCATGTGACAAGACTACAGCAATATCATAATTGAACCTATACGCATTAACAGAAAAATTAAAGGAGTGACACCTACCATTAGTCGGGTCTTCTTCTCAGGGTATTCACGTTCAGTAAGTTGACCAACGAGTAGAAACAAATCTGCAGCCACATAGGGTTTGCACCTGGGGTTGAAGGAAAACAAGCAAATCAATCAGACCATTCAAGAACAAAACCATACTTAAAAAACATTAAAAGACCAAGTGGAACCATATAGGCCCCAAACATACCTTAGAAGACCAAGTGGAACCATATAGGCCTCAAACATACCTTAGAAGACCAAGTGTGACCATAGGCCCCAAACATACCTTAGAAGACCAAGTGTGATCATATAGGCCCCAAACATACCTTAGAAGACCAAGTGGAACTATATAGGCCCCAAACATACCTTAGAAGACCAAGTGTGACCATAGGCCCCAAACATACCTTAGAAGACCAAGTGTGATCATATAGGCCCCAAACATACCTTAGAAGACCAAATGTGAGCATATAGGCCCCAAACATACCTTAGAAGACCAAGTGGAACTATATAGGCACCAAACATACCTTAAAAGACCAAGTGTGACCATACAGACCCCAAACATACCTTAGAAGACCAAGTGTGACCATAGGCCCCAAACATACCGTAGAAGACCAAGTGGAACTATATAGGCCCAAAACATACTTTAGAAGACCAAGTGTGACCATATAAACCCCAAACATACCTTAGAAGACCAAGTGTGACCATATAGACCCCAAACATACCTTAGAAGACCAAGTGTGACCATATAGACCCCAAACATACCTTAGAAGACCAAGTGTGACCATAGGCCCCAAACATACCTTAGAAGACCAATCAGCACTGTATAGGCCCAAACCAGTGGATCTTGGGATTCAAGAAAACAACAACATTTCACTTCTGTTTAGACAACACAATAATCAATGTCAAACAAACACGTTGAATTAGCATATGGATAACCATATGAGCAGTAACGCCACGCCAAGGCTTCAACAATTGTTACTGACCATTCACACACCTTTCATAGCTCCTTCCATATGCACACCCACACACCATTCATACTTTACTTACCACTAGTTATTTTTGGTAGTGAGGTGGTGCCATTTCTGAGAACTTTACGTACCCTTGAAGGTGCCTCCAATTCCTTCAAACCAATGCAATCAACCGCTACAGGGCCATGGTGCTTTTTAAATACCTTTTTATCCTCTTCAATGTGGAGAAGAATCTTTCTGGTTCTTTAGTAGTCTTCGGTGTTGTAAGCAGGATTCCTTATAGCTTCACTCTCTCTGTTAAATTATGTAGATTAAATTGATGGTAAAGTTGGTGCAGAGCTACCCTTGGAAGTGCCTCCAATTCCTTCAAACCACGCCAAGGCTTCAACAATTGTTACTGACCATGCACACACCTTTCATAGCTCCTTCCATATGCACACCGTTCATACTTTACTTACCACTAGTTATGTTTGGTAGTGTGAGGTGGTGCTGCTTAACGCAGTTTATCTTTGCACACCCTGGGGGTATGCATTCTTCTTTGCTTCAATCACTTGTATTTAAATTTTGCACGGCGATCTTTCAAAGAACAAAACTTCTCAATGTTTTTTTCATTGAAGTCTGGGATCTCGGAAATCAGTTGCTTTTCCATTGAGAGCATCGCCAATGCATTCAACCGCTCCAGGGACATGGTGCTTCTTAAAAAGGTTTTTATCCTCTTCAATGTGGAGAAGCATCTTTCTGATTCTGCAGTGGTCATCGGTGTTGTAATCAGGATTATTAATAATTTCACTGTCTCTGTGAAATCATTCTGCAGATTCAATTGATGTAAAAGTTTGTGCAGAGCAACAGCACTTGTACAAGCATGAAAATCTGTCTTCCCATACAGAAGTGACAGCTCAGTGCGTAATTGTTCCTTCTTCAGTATTGGATATGCTTGCACGGTGTCTTCCAGAGCTTGGGTTGGAAAGCAAGTGTCATGGGTTTTATACAAGTCACTCTGAACAAGTTTGGCACTGACTAAGTGATTTGAAAATGAAAAACGTTCTTTTGCATGAACCACCACTATGTCACATACCTCTCTTGAAAGTTGTCTCAAGGTTGAGATCTCCGCACTCCGTCTGTGGACTGTTACATCGCTCGGCAAACTTGCTTCTATCTCTTCAACAGAATTACGGATTTTCTGGATGCTGGCGACAAAGTCTTCTGTGACTTTTTTTATATAAACAGTATCCGTGTCTCGCTTCTGAAGCTGACTATAGAGGATGTCAACATGTGGCATTATTAAATGAAATAATTTAAGGAAGTAAAGGAACTCCCTGTCTTCCAGCATTCCAATGAAACCGGCGGCTTCACGTATAGATGTTGGATCAAAGTTTAGACATGCTTCAATTGTCTGGAAACACTCAAGTAGCGCATCTCTGTTCTCGTAGATGACGTTCACGGTCCTAACGTTGAAGTTCCATCGTGTCGGTGCACCTCTTGGAAGTCTTCTACCAACTACCTCATCCAGAACTCCAGTCCTTTTTGGAGAGCGTGAAAAAAAAGATGGTATGCTGCCTATGTTGGAAAAAAAAACTTGAACTCTTCCAATCCTTGAAACTGCTTTCTCCATTATTAGGTTCAGTTGGTGAGCATAGCAATGGACGTAGTGTGCGTTCGGGTACACGTCTTTTATTTTTCTTTGAACTCCTCCTTGATCTCCACGCATCACACTGGCACCATCGTAGCTTTGAGCTATGAGTTTCTTCTTGTCTTCTGACTCTGGGAGAACAGTATTCAGACTTTCCAGCACAACAGCAGCAATCGAGTCTGCATCCGTTGATTTCATTTCCGTGAAGCCATCAAATCTTTCCACCACTTGATGCTTCTTGTCAATGTAGCGATAGACTACAACGCACTGTGTCCTAGCGGAAATATCGGTTGTTTCATCCACTTGGATTGCCACAAACTGGGCTTCCTTAATACTCTTGGTGAATCACTTCCTTAATAACTTCATGCATGCAGTCCAGTAGCTCATTCTGCACGGTTTTGGACGTGCCCTTAAACACAGTTGCAGTCTTCAAATGCTGTTCCATTGCACTATCGATACTGCCAACCAAATCCACCACGCCTCGAAACACTCCTGGATTTAGCGATGTTTCACTCTCGTCGTGTCCTCTTAATGCCAGTTCAAAAGCGCCACAAAAGCGAACACAATCAATTATCTTGGAAAGGATGTACCTGTTCTTAGCCACTTCTTCGTTGTGTTTTTGAATACTGACTTGGGCCCTCATTCAATTGCAATTTGGCCAATTGAATAGGGATCTAAATAAGCACATAACATATTTTTTTAAAGAAGTTTTTACTTAGTAAACATCTATCCAAAAGCAAGGTTTTCCCTAACTAAAAACTTATTTAAAAAATATATGTTATGTGCTTATTTAGAGCACTATTCAACTGGCCAAATCGCAATTGAATGAGGGCCTAGGTATCGTTGGTCCAGTTGAACTGCAATGTTCGCCTGTCCAAGCATCTCAAACTTGATCCTGTTATCCAAGTGAGCTTTAGAACTTTTGTGTTTCGCCAATTTGTCAGCTAGATGTTTTACGTCAGTCACTCCAGTTTTGGGTCCAAGCAGCGTCACCACCAAATAGGATGCATGGGAAACAATATAAGGCCTTCCTAGAAATGCTTCCACAAAGCCAGTCGTTCTTCTTGTACCATTCAGTATTGAAAGTACGGATATATTGCTTCCCTCTATCTCTTGCGATTTGCTGCAGATTTATCTCTGGTTGGTCAGGTCCTAACCGTTTTACTTCCACCTTCTCCTCATAGGTTAGGGTGCCGAAAGGCTTCACAAGTAGAGAGTCAATAGTATTCACTTCTGATACCAATAGAAGAAAGAGATCACGGTATATTAATTTATATTATGTCACAAAATTACTTTAAAATAACAGTGTGTTTAATTCATTGGTATACATTACAGATTGCAAACCCTCATGTGACAAGACTACATCAACATCAAATTTGCACCTATACGAATGGACAGAAAATTAAAAGCAATGATACTCACCAACAGTTGACTCTCCTTCTCGGGGTATTCACGTCCAGTAAGTCAACCAACGAGTCCAAACAAATCTGCTTTCACAGATAGTTTGCACCTGGGAAGTGATAGAAAACAACAACAAAAAACATTAGAACATTCA